>BSBN01000451.1:12400000-13000000 GCA_027924645.1 Cunninghamia lanceolata | reverse complement strand
ATAACTTATTCAAATCTCCATGAAATTAGATGCATAAAAAGAAATGGAAAGTAGATTCACTATAATTTCATCCCCAATTGGTCTTAGACCAGTACTAGGTCGTATAGACCCATACCATGCAAGATAACAACAAAAAATGTTTGGAAACTGCAAAAAATAGGGTATTTTTGTTGCTTCAACTTCCAAAATCCAACCACCAACCCTCCATTCAGCTTGGAGGCTCATATTTATGCTTGTACAATCAAGTTATTCCCCCCCCAACCAACCTACAACTACCATTTAACAACTTTTAAGAAACTTTTAAAAAGTTGTCATTTGATAAGAAAAGTTGTTATGGCAACACTTGACAACTTTTGACAATGTTTTCATTTTTTTTAACTAAATGACACCAAAACTTCATCAATGACTCCAAATGACTTATATTGGCCTAAAATGATCTTATTAACATTGAACAACACAAAATAAGACAAAAACTCAAACTTTGCCTCCTGTAGGCATCAGGTCCTGAGGGTGCTCCTGCACCATTTGATCTACTTGTGTGTATGTCCGTAGCACAATGGAACTAGTCTATGTAAGTAGCTTTATCATGTGGGATATGGTGCAGAAAGGAAAGAGGTTGCATGACATAGATCTTTATCTTAGCCTTCCACCTCAAGTAAGTGGCTTAGTAAGGATTAAATTACCAATTTCAATCCTCTAGTAGATATTTAAAATAAGATGTTTTTACTTTCTACACTCAATTGTTTTACGAATCGTGGCCTCCTTTTCAATATTATGATATTAAAGACTTATTGATATGAATATTGAAATTAATGTGGTGCAAGGAAATGGTTCTAGGTATTAAAAAGATGAAATTCATTATTGTTCTAGGTAGAGATTTATTGACTAATGGGAAGTGGTTTCACCTTGATGGAATAACAAAACAATACTTGGTGAATAATGGAATTAAATTTGATTAATGTTTCCTTGAAATTATATTTATCTTTCATGCAATCATGAATGCCTCAATGAATGAAGGAAGTTATTGTGCTTTTGAGATATTAAATGATACTCTAGAAATTAATATATGATCCCTTTAGAGATATTGTATCTAAGTTGACTTTATGGTTGAAAAATTAGTTGTTTTGAACTATGAAGTCTCTATGCTACGGGTACGTAGGCAAGGCCATCATTAGCCCCCAAGACATTAGGTTAGTCCCTTAGGGCCTTAGGCTAGTATATAGTTCTCTTTTATGTTTATTGATAATCTTTGTGGAACTAATGTTCACTTTTAGATGCACAGATATAGGTCTATTAACTGAGCAGATTACTGGAGCAAAGAATATGTTTTTCCACTATGCTAAGGATGACCTTATGGTTCTTACTATAATTGTTTGTAAATGCATGAGACTTGTTCCTATTTTAAAAGATCTCTTATCATGTATTTGTAAATTAGGATGTATCTCCATTTGTATCTCTTTACGTAACCTTTGTTTCTTGTAATCTTGATTTGTGAGTAACACGGTCGAGGAACCTTAGAGGACCTAGGTTTAGATTTTTATGTTATGTTATGCATTCTATTGTTATTTTCTTTAAAAAGAAATATTCCATTAATTTGACCTAGTTTAGTGTTGTCCTCTGGGGTTCCTTGGCGGGGACATTATGGGAAGGGCATATATGTGTTTCTCCTTTTTTTATTGCTCACGACTTCTGGTACTATTTATTATTCTTCTCTTCAATCTTAGTAGATTAATGGATGCTTTTTATTTTTTGATACCAATGAAAATATATCGTTTGTGGTTGAAAATTTTACAAAATTTTTGAACTAGTTACTTATTTGTAATATGATATGATGATAATTACAAGTGTATTGTCAAAGCCAACATGACGGGTATTGTTTTAGCTTTAGCGGTGCATTTCACAGGCCATAAGTCCCTGAATTTAACAAAGGAGAATGCAATGATAAGTGTATAAATGAAGATCATTAAGATTTTGGAGAATGTGACTGGGATCTTACGGATTTTCACAGATTGGCTTGTTTATGTTATCATCACTATTAAGAATAGAGATGTTACGAGGCTGTGATGGAAGAATACAAAGACCATAAAATATAATATAAATTCATCTATAGTGAATAATTAATTTATTCTAGTCAGTTTAAATGTTTCTTTTGTTATGGAAAAATACAATGCCCCTAAAAACATAATATACATTTATGTAAAACACTACTCCTAATGTATGATATATATTAATAATTTTAGTTGATAAGTTGATATGTATTGATAAATATATATTAGACACAGTTTAAGAGCATTTCAAATTGCATTATCTAATTATTTCTTTTTTTTGGTTTTAGATAGGAACAATCATCACTCTACTTAAATATCATCTACGTCAATGATTATACAATCAATAACAATTTTACACTTCATTCACAACAATTGTACTATTTTTATTGGCCAAAATTGACTTTTGATTGTTGAAGTGGATAATATTTAAGAATAACACAAAAACATAAGCATTTCAAATTGTTCTTTTATTTGATTTTAGATAGGAAGATGCAAACACATAAAAGACTCTTGAACTTTTATAAAGTTTTGAGTTTTCATTGAATTACAATTGTGATATATGTAATATATGTAAATGAAAAAATATGTTAATGCTGGAATAAATATTGTTTCTAGCATCTTCCTTAATTAATGATTATTACAAAACTATTTGCATAGTTGTTGATCATGTCATTTTTAAAGTTTGGCATTGGAATTATTCACATATTTCTACTATAATCATTGTTAGAATAAACCATTGTGGTAAACAAGTAGTAATATCAATTTATGCCAAAAAAAGGTAATATGGTGATTACATTCCTTTATTTATAAATATTTATCTATTTTTATTTTTATTTTTACTTATATTTTTTAGTTACTCTTTTCATTGAATTTCAATATTACGTAGAATAATAATTTAATAGCATTATCTTACTTTTAAATAAATTTCATTTATTTATACTAATAAATTAGTTCATTATTAAATTAAATACTAATATATATTTGTAAAATAAGTTGTTAATACTTTTTCAAAGATTTGAAAGGGAAATAAAACTTTTCTTTTAGAGTTAATTTAGGTTAATTATATAAATGAAGCAATTAACCACAAATCAACCTAGATTAAATAAGTTGTTAGAGTGGAGCAAATTAGATTAAGGAATATCCAATAGAAAGTACAATCATGCTAAGTAATAAATAAATAGAGAGATTGGTTAGCTTTGTGACTAAAGAATGAATGCTAACTAAAGAAGAAAATGAGATCTATGTGTCCCAAAATCTACAAAGGCCTTGAGCAATCATGTGTATGGATCAAAATTAAAATATTCTTTTCTATATTATGTTGAGTCAACTTCACTATCCTAGATCTAGTCTAGGAATACAAACTTGCTCTATATCTCCAAACTTATTCTCTAATGATCTTTAAATTCTACTCTCTAAATTGGGACCTTGCATGTATTGTTATACCATTTGATTCTTGGATTCAATGTTGATAATGTTTGTCAACATTAGGACTTTCTGTAATTGATTTACTTCATGTCAATGTTTGATTTGATTATAAGGATTGATTAGTTAAATATGAATAAGGGTATTTAATTTTATCTAGTAGGTGGTATTTTGATTTTACTTAATTCAAATAAAATATGATTACATATTGATGCTAGTAATAATCTACCTATCTTGCTTATGCAAAAAAGTTAATTTTATCTAGACTTATTCAATTGGATAAATCTTGAACTTTCAAGGAATTGACCTAAATATTGGAGTTGGTTCTAAATTCAATTCATTAAATTTTTAAAATCTAGATATATACAAATAATAATTTACAAAAAATGGCAGAGTTAGATATTGATAATTGTGTAATGTTTAATGATGAGATTTTAATCCTACTAATAAATGAGGTCGATCTAAGTCCATGTTGGTGATGCATGAGTTTTTAGTTAGATTGTATTCCAATGTATGTGAACTTAATTTATTTAGTAATGAGTAAATAGTGTAATTGATTTTTCTCTTCTTCAACTAAATATATGCACCATGGATCTATTGATGTTTGTAATAAGTTTGTAAGTATGAACAATCTCCATTTGGAGAATGAGAGAATTATAAAGACTGTAATTTTTATCATGCAACAAAGGTCATAAGCCTAGTGTGAACTAAGACTTCTAAGTGTGAACCATGTTATTTTAAGTGTCTATACTTTAATTTTAGAACCCTATTTCTATGTGATAGTGTATAGGTGTATTGCCATGTGTTAAAGTAGGTTTGATAGTACAAACTAAGGGTCTATATGTTAAAATAGGTTTAAAAGTGTGCTCTCAAGGTATTAGATGATTGTCCTAGCTCAAGAGATGGAAAGAGACTCATATAGATTGATGACAGTGCCATACTGGATGGTTAGAGACTATTATCTCCCCATTGGCATTGTTACTTTTCAAGATTGTTTATTCAAATAATTCTCGTGTAATGAGAGACTTCCAAGTATGTCTTTATAGAAGAAAATTAATTGTAATAGTTGTCCTACCTTTGTGAGAGTTTTAGTTTATAAAGATGAATGTGTATGAGGGAGAAACTAGATCCATGTGTTTATGATAAGATTAAAGAAATCAGTATTTATTATAAAACAATAAGAGTGTATTTCTTCTCAAAAAGTCTTCCTTGGAATTCAAGATATCAATTTTAAATAGATGTCTTTGGATTATAAACCTGTAATTCATATTTGTATGACCACAAAAAGGTTGGAATTCATTCATAAATCTAACAATAAAACTACTTATACATATAAATAAATATAATAAAAAATGATGATGGTAAATAAAATTATGGAAATATATATTAAATTTGAAAACTGCATTTTGTGTGTTTACAAATATTAGTAAAAAATCTATTTTTGAGAATATCTTACAGTCATGGCATTCCATGTGAATACATTTATTAAAATCATTTTGCCAAAAAGTTCATGCATGTTGTCTATATTTATATAGTTTACATAAATGTCAATAGTTCACTTGCCTTGATAGTGAACTCCACTAGAGATAGGAATCACCTACAACCATTATAACATTGCAAACAAGATAGATGCAATTGCAATGTTGTATTGAAAAAAAATGAATGCAATGCATAAAAGATGAGACATTACATATAATGAAGGAACCGTAGTTTATATAGACAAGGGTGAGACCTAAGACAACATAGGATTATAACATGTGTCTTTATTTTATGGATTGAGACACAAAAAGTAAATGCCTTAAGTAAAATTAACTAAACTAGTGTAAAATAGTCCTAAAAGGAGTGTGGATAGGTAGAAAACCTTGTTCACACCAACATTAATTGCATTCGATTAAAGATAAAACCACAATCACATTACTTTATTCTATAGTAGACACTTTAGATTTAGAATTTAAGTCATACATTTAATGTTTCAACTTCTTGTGTCTATATATAGTCTTATAAGGACCGAGATAACTATGTTGTCTTGAGAAATCTATATAAAGGAGATTATAGATGGTTGTAAAGCATATTTTGAGTTATGAGAGAATAGGATAAACATTGTAGAATTAAATTGTTAATTTTAAGGAGATAAGAAAAGTAGAGGGCAAAAATAGAGTCACACTTGTTCTAATTATCTTCCAAAGTTAATCAAGGAAGGTAGCAAGGCCATCTCCACTAGCACAAAACTAGGTTTTCCTCCAATTGGGGGTTTTCACAATAAAATTTTGAGTTGTGTAAGTTTCTTGCACTATTTAATTTTATTTTAGATCACAATATTCTCTTCTATTGAAGTAAGTTCATTTGCACAAGAAAATAGCAAGTAGTTGAATTATTTTGTTAATTCTTGAAGTCTAGGTTAAAAGTTTGCAAATAAATTTTGGTATTACAATAATTTAATTCTTATGGGATTTTGATTGGTTTTGTATGAAAAAATCTACAAGAGATAAAAAAATAATACATGAAGAAATTAAATGTAAGATTGATCCAACACTTGAAGGCCACAAGAAAATAATCATAAAAGGACAAAATAAAGGAAAAAGGAAAAAATAAAGTCCATTTAAAGTAGAAATAAAAGTCCAAGAGGTAATAATCCCACAATTATCCTGAATGGTACTGAACAAAAAACACTCTTTTGGGAGGACTCATGGAATGGACACCAAGAATTGTCTCTTCAACCAGATCTAATTGAAGAAATAATTTACCTAAAGTAAACATGGGGAGTCACTATCAATAAGTATTGGGAACCTATAGAAAATGATATCTCTTCAACAATTAAGTGAAAAAGCTTCAAAAATTATATCCTTCCAACAAAACAAAAGGAACTCTTAACATGAATCCTCACACAATACATCATATTTAGCTCCCAAAAGGAGCATGAAATTTCTTGAATGGCTTCAAATTCAGGTATTTATATAGTAAGTCATGGATACAAGCTACTTTCAAATCCAATAGCCAATTCATGGCCATTCAAACTTTACTCGGGTGAAGCATGTCTAACTAAAGTAAGAGCATTCACTTTGTTGGCTATTCACAACAAGATCTTGATTGGGAAAAGACTATTTGAAATGGGAATCTCTACCACCCTCAAATTTGTTTTATTTGGAAAAGACGAAGAAGATACAAACCACCTCCTATTGAATTGTCCTTTTAGTAGCTGCTATTGGTAGTGGCTATGTAGAAAACTTTGATGGTATGGAGATTTTCCAAACTCACTACTTTAACACTTCTCTAGCTAACCCTCCCTTCGCAAGGAGTCTACCTTTTGCTACATCTAGGAATTTAGCCCATCTTTAGTCATTTAGAACGTATGGATAGAATGTTATTATAGTATCTTTAGAAAATTAGCACTACCAATTCAAAAATTAATCAGAAAAATAGAAAATATAACCTTTGGATTAGTAATGTTTATGGCCAATAAGAAAGCAAGCACATGCTCTTAATTCTCAAATTGAGACAAAAAAATCTTAAAGTAATGGTCTATGTGATAGATAAAATTTACAATGCAAACATAAATGAAAGAAATCAAAATCAAATACAATTTACCTCCCTTTACATTCACAAATCCAACCTCATTGATTGAGCGTACTAGAAGTTGCACCCAAACTCCAATGGATTGTCATTTGCTTTGGTGATATGTAGATTGTTCAATTAAAAAACATAACCTTGTATGAGGATGATAGGATCTAGAATGATTTCAGAAGCATGATGTTGTATGAAGATGAGAGATCCCTGAGAGATGAGGAAGACTTTTTATTTATAGATCTTCAGGAATGAAGATCAATGGTTGTGAATGATTAGAAAGATCAATCGTTAGAATTGGTTGAGAGGATGTGAACAAATGAGAGAGTGACAAGTGTCCTTGTCCTCTCATGCATCAGGGGCGTTAACATATTTGATTAAAGAGTTGATTGAATAGATTACTTAGTTAACTAAGTTGATTGACATGTTAACTAAATTGATTGATTAGTTAACTAATTTGATTGATTAGTTATCTAAATTAATTGAGAGTGAATTATGGAGGAGAGAGAATAATAGGAAATTAAATACGTTAATTATTTAATTTCATGCACATGGATAAATAAATAAAATATTGAATTTTATTTATTTTAAAGGAAATGGAATATTAGCTTTAATTAGATAAATAATTTAAATTTATTTAATTAATGTGTGGAGGAAAATTGATTTAATTAAATAATTAGAATTATTTAATTAATATGGAGGAATAAGATGGAGATCAATAGATGAATTTAATCAAATAAAAGAATTATTTAATTAATGTGAAGTATGATAGGTGAATGTCTGATCTAGGAATGGGCCAATTTTAGGTGTCTATAGTCTCTTCTATGCCCTTCACCAACCAATGGGTTAATCCAAACTAGAGTTCTAAAAGTGGAAAAAAGTAGGATAAGATAGATATTTTTATGAAACTACCTAATGGAAAAAAATAATAAGGCTAAAGCTCTCACTCTCCCACATGGTTTGAAAATGGCAAGAGAGAAACATCTCAACAAAGTGAGCATAGAAGGTGATCCAATAATAGTGGTGAACTCCCTAAAGAATAGAATAGTTAACAACTAGAAACATAAGTATATTGTCTAGTTTATTTGGAGGCTACTTGATCAATTTTAAAACTTTCAAATTAACCATTGCTATAGAGAAGATAACATAGTTTCAGACCTCCTTGCCAATCTGGTGGTAAACCAACTTGTACCCATCAGACACTTTGACCCTACCACTATCTATAACTTCCCTCCTCTCTTTAGCATCATCTAAAAGGAGAAAACACTGCCATCCTAACACCCAACACCTTTGCTACATGCGCTGAGCTATTTTCCCATGTTACCTTCCTACCCTCTCTTGGCCACTTCCATGTGTTCTCCATCATCCACATGCCCATGATGCACTGTGTTTGATCCGCATTTATTCGGAGCTATTCTCCCACCTCATCTAAGATCCCAGTTCTCACCACCATCCCCCTTAGCCCACTCTTATTTTTCCTTTCTAGTAAAAGTTAATGCCCACATTAACTTCCCCTCAACTCTATTTATCTCACTACCTCTTCATTGCATCTACCATACACCTTCTCTTTTCTCTTTGCTTTCACTTCCACCCCTTTATAAGCATGAAATCTATCATAAAAATTTTTTAGATCCACCTTGAGTCCCAAAAATGGAAACCTCTATAGGTTGGACCCTACAAATCAATAAATCTTGCTCACATTTTTTATATTAATTTCCCCCATGTTGAATTTTCTATCAAGAGTGTAGTTGGTGATTCTCTACTGTGCGACTATCCCTAGGTTCTCCTATTCTTAGAGGTGGCATCCATATTCTTGTCAAACATCATGGATCTAGTTCAAGACTTAGATTTCATTAAAATGTTTGCCTCTGGCTTCATCCACGAGTATTTGGTCTCCCTAGAGATGATAGAAAATGCACTAGAGTGTTATGATATGTATTCTGGTGAAGCATTGATTAGAGGCCTATTCATGTCATATTTACTCCACAACTCTTGTGTGACCACATGCATTTACCATGTAATACATAAGGGTCTAAGGAATCGGTGCATGAACAATCTCTACACAACTCTATATATGCACAGGTTTTAGCAACCACCAACCTTGGACAATAAAATCAAGGAGGTCTTTACTACTATTCACTTTGTGCATCTTCATGCCCTAGATCAGGCACTACATCCTCCATCTATGGCCCTATGAGATCTACCAACTCCCCTACCTTGACCAAATAATGAAAACACCTCGAGCTCCCATGATCCAGGTTAACTCTAAGAGTTGATAAGTTTTTGGGCCTATGGCTATTTTGTTATATGTTATAATATGGCTTATGGCCACACCATTATATGTCACATTCTTTCCATTTTGGGCTATCAAGGATTGATTTTGTATACAAGTCTTGGGTTCTCTATGCCTACCTCAACCTTGCAAGGCTTCTAAATTTTTGTACTTTGATCTCTATACATTTCAATATTTTTTATAATATTACATATAGGTGATCCTCACCTTTTAGTTAAAAATGGTAGAAATCAAAGCTTTTGAATTACAACATGGGTAGGTGGGTGGGCTTTGTTAGGGTTTTGGAATGGGTAAAGTCTGCATGTCCCTAATTGTGCCATTCTCTTGTCCTTATTAGCCATGTTTCATACTACTTCTAGTGCAAGAGATCTCTATATTTATTACAGGTTTTTCCTAGTGTTCCTCACCTTTGTTGGGAACTAAGGTGTCTCAACCTTGGTAAATTTTTGGCATTTAGTTTTTACTGTGGTAATTTTTTTTACTGTGCAATAACTTTCTCATTTATCGTGCTTCATCTAGTTACTAGACATGTGAGTTGTCGATAACTAGGAGGTGACTTGGATGGTGACAAGAGAGTTGTATTTTGTCCTCACATGGAGGATAGGCATCCCATGTTGTGGTAGAGGTTTTCTTCCATGTGTTGGCATCTTGAGTAGTGTGTAAGGAATCATGATGCATAACTATTATGACAGATTCCTATGACAGATTCTATGACGCATAAGAGTCATAAATAGAAGATCCTATGACAAGTGAAGACAAGTGTCAAAGAACATCTTTGGGAAAGGAATCTTTGGGCACCCAAGGTAGGTTATGACATGTAGGAGGAATATGCTATTTTTAGTCAGTTTATGACAGATTCTCTTACAGCTATAAGTGCTATCACTTATGACAAATTCTATGACATCTGTAAGGTGCGTAAGAGCATCTGTCATAGTTTATCTTGGGACTAGGCACCTACATTGGGATGGGGTGTTGTGACAAGTGTCAAATCCATGTTGTAATTGTTGGCAAGTATGGGTCTAACCGGTGTTGTCATTGATGTCAACATACTCATGTTGCATTGATGAGAAGGATTGGATGAGCAGAGAGGAGCAATGGTGACAGTGAAGTGGACATCCCAGTTAAGATGTAGATTAGAGGTTACGATTCAAAGGGTTTGTAGATATGAGTCTTGAGATGATCCAGTCAAGTTTTCAGAGGTCCACATGAAGATCTGAAGAAGTTATGGCCGTTCAAGTAGAACCAGTTCTGACAGGTGTTCAGAGGTGACAGAGTGACATAGATAGGTCTGGTAAGATCTGGAAATGTATTATCCCACTCTACAGATTTGAGGGAGTGTTTAAGACATCCTTGTGAAGTGTTAAATAGATTGGTTCATGGTTTGAAGGTCCGGAAGCACCTATTCCTTTGTGATAGTGATGACAGACTGAGTTCTTGAAGTTCTAGATGAAGGAGAGAAGAATTCCAGTAAGCAGATGAAGTGTGGTTGTTCTTGGTGATTCAAGAAAGGTTGTGGTGATCTTTGAATTGTGTTCAATTCATGTTGATGGTCCGCATCAAAGTTAGAGTTTGCATTTGAAGAATAACCGCCGGATGAAGGTGTTCTTCCTGTGACTGGCTGACTGGATGTATTACAAGTCTTGCGGATGTTCATATAGGTGTTTGCCAACTTAGATGATTATTCCTAAGTCGATGCCTTGTATAAATAAGGGATTGTGAAGTCATTCCAAGTGTGTCTTGGTGTGGAAGTGAGATTAATAGCAAGGAGGAGAGAGAAAGGCAGAGCAGAAGTATTGGGCTTAAATGGAACTAATTCAAGCATGGTGAAGATGCTATTTTCTAGTTCAAGTAGGTGATACTTATTTCTTTGTAGACAGTGTGTCTCTTGTAGGCAGTGAGCCTCTTGTGAGTAGTGTGCTCAGGCAGTGAGCCCTAATTGGCATGTGCCATTTTGTTCTTTCTATTCTTCTAACAGAGAATACAATCTTTGGTTAATCACCCCATGGTTTTTCCCTTAACCAGGTTTTCCACGTCAAAATCTTGGCACGTCTTATGTGTTGATGAGTTTTTTCTTCTGATTTAATTGCATTATGTTTCATGATAGTTATACTACTAATCACTAAGAAGATTTAAGTGTGGAATTGGAGAAAGTTTTTCACAACTGATTCACTCCCCCCCTCTTAGTTGTGTGCCCTAAGTCTAACAATTAGTATTAGAGCTAAGTTCCTCTAAAAAGAGCTTAATTGCTTGAGGAGATCCGGGATGTCATCTTATAAGAAGGATAGTCTGAAGTTTGATGGAACTAATTTTAACCTCTGGAAAGGTCGCATGAAATGTCACTTGAGATGTATGGGAATGGCGTACTAGACCATGCTACAACATAGAATGTACCTCCACAGGGTGGTCTGAAAACCCTAAATGAAATCACAGATGCTGAAAACAATCTGCGGACTATAGAGGCTCTTCTAAGTGGATTATCTAATTTAGAGCTCTCAAATGTTATTGATCTACCAACTGCTTTTGAGATTTGGAAAAAACTAGAACTTTTGCATGAAGGAGACAAGTATCTCAAAAGTGCAAGGTTACAAAGTCTGAAAGGAAAATTTGAAAATCTGAAGATGAGAGAAGATGAAAACATCACTACTTTTATGCCAAGAGTAAATGAACTTGTTTGTGGAATTAGAAATGCTGGTGGAGTCTTGGATGAAGATGAGATTGTTGGCAAAATTCTCAGATCCCTTCCTACTTCTTACAAAATCAAGGCAGCTGCCATTGAAGAATTCAGAGCCCATACAACTGTCACAAGAGATCAATTGGCTAGAAAATTGGCTGCATTTGAAATGATAGAGTTTGGAGATGACCCCCCAAGACTAAATCTGCATTCAAAGCCAGTGCTTGTGTTAAAGGTAAACAAAGGTTTGTTCTGGGAGAGAACTCATCAAAGAAGCTATCATGGTATGAAAAACCAAGAAAAGATCTTGAAGAAGAAGAAGTAGAAACTGCTCAACTTGAAGCACTTATTGCAAAGAGGCTGCCAAGAGGATTCGGTAAGTATGAAGGAAAATTACCTTTTAATTGTTTTAACTTCAATAAGATTGGTCATTTTGCCTCAAGGTGTCCAGAAAGGTTTTCAAGGCAAAATCCTAACAAGCCAAGGTTCCAAAAGAACTGTTACTATGTACATGAAGATGATGACAATGAAGGAGTAACAGATGATGAATCAGAGACAGGAAACAAATTTAGAAATGAATGGGTGTTCATTGCCATCAAGGAAGAAGATCCAATGTCCTATGTATCTGTCAATCATAAGACCGTGAAAAGAGCTCTGGCTACCCAAGTTGAAGAGAAGGATGATTGGGTCATTAACAGTGGATGCTCTCACCATATGACAGGTGAAAAAAATAAGTTTGTAAAGTTGGAAAGATATGAAGGAGTAGTAAAGTTTGGTGATAATTCTGCTGGTAGAATCAGAGGTAGAGGAACTATTTCTCTTGATGGAAGAAACAAAACTGGTAATGTACTATATGTTGAAGGATTGAAGCACAATCTTCTCAGTGTTGGACAGTTGGTGGACAAAGGCTATGATCTCCGGTTCAAGAATGGAAAATGCAAGATCTTTGAAAGTTCCAGAATAGAGATTGCATCCGGTACTCAAACTAAAGGTAACATCTTTCACTTGGTTGGTACTGGTAAAAGTTGCTTGTTTGTTCAAATTGATCAAAGTTGGTTATGGCATAGGAGGATGTGTCATGGGAATTTTGATAATATCATTAAGATAAGCAATACTCAAGCTGTAAGAGATCTTCCAAAATTGGTGAAACCTATAAATAGCTTGTGTAAAGAATGTCAGTTGGGTAAGTTGAGCAGAGTCACATTCAAGAGTAAGGAACTATCTTCTACCAGATTATTGGACCTAGTCCATACTGATCTTTGTGGCCCGACAAGAACTAGGAGTGTGCAAGGTGATAGATACTTCATGTTACTAATTGATGACTATTCTTGGATGATGTGGGTAACCTTTCTGAAAGAGAAATTAGAAGCTCTTGAGAAATTCAAAATATTCAAGGCTATGGTAGAGAATGAAACTAGATTAAAACTGAAATGTCTGAGGTTTGATAGAGGTGGGGAATTCACATCTGGTGAGTTCTTAGAGTTCTATGAGAAACATGGAATAAAGAGACAGTTATCTGCTCTTAGGACTCCACAGCAGAATGGAGTAGTGGAAAGAAAGAACCGGACCATCCAGGAAGCTTCTAGGACCATGATGATGGAAGCAAATGTGCCTCAAATCTATTGGAAAGAAGCTGTTAGCACTGCAGTCTATACTCTCAATCAAGTTCAAATCAGAAGTAATACTGGTAAGACTCCTTATGAACTTTGGTTTGGCATCACTCCTACTGTGAGGTATTTCAGAGTTTTTGGTAGCAAATGTTACATTAAAAGAGATGAAGATCTAGGAAATTTTGATGCTAGAAGTGATGAAGGAATATTCTTGGGTTATTCTACTCAAACCAAAGCATACCGGTGTTATAACAAGAGACTAAGAAAGATAATAGAAAGTACAAATGTGAAGGTTGATGAGGGAATTGTGAAACCCTCAAGGTTCTATGAATATGATGAAGATGATCAGAATGGTGTTTTGATTCAAGGAGTCCAAACCTCTTCTAAAAGTTAGGTTCAAATTGATCTGGTAAACCAAGAAGAAGAGACAAGTTTGAATGAGCCTAATCAAGAAGCAGAAGTGCAAGAAACTCCCAAAGTTCCAAGGTATGTAAGACTGAACCACTCTGAAGATCAAATCATAGGTGACAAAAGCAAAGGTGTGCAAACTAGAAGGAGAATTGCTCAAAATTTAGATGAGTATTGTCTGATTTCAAAGATTGAACCTAAGACAATAAATGAAGCCTGCAATGATGAAAACTGGACCAAAGCAATGGAGGAAGAGTTGATGCAAATTGAGAAAAATCACACTTGAGATCTTGTTCCCAGACCTAGAAACAAAAATGTGATTGGAACCAAATGGGTCTTCCAGAACAAACTAAATGAAGTTGGTGAAGTAATCAGAAATAAAGCCAGATTGGTCTACAAGGGCTATTCTCAAGTAGAAGGAGTTGATTTTGAAGAAACTTTTGCTCTGGTGGAAAGAATTGAAGTAGTTAGATTATTTCTTGCATTTGCTGCCTTCAAAGATTTCAAAGTATATCAGATGGATGTCAAGTCTGCCTTCCTAAATGGTGACTTGGAGGAAGAAGTATACATTGAACAATTGGATGGATTTCAATTGTCTGATCATGATGATATGGTCTACAAGTTGAAGAAAGTACTGTATGGACTGAAGCAAGTGCCAAGAGCCTGGTATGAAAGATTGGATAAGCATCTTTTGAAGATTGGTTTCAACAAAGGTACTGCTGACAGTAATTTGTATTTCAAAATTGATCATGAAAACATCGTGATTGTTGAAGTGTTTGTTGATGATATCATTTTTGGAGGAAGAGATAGTATGTGTAAAACTTTTTCAAATCAAATGAAAAGTGAATTTGAGATGTCCATGCTTGGTGAAATGAATTTCTTCTTGGGTCTGCAAATCACTCAAACAAAGAAAGGAATCTTCATTTCTCAAACCAAATTTGTGAAAGAATTGTTGAAGAAATTTGGGATGGAAGAATCAAAACCAATGAATACTCCCATGGCAACCAAATGTAAGTTGAGCAAAGATGATGACTCTCCTAAGGCTGATCAGACAAAGTACAAGTCAATGATTAGAGGACTATTGTATCTTACTCAAACTAGACCAGACATTATGCAGGCTGTTGGTCTTGTTGCTAGATTTTAGGCTGATCCTAGAGAATCTCATGTCATGGCAATCAAGAGGATTTTTAGATATCTAAAAGGGATAGTTGAGTATGATCTGTGGTATCCTAGAGATCATGATTTCTCTCTTCGTGCATATACTAATGCAGATTGGGTAGGAGATGTGGATGACCGGAAGAGTACTAGTGGTGGAGCATTCTTTCTAGGGAAGAGATTGGTTTCTTGGCTAAGCAAGAAATAAGAGGCAGTATCTCTATCTACAACTAAAGTAGAATATATTGCAGTAGCAGGTAGTTGCACTCAAGTTTTGTGGATGAAGTAGATGCTAAGAGATATCAAAGTGGGGTATGAGGAACCTATCAAATCTTCTGTGATAATTCAAGTGCAATAAATATATCTAAGAACCTGGTGTTGCATTCTAAGACTAATCATATATCTATAAAGTTTTACTTTCTGAGAGAGCAAGTGAACAAGAATGAAGTTAGAATGGAGTTTGTGCCTTCCAAGAATCAGATTGCAGATATCTTTACTAAACCTCTTCCTAAGGACTCTTTTGAGTATCTCAAAGAGAAGTTAGGGGTTATTACCCCTCTGGTGATGAACTAAGGTGCACTGATGTGCATCAGTTCGGTAGATATCATAGTCATATCTTGTGATCTGGATTGGTGATGGGGAGCTACTACTTAGGGGGAGCAGCTGGTATGATTCTAAAGTGTTGGAGTTTCAAGTATGAGCCCTTTTCCATTGATGTCAAAGGGGGAGAGAAGACATGTGAAAAACAAGTGGTTGATGATCAAAGGGGGAGCAGTAAAGGACAAGAAGACATGTGAATAGTTGTTGTTGATAGGGAGAGTTGTGACAGAAAGGAGAAGTTTGTGTCTTGATGGTTTTTCACATCATATGTTGCCATCAATGACAAAGGGGAAGATTGTTGGCAAGTATGGGTCTAACAGGTGTTGTCATTGATGTCAACATACTCATGTTGCATTGATGAGAAGGATTGGATGAGCAGAGAGGAGCAATGGTGATAGTGAAGTGGAGATCCCAGCTAAGATGCAGATTAGAGGTTGCGGTTCAAAGGGTTTGTAGATATGAGTCTTGAGATGATCCAGTCAAGTTTTCAGAGGTCCACATGAAGATCTGAAGAAGTTATGGCTGTTCAAGTAGAACCGGTTCTGGCAGGTGTTCAGAGGTGACAGAGTGACATAGATAGGTCTGGTAAGATCCAGAAATGTATTATCCCATTCTGTGGATTTGAGGGAGTGTTTAAGACATCCTTGTGAAGTGTTAAATAGATTGGTTCATGGTTTGAAGGTCTGGAAGCACCTATTCCTTTGTGACAGTGATGACAGACTGAGTTCTTGAAGTTCCAGATGAAGGAGAGAAGAATTCCAGTAAGCAGATGAAGTGTGGTTGTTCTTGGTGATTTAGGAAAGGTTGTGGTGATCTTTGGATCGTGTTTAGTTCATGTTGATGGTCCTCATTGAAGTTAGAGTTCATATTTGAAGAATAACCACCAGATGAAGGTGTTCTTCCTGCGACTGGCCGACCAGATGTATTACAAGTCTTGTGGATGTTCATATAGGTGTTTGCCGACTTAGATGATTATTCCTAAGTTGATACCTTGTATAAATAAGGGATTGTGAAGTCATTCCAAGTGTGTCTTGGTGTGGAAGTGAGAGTAATAGCAAGGAGGAGAGCGAAAGGCAGAGCAGAAGTATTGGGCTTAAATGGAACTGATTCAAGCATGGTGAAGATGCTATTTTCTAGTTCAAGTAGGTGATACTTATTTCTTTGTAGATAGTGTGTCTCTTGTAGGCAGTGAGCCTCTTGTGAGCAGTGTGCTCGGGCAGTGAGCCCTAATTGGCATGTGCCATTTTGTTCTTTCTATTCTTCTAACAGAGAATACAATCTTGGGTTAATCACCCCGTGGTTTTCCCCTTAATCAAGTTTTCTATGTCAAAATCTTGGTGTCTTATGTGTTGATGAGTTTCTACTTTTGATTTAATTGCATTATGTTTCATGATTGATATACTGCTAATCACTAAGAAGATTTAAGTGTGGAATTGGAGAAAGTTTTGCACAACTGATTCACCCCCCCTCTCAGTTGTGTGCCCTAAGTCTAACAATAATGTTGGACAAGTGTCCTTAGGTGTGGGTTTTGGGCCATGAGGCCAAGATGGACGCCCATCTCTAGTATCTTCCTATTTTGCCTTGTAATCTCTATATAAATAGGTTCTTGTAAAAGGAGATGGATAGTTTTGATTGACAGGTACTGTTATGCTACGAGAATATCTCCAGTAACAACATTTGTAGACTCCTAGAAGAACTTGCATTACAAGTGTGTTGTAATCCTTTACAGTTTTGATAATACATTGTGCAGGTTTTGGAGTGTGGGATTTTTCTCCCGAAAGGGTTTTCCCCATGATATATCTTGTGTCTACTTTTCTATGTGTGTTCATATTTCTGAAATCTCTATGTTATGTATTTAACATTGCTGTAATTGTAAGGATTTACAAGAATTTGTATACTTCACCCGTCATTATATTAGTGTAGGAAGTGTGTTCTGCATACCTTGCTTCCTTTCAGTTGGTATCAAAGCCTAACCAATTTTGGTCCCAGCTATTGGGTAGGGGTTTTTTGTATTGATCTTAGATTGAGTGGGAGTCTATGCAAAGTATTCTATAATCTTTTTGTAGGAAGGAGATGGCAGGTACATCTAGAAGAATAGAGGTAGAGAAGTTTAATGGCAACAATTTTGAGTTGTGGAAACATAAAATCGAAGACATGCTTGTTGACAGAGACTTATGGGAAACAATTTTTGGTATAAAACCAATGACAATGGAACAAGTTAATTAGGATCTCAAGGATCGAAAGGCTAAGGGTCTTCTGAGACTCTGTCTAGTTGACTCTGTCTTGTTGAATGTCCATGAGGAGAAGATTGTGAAAGAACTATGGAAGAATCTAGGAGATGTTTATCAGGCCAAATCCTTGGTGAACAACCTATTCCTGAGGAAGAAGCTATATTCTTTGAGGATGGAAGATGGAGGATCTGTTATAGATCACATGAATGCTTTTAAGATGCTAGTTGCACAATTGACACCCATTGGTGTAAAGATGGAGGAGGAGGATTATTGTAGGACCTTAGTTTGTTCCTTGCCAAACTCATGGGATCATCTTGTAATGGCCATCGGAAGCACTAGAACCACTTTCAAAATGGATGAGGTAGTGTCTTCACTATTATCTAAAGATATGCGGACAAAATCATCTGAGTCGACCAAAGAGGTTCTTGCAATTCATGGAAGACCCAAGGAGAAAGGGAAGAAGAAGAACAAGAAAGCTAAGAAGGGTAGATCCAAATCTCCCAGAAAGTCCAAGGCACTATGTTGAAACTATGGAAAAATTGGGCATTTCTAAAAGGAGTGCAAGGAGGAGAAGAAGAAATAGAAGAAGAACACCTCTGATTCTAAGTCTAACAAGTCACAAGATGATGGTGATGCTTTCATCACTACCTTGGCCAACCATGCATTTGATTATGTGTGGCTGATTGATTCTGGTGCCTATTTTCACATGACCTCGCATTAAGACTGGTTTATAAAGTATGAAGAGTTTGATGGTGGAAGAGTGTACCTGGGTGATGATTCTCATCTGAAGATAGTTGGTCATGGAAGAGTCAAAATCTGATTCCCTAATGGATGAGTGAAGAGGATCTCTGGGGTTATGCACATCCTAGGCTTGGCACGAAACCTACTTTCTAAAAGTAAATTGAGTCATGTAGGTGTGTAGGTTGTCTTCTCAAAAGAAGGATGTAAGATGACTAGAGGAGCTATGGTGCTTGTGAAGGGTACTCAAAGAGGTACTCTGTTTCACCTGGAGGCATGCACTTTATAGTACAATAGTTCTTCTGACTCAAAGAAAAGAGCTGCAGTCACTTCATCCCCACCATTGGAACCAGCAACGAAAAGATCTGTTGTATCAACTTTTGATGGTAGTGCATTTTGGGTACCTAAGGGTGCTCACGATTTGGAAGTGAGGCTTCCTATTGAGAAGACAATATTATGGCATAAGAGACTTGGCCACATTGGTGAGAAGGGTCTTAGTGCCCTGAAAAATAAAAACCTCGTTGAGGGGTTAGATGATTGTAATCTCGATTTTGAGTTTTGTGAACATTCTATATATGGAGAGAAAAACCATGTTTAGTTTTACTTGAGTTCTCATAAGTCTTTTGGTTTATTGGATCTTATTCATTCTGATGGGTTTGGTCCAGTTAATGTTCCTTCAATTTCTAAATCTATATATTTTGTATCATTCACAGATGATTATAGTAGGACATGGATTTATTTTCTCAGAAGCAAATCTGAAGTCTTTAGTTAGTTCAAAGAGTTTAAAGCTTTTCTTGAGAATTAGACTAGTAAAAAGATTAAGTGTTTGAGAACTGATAATGGTGGTGAGTTTTGTTCAGCAGAGTTCAATAAGTTCTGTAAAGAACGTGAGATTGAAAGACATAAGACAACTCCTTACACCCTGCAGCAAAATGGAGTTGCAAAGAGGATGAATAGGACGTTGATGGAGAAGGTTAAGAGTATGCATAGTGGAGCTAGCCTTGAATAGAAGTTTTGGGTTGAAGCTATTGCCACTGCTTGCTACCTGGTAAACATGTCTCCTACCTCAGATCTTGTTGGTAAGACACCCATGGAGGTGTGGTCTAGTAAGAAGCCCTCAATAAGACATGTTCACTTTTTTGGTTTTGAGGCATATGCTCATGTGCCTAGGGAGAAGAGGTCAAAATTGGAGAACAAGGCTATTAAGTGTATCTTCATTGGCTATGGTGTCGGTGTTGAAGGGTACAAGCTTTGGGATCCTATGGATGAAAAGGTGTTGAATAGAAGAAGTGTTATTTTTAGAGAGCTAACACCTTCTCCTATTGTTCTATAGCCAAAAGAGAAAGAAAAGAAAGAAAATGTGGTTCAGTTTCCTTCTACCCCTGAGAAAACTGAACCAAAAAACCCTATGAGACCTAATGATGAGAAGAGCTCTAGCAGCTCTGAAAGCTCAGAAGAAGCAGAACCTCAAACTTAGCCTTTGAGAAGGTCTACATGAACAAAGAAGCAACCTGATAGGTTTGGATATTCATTGCTAGATTCTAGTTGTGCTTTTGCCTTGATTACTAACACTAATGAGCCTAGAACTGTGATAGAGGCTATGGGTATGAAAGATGCAGGTTCCTAGAAGGAGGTCATGGAAGATGAGATGGCTTATTTGGATAAGAATAAAACTTGGGACTTGGTGCCTTTTTTTGAAGGACGGTATTGGTTGTAAATGGGTGTTCAAGAAGAAATTCAGTGTGGATGGTAGTGTTGAGAAGTACAAGGCCAGATTGGTTACGAAGGGGTATTTGTAAGTGGATGGAATTGATTATGGTGAGATTTTCTCTCCCGTTGCAAAGATGACATCTATTTGGTTCCTATTATCTCTTGTCGTAGCTTATGACTTAGAAGTGGAGCAGATGGATGTAAAGCCAACTTTCCTTCATGGTGTTTTGGAGGAAGAGATTTACATGTCACAGCCAGAACATTACATAGAAAAAGGTAAATAAAATTTGGTTTGCAAGTTGAAGAAGTCTTTGTATGGTTTGAAGCAATCTCCTAGGGTGTGACCTACATGAAATTTGATGCCTTTGTGTTGTCTATTAGATTTTTGAGGTTGAAATCAGATCATTATGTGTACTACAAATTTGACAATGATTGCATTCTCATTATTGCATTGTATGTTGATGATATGTTGGTAATTGGGAATGGTAAGAATATGATTTCTGATTTGACGTCTCAGTTGTCAACACAGTTTGAAATGAAAAATTTATGGGTAGCCAACTACATTCTGGGAATGGAAATTAGAAGAGACAGAGAAAATAGAAAACTTTGGCTAAGCCAGAGTAAGTATGTGAAGATTGTGTTGGAGAGATTCAACATGGAAGATTGTAGACCATTGAGTGTTCCTATCTCTTTGGGGACAAAGTTATTTGTTAATGATTGTCCAAAGTCTACTTCTGAGACAAAGGATATGAGAAGAGTACCTTATGCTAGTGCTGTTGGCAGCTTGATGTATACTATGGTCTATAGTAGACCAGACATTGCAAGTAGTGGGAGTCCTTAGTTGGTTTATGGCTAATCCTAGATAGGTACATTGGGATGTAGTGAAGAGAGTGTTTAGATATTTGTGGGGTACTTCCAAGTATTCCCTATGTTATCATGGTCATTCTACATGACCTTTGCATTCCGTGAGTATTCAAGGATTTGTGGATTCTGATTGGGCGAGTGACATTGATAGCAAGAGATCCACCTGTGATTATGTGTTTACTATGTTCAGTGGTGCAATCAAATGGATGAGTAAGCAGAAACCTGTGGTTGCTTTGTCCATGATAGAAGTTGTGTACATGGAGGCTACTCATGCTTGCAAGGAAGCCATTTGGCTTAAGAGATTGTGTTCAAATATTGATGTTGATGCAGGACATATTACTATCTGTTGTGATAGTCAGAGTGCAATTTTCTTAGCAAAGAATCTAACTTTCCATGCCAAAACAAAGCATATTGATGTACAATTTTATTTTTTGTGAGACATGGTAGAGGATGGGAAGGTGATATTGGAGAAGATAGACACTTTGAAGAATGTTGCTGATGTATTGACAAAACCAGTGGCCACTGATAAGTTCAGATAGTGTTTAGAGTCTATGGGCCTCTCAGCCTATAGCAGTTAAAATCCTCTTATTTCTATTGGTTCTTACAAGGTGTTCGACAAGTGGGAGAATGTTGGGAATTAAAGTATCTCAACCTTGGTAAATTTCTAGCATTTAATTTTTACTATGGTAATTTATTTTTACTGTGCAGTAAATTTCTTGTTTACCATGCTTCATCATCTAGTTACTAGACATGTGAGTTGTCGATGACTAGCAGGTGACTTGGATGGTGACAGGAGAGTTGTATTTTGTCCTCATATGGAGGATAGGCATCCCATGTTGTGGTAGAGGTTTTCTGCCATGTGTCAGTATCTTGAGCAGTGTGTAAGGAATCATGACACGTAATCATTATGACAGATTCCTATGATAGATTCTATGACGCGTAAGAGTCGTAAATAGAAGATCCTATGACAGGTGAAGACAAGTGTCAAAAAGCATCTTTGGGAATGGCATATTTGGGTGCCCAAGGTGGGTTATGACATGTTCTAAGAGGAATATGCTATTTTTAGTCAATTTATGACAGATTCTCTTACAGCTGTAAGTGCTGTCAGTTATGACAGATTCTATGACAACTGTAAGGTGCATATGAGCATATGTCATAGTCTATCTTGGGACTAAGTGCCCACATTGGGATTGGGTATTCTGACAAGTGTCAAATCCATGTTGTAATGTTGGACAAGTGTCCTTAGGCATGGGTTTTGGGCCATGAGGCCAAGATGGATGCCCATATCTAGTAACTTCCTATTTTACCTTGTAATCTCTATATAAACAAGTGCTAGTAAAAGGAGATGCATAGTTTTGATTGATAGGTACTATTATGCTGCCAAAATATCTTTGATAATGACATTTATAGACTCATGGAAGAACTTGCATTGCAAGTGTGTTGTAATACTTTACAGATTTGATAATACATTGTGCAGGTTTTGGAGTGTGGGGTTTTTCTCCCGAAAGGGTTTCCCCCATGATATATCTTGTGTCTACTTTTCTGTGTGTGTTCATATTGCTGAAATCTCTATGCTATGTATTTAACATTGCTGCAATTGTAAGGATTTAAAATAATTTGCATGCTTCTCCCCTCATTAGATTAGTGTAGGAAGTGTGTTCCGCATACCTTTCTTCCTTTCAACCTTTAGGAGATTTTTTCCTATTTATTGGTGGCCCCACATTTGATGCTAGGGTTAATAGATTTCAAGCAAAAGAAAATAGATTTGATTTCTCTCAGAATTTTATCCTAAGAGTGTTTCATGGTCTAACTCTTCTAGATTTGATGTTAGTTCACCTATTCATGATTTTGACAATGCATGCAAATGACTTGAAAACTATACCGTTGTTAGGTTTTTTTTTCTAGTAGAATTCCATTTAAAATTATTCTAAGGACTTAGGTAAATTCTACTTGGGTCCCTCATGGAGTCCTTTTTGAGGCCATCAAAAACCTTACTAAGGTTTTCTTTCCTTTTTTCTTTATTGAAGTTAGGTTTTCTAAGGCCATTTTCAACCAGGGGCCCTGGTACATCCACATTTCTTTCCTTATTTTCTCCACTTGGAATTGAGACTTTATTATCTTTAAGGACTAATCCCTCTATGTCCCTATCTAGGTTGAATTTAATGATCTCCCCTCACCATTGTGGCCTTTTTTAGACCACATTATGTCCTTATTTGTGCATGTTATTCATGTTGAAGAAAAAATCATTTTTCTACTCACCCTTAGAAAAGGGTTTGCATTGAGTTTGACTTATCTAAGGACCTCAAGGAGTGTCAACACCCATATAGGAGCATAGAGTCTCATCTAATGGTGGATTCATTTCAACTTGCCTAATTCCTATTATTATTCTCAATCTATAGAGCATAAAATCCATGACTATCCTCTTGTTAGATAGTGTCCCAAGACTCAACCCAAGAGACCTACTAGGATTCTCCTCTTGAAAAAATGAGGATAGATGGGTGACAATAAATAATCAAAGTAATTCTCATAATCTTAGAGAGAAAGGTGATGGTTGCCAACATGAAGTTGTCAGGCCTCAAGTTTTAGAGCCTAAAAGGGTGAATGAAGTGGTTACTTCACAACCCATAGGGAAGTCCATATATGGTGAATTAATGCCAATTTAATAGAATTCTATTTCCTTATAGTATTCTCACCTATCAATCAATTACTTTACTACATTATCATTTGGATTCCTACTACTCACATAGCCCACTTATGATATTTAAAGGTGGATTATGTGCCTGAAGAGAAGAACCTTTGTGGGGTTTAAATTCCCAAGTTTGTGAAATTCACTGAGGAGGATTTTTTTTTATTTTCTTAAGAAAAACTATGGACCTTGTAATGAGCTTAGTTACATGCCTCTTGTTTCCTATCCATAAATTTTATTTCATGTAATGTTTGGGTCTCCTTGACCCCTCAAATAATACATTGTGTAGGATGTTCAACAAAGATTTTCCAAACTTGACGTCTTTTATTTATAGGAGTTGAAATTTTCAACTTGCATGCTTTCAACTATTTGTCATGTAATTTGCCCAAGAAGTCACTTTCTTCATAGGGATCATGAGTCAAGATGTGAATGTATTATAACTTTTGTTTTTCCTAAGTAACAACAACACATTGTGTGTCATGGATATGATAGGCTATTAGTCATTTTGTGGATCCACTTTAATATTAATAACCACTATGTTCAGGTTGTTAATATTTATGCTAACAATGATGTTGTTGAAAGATCTCATCTCTAGTAATGGTTTGTAATGTCCCTTTCTACTACCTCTTGGCACATGTGTAAATATTTCAATATGGTTGAGCTAGGCTCTAATAAATGTAACAACCTTCCTATGCTATGGACAACTGGTGAAAGGGAAGCTTTGTATTTGCAAAATATATTGGGTCTTTCTAACCCTAATGTTGGTTGTCATCATTCTAATGACCCTTGGTATATGTGGAATAATTTATGGTCAAGCATAAAGAGAACTATGAAATGTTTTGATAGGGCCATGTTGTTAGGACAACCTATATTTTTCTTTTCCAACTATGTTTAGCTACTACTGGAGCCTTTACCAAAATATATCCTTTTATATCATCTTTTGGTCATCTTCTGTATTGAGTGGAAAAGGGTCATTCCCAATGTAATGAAAAAACAATTCTACCTCTACACATCACTAATGACTCATCATTCCCTTGTAGCTCATATTCAACACATTTAGAATCTTCAGCCATTTCCTCCCCATGGGATTGGTTGGACTTGAAGTAAGGGAAAAACATTCTAAAACCTACAAAAGTACAATGCATGCCCTAACAACCCAATGTAGTACTAAATAACCTAGGATCAAGCAAATGGAAGCATAAAACATAAAACCCTAGACCATTAGTGTAGATTCTCCATTGTTTCTCCCAAATTTTGTAGCACTTTGCTCTCAGATTTGTAGACCTGCAAACACAATGTGAAGCTCAAGAGAATGGCTATGGTAAAATTAGAGAGAGGATGCTCAAATTATGCAAGTATGTAATGAAGAAATAAGGCTGAGAGAGTGCTTTTATAGAAGAGAGAATTTGAATCAAGGGCTGAGACTAAGAGTTTGACTTTTGATATGATGAAGGGTGTAGATTGATTAGGGTTTCCAGCCATTAAAAGACAAAGGATAATTTTTTATTTGAGGAAATGGTGAGGTGTAATGTGATTTTTAAATTAAATAAATTGTGTACATTTATTTAATTTATTTGAGAAGAGGCATAATGAAGTGGGATTTTTTTCTTAGACTGCAAGGATCAGGTAGCCCCCCCTATAAACTACAGTGCGCTTGCTAAACATTTTTCACGTGACCGGTGATGCTAGCACAACACACCCTTTGGTACCACGGGGATGGGGGGAGATTGGACCTCATGACCTTCTTTAACGCAACAGGAATTTTTAGCCAATTGAGCTAGGGCCCCTGACCCAACAATGAAGTGGGATTTAATTAAATAAGTAGAACCTATTTAATTAAGGCAGGACCTAAAATTTAAATAAAAATGTATTTATTTAAATTAATAGGGTAAGGTGGATATTGGAGTAGTGAATAATTAAACAATTAATTAATTATTTAATTATAGAAGAAATTTAAAGAAAATTGCCAGGTAATTAAATAAATAAAAATTTATTTAATTACAAGCATAAGGGGGAAAGTGAATTAATCAAATAATTATAAATGATTTAATTAATAGTGGAATACGAAATTGGGATGAATTATGTGTCAAAGTGTTGTTCGTAGGCTCGGGACAATTTTAAGTGTTTATAGGACCTAATGGTTGAATGACACCATCAAACAAACTATTTAGTTTCTATTCATATATGGCCACTAGCTAGTGTTATTCTATCACTAAGTAATCCAATCAGGCCATGACCTTGGAGCTTCATTGTTGTTGACCTAGAGGTTCTTCCATTTTATTTTACCCAACAAATGTATGGTGCCAACCTTCACTAGAAAAACAAATTATAGATAATCATAATCCTATAGAGCCCAAATTAGGGCACATTTGTATTGGCTCAAAATAGGGGATACTATTTTTGATGGATTCTTTTAATCCCTTTGATCCTACTATATTTCTTAGAAATTAAGTATATCAAAGAGAGCTAGTAGATGCTCTATGAGCTTCTTGATAATCTTTGTCTTTCATCTACCATTACCAATAGGTATTTTAAGTTGAAGAGCCTTCCTTTAGAGTTGAACAAGTCCTTTAGCAATGTGTGAGCTAGGTTCCTTATAGGATTTCTAATAGACAATGGGACCTATGTGATTAAAAATCACTTTGGATGATCTCTGAGAAGAAAATATTCTATGGTTAAAAATGGAGTTGATGCAGGAGCATCCATGTCCATGAGCAATTGACATCAACCAAAAAAAATTGGGTTTGTTTTAGTTCTATTTTTGTTGGTTTAGGACAGTTTGCTTCAGGAAAAGTTTTAGTCTCAAATTGGCCAAGTGGAAAGCATCATCTTGTAGAAGACCCAATTAGGTATCCCTAGTTCAATTTTGGTGAACATTGGACAAGAATTGGCTAAGTTTGAACCAATTAGAGAATTTTCTGGTTTGCAAACTATATAGTTCGTCAATTGAGTGTTTAGCCAATGGCTTGGTTTACCGATTGGCTTTATAGATGATAAAAGGCTTAGTCATTCTCTTATTGGCATAATACATGGTTAGTGAACTATTTAGTTCACCGATATCCTTTCCTACCGATAGTCTTGTGAATTAAAGTTAGAAATTTTAGCTTTTGCTGACAAAGTTTTCTCTTCAGTTGGCCAAAATATAAGTTTGTGAACTTATTAATTCATCAATCAAGAAGATTGCTGACAAGATTTGGAAGAAATTTTAAATTTTGTAAGTTCTGCTGATTGCATAATTTGAAGGACAAAGTTCCCAAGTTTGTGGAATGGTCAATTCACCAACATGAGTGCTGAATGTTGTTCAAGTGTGTTATCAATGTTTTAGATGGTTTACAAACCCTTAGATTCATTGATAAGCCATTTTACTGATAAAAGCTTTAAAAATTGAAGTTTGAAGTTCAAGGTTCATGAATTCAATTGATGGTCAATTCTATGGTTCATGGGAAGGAAGATTTTTCGATAAAGCATGTGTTAGTGAAAACTTAAGTTCATGAAGTGCCATTTTTACTGACAAGGTATGTTGGGGAGTGTTTAAGTTCCTGAACTTGAAAGAACCCCAATGAAGACTCCATGGTTTATGAAAAGATCAATTTGTTCATGAAAGAGATATTTTGCTGATGGAAAAAATAGAAGGAATGTTTTGGTCGGTGTTGGTGCCCAGAAAATCCAGCTCCCAAAATGCCTTATTTTGCCAAAGAAAATCCATCAAAATCCATCAAATTTCCTATTTTTGCCTTTGCAATCAAAACCCATCATTTATACCTGATCTAGATATTTTAAATGGGTTCCCTTCTAAAAATTTCTAAGTAAAATCTTTCACCTTACCTTTGTTTTCTTCCTTGTGAAAAAATGGCTCATTTGGAGGCCTTATTGACAAATCAGTGAAATCACGAACTGGCGAACTAGTTTGCAAGTTCATGATTTCACCGTTTCGCTGATAGAGCGACTAGGCGTGTGATACAAATTTGTCTAAGGTAGAAAAAAGAAGCTAGGTTGAAGCCTTTGTCGGCAAATTTCCAAGTTTGCGAACTCAAAATTTCACCGATGGTGAATTTTTCTGACAACGATTGCGCTGATGGAGAAGAGGATACATCGAAAGGAAGGAAAGTGAAGTGAAGTTCTTTCTCAGTGAAAGTGGAGGTTCACAAACCTCCAAGTTTGCTGACAGACAATTTTTTTGATAATGGATTCAATGACATCTCATTTCAAAGGCAAAGGGATAACCAAGGGCAAGTTCACCATTGACACATTTCATCGATAATAAAGAGACAAGGTCGATGGTTCAAGAAAGGTGAAATTTGTCGATAAGGGCAAAAGGTAAGTCACATTAGTTCTTCTTGGAGCATTTTTACTGATAAGGCAAATAGAAAAGATGAAAATTTTTGAAGGCAAATAAAAAAGGTAAGGAATGGTTTTGTTGGGGAACCGACAGAAATCCAAACTTTCCAAAAGTTTAAACATTTCAAGATTCACCGATAAGGTGATAAGGTAAAAATGGAAAGATAAGAAGGCCAAGGTAGTGTGGTTTGTAAAAGTGATATTTCATCGACTAAAGGAGAAGTGGAAGACTCAGACCAAGCCAAGTTTGCCAAATTAAAGATTTGTCTATAAGGCAAGAAAGGGGTTGATAAAGAAGAAAAAATGCACCAAGAATAAATTTCATGAAAAATAAAATTTGCTGACGACGGCCAATGGAACAAGGAACGGTTCAAGATGGATGAATTTTTCTGATAAGGTGAAATTAAAATATAAAACTAGTTGTAAAGCATAATATAAATATGATACTGTAATGTATTTTAAATTTAGTTTAAAATATTTTAGAATGCTGCAGAAAGCTTTTCATGGGCTTTTCTGGTGGACTGTATTTTATGCACCTGTCTTCTCTCGGCCACCATGATTGCAACAAGGTGCAGGTAGATATGTACCTAAAATTTATTCTCTGCAGGATAAGGTACATTATAGATGGATAAGAGAGTGTCCAAATACTCAAATTTAATAGAAGGATGGTGTGTTTCAGTGATCATATTTTCTGCAGCTACTTCAAAGGACACAAAATTAGTGTGTAGGGAATGGGCACCTAGAAATTTTGTTGATCTTATGATAGAAGGCCATGGGCCTAACTTTGTTGCAGCATGGGTTACTTGTTGACTAGTTTTTCCAATGCCTAGGAGCTGCACATGAACTAGCTACTATATATACATGTATCAAAGATGTTTTCAGGGTTAGTTGCTGAACCAATTGTTTGGTCTGGGAGCACCTAAGGAGTATTCTCTAGCATTAAATCAAGTTATTTTTGTTTGTAAGTGAAGGGTTGTATTCAACATAGTGTAGGAAGGTTGTGTAAAGCATATATGAATGTAATAGAATGTCTCCACGAGATTTTGTAATGATTTTGACAAATGTATAATCATAGTTATATGTTTTCCCTTACCACATTTGCTGGTATGATTGTAGCTAAGGTTTGGTGGTGTGTGACAACATCCAAGTAAATATAAGGCTTTGTATTTTCCATTCTTTTGTTGCATGTGAATCATTTCAGTTCTCTTTTGGATTATTAAGTATGTCCATTACATGAAAATCTATTAAAGTCATATATGTGAATATATGTCTAGTTCCATTGATTCTCTACTGCATATTTTCTTTCCTCCTTGCATTCTATGACTCTGTTGCCCAATGGAGTAGGCACTAGTCCATATTGGAAAGGGATCAATCACTCTTTTAAAACAAACAAATCATTCACCTATGGTTTAGGGGAAAAAATTATCTTTATTGTGCATGTACATTCACATAGTTGAATAAACTATATAGGGGTTTTGTGACAGCCAATCGTTCTCGACTTTATGACAACTAGTAGGGTCAAGATGTTGAGTTGGGTTTGGTTGTCCAGCTATTTTTAGTTATTCATCTGGTTTTAATATTAATACCTACTTAGCTATACCCCTTGGAATATCCCTCTAGAGTTTAAGATGAGATCAAAGTGCAAAGGAGTCTACCCACTCCTGTTAGCTGGACAAAATTGGCCTTAACTTATTGATAAACCTCTTCCTATCACCTTGACGACAATCCCTAGCCTAGGTGATTTAGGAATGTTTTAGAGTTTTGTGTTGTTGTCATTTTAGGAACCAACATTTTGGCATCCTTGTTGGGGATAGATTATTGCTGGGTTGAAAAGAATTTGAAGACTCTACTGGTTGGAGAACCCAGATTTATTTTGAAGCCTTGAAGATCAGTCACGCTTCAAGGGATTTTCTCATTCAGTGATGTTGTGACTCTGCTGTCAAAGAAAATAAAGTGTTGTTGTGTGCACGTTTTAAAGAGGTTACAACTAATTAAGGTACATGTTTTTCTTCCAGTGTTGATCATACTTTCTTTCTCAATAAAGGAACATGTTATTTTCTCAACTTTTTCCTACACAAGTGGTTTGTATTCAGTTATGGCCAATTGGTATGAATATTGATACCCTAAGGAGGCTCTTTCCTGTGTATCTTCTTATGTTGTAAACCCTAGGAATTAAATGGATTTTGACCATCCAATCAATGCATTTTCCAATCATGGCTCTACAAATTATACAAACCCAAACCTATTTTCAGTCTTTCATAATTAAAATGAGTTGAGTAGGCTGTAGTATGAAATTGAAAAAGAAAAGAAGTTGCTTGAATCTTTGTTGTAACAAGAAAAGGAACTAGAAAGCCAAATTAGGCTGCATTAATCTAAGGCATAGTCCAATCCCCTTCCTATTGTTCCCAGTTGCCCTTTTCCTCGGCCTCCTCCTATTGTAAATGAAAATACATACAAGCAGTTGGACCTCTCATGGGTTGATTATGAAAATAAATCCATGCCTAAAAAGATATATTATCAGATGCCATTATTTGATGGGTGTGAGGTTTATGATGGGAAGGCACATATTGAGGCATTTTCAGATTTCATGGATAGATTTCAATTTGAAGATGAAGATATGTTGATGAGATTTTTTGTTAGATCCCTAGGTGGTGTGGCAAGAAAGTGGCTGGTTAGTTTCCTTGACCAATATTTTGCTTCCTGGGATCAATTAGTGGTTGCATTTGAAGACTTTGCAAGTAGTTTGGACCTTGTATTTCTTGTCCAAGAATTAGAAGATATTAGAAGGTAGGAAGGAGAGTCTAGTATGGAGCTCAGCCACAGATTTGCAGTTGCCTTGTCCCACATCCCAAAGGGTTTCAGACCTGATCTTTCTATGTGTATTGACATGTATTTACGAGCTTATGATGTTACTTTAGGCTCAGGTTCTATACAGGAAGAGTTTAATCTGATGAGTATGCAATAGGTGTACCTATTCATTGATTATGTTGACAAAGTTAAGAGGGATATGATTGCAAAATCTTTATCCTCAAATGCAAAAGTGGCTGGTAATGAATAGGTTGTTGTAGGCAGCAGGGATGTGAATGCCTCATGTGATCTAGGCACAATGTCAAGTGATGATTGTGTGTACAGGAGGGTAGAGGAAGGTGTTGGTGTAATGTATGACAATGATTTAGATGAAAATAATAGTGATTGCACTTGCATTCAATTGGATCAGTCATTAGTTGATGATGAAAATGAGAAATTCAATGATGATCTCCAATCTAGCGAAGAGAGTTATGACCTTGTTGCTTGTTGTAGTATTGTAGACTGCCAAAAATGTATGTATGTAAATGAAAAATTGAGTAGCTCAACTCATGTAGTTGTTTATATAGAGCATACATGCATTGATGAAGAAAATAATGGTGAAGGGATGAGCATAAGGCACAATGTCCTTTATGAGGAACATGCAAGTCCATCAAGTAGCTTAATCCATGATTATCATTGGTGCATTGATAATCCTCTTTCTGAAAATGACTTAGAGTTTAGTGAATTTGAGTTGTCAGCTATGAAAGTGGAGAATCATATGCTTTATGCCCCTCCTACATGTGGACACCAAGTGGATAGGGAGGGATGTGTACAAAATGATATTGAAAGTGAACAAGAGGTTGGTGTCTTGTTTAGTGTATTTCCATTTTCTATCCCTGATGATGATATGAGGTCATTGGTACTTGTTTACATGAGGATGATGTGGATTATGCTTTAGCTAGACATCATGAAGGAGCTACTACAACTACAAATGATTTTGAGGCAACAATTTCTCACTATGAAGACTATATCACAGGTGCTTTTCTAGAGCTTTGTTTGGGGCAATTATCTCTTATTGATCTGGATCATGTTGAGAGCAGATTTTTGACCTCATTGGTTGGGCCTGATAACATTGAGGCTAGATGTTCTAGTGTGGGTCAAGTTGTTGATCTGCAGAGTGAAGAGGAGAAAATCATTAGTGATTTTCTTAGCAGTTGTTTTTACACAACAGTGTGTGTCAAAGAATTCAAAATAGATAGACAACTTGAAGATTGTGAGGCTTCACTTGAAGTGCCTCAAATTTCTGATTTATATGCTAATGGTGCAGATTTAAATCTGAATCATACCTTTGATTCAGTCATGGAGGAGCACAGTAGCATTTGTTGTGCAGTTGGGTTGCAAGAATTTGAATAGTCATATGACATGGCCCAGCTTGAGGTCACACCTGAGTTGGATGATTATCAACTTGATATTTTTCTTCATGTAGATCTAAAAATGCATCATGCTAACATGGAACTTGAAGGTAAGTATTTCTATATGAGTCAGCATGATGATGAGTCATATTATCTATGGCTGCCATGCCCTACTGACAATTATTTCCATCTTCAGTATGATGATATGAATGTTTGTAGTTTGTATGTGCATGCATGTAAAACACCTTTATTACTGATGTTGGGTGATCAGTGTAGCAAAGGATTAAGGGAGATCAGCTCCTTCAATAGGTTTATCTTTGATAGAGGCAAAGAGCTTCACCAATTTTTCTATAGGGTTGGCCTGCAGTATCCTAAATTTTGGCTACAGTCTTTTGACTATTTGTTGTTTTGTAAATACATTTTTTGCTGTGTCCCTTCATGTGTTTTGTGTTTTTGGTCTTCTTGGAGATACTATGAGGTCCTCATTGTGACACTGCTTGTCACACACCCCCAACCAGAGCCAATGTTGGTGCCTAGAAAATCTAGCTCTCAAAATGCCTTATTTTGCCTTAGGAAATCAATCAAAATCCATCAAATTTCCTAGTTTTGCCTTTGCAATCAAAACCCATCATTTATACCCAATCTGAGACATTTTACATGGGTTCCCTTATGAAAATTTCTAAGTAAAATATTTCACCTTTCCTTTGTTTTCTTCCTTGCGAAAAAATGGCTCATTTGGAGGCCTTCTCGACAAATCAACGAAATCACGAACTGGCAAACTAGTTCATGAGTTCACAATTTCACTGATATAGTGACTGGGCACATGATACAAATTTTTCTAAGGTAGTAAAAAGAACCTAGGTTGAAGCCTTTGTCAGCAAATTTCTAAATTTGTGAACTCGAAAGTTCACCGATGGCAAATTTTGCCAGCAATGACTTTGCCGATGGAGAAGGGGCTGCAGTGAAAGGAAGGAAAGTGAAGTGAAGTTCTTTGTCGGTGAAAGTGGAGGTTTGTAAACCTCCAAGTTTGCCGATGGACAGTTTTACTGATAGAGGATTCAGTGACAGCTCATTTTAGAGGTAAAGGGATAACCAAGGGCAAGTTCACCATTGGCACATTCTGTCGATAATAAAGAGACAAGGTCCATGGTTTGGGAAAGGCAAAATTTTCTGATAAGGGCAAAAGGTAAGTCAGATTAGTTCACCTCGAAGCATTTTTGCTGATAAGGAAAATAGAAAAGATGAAATTTTTTGAAGGCAAATAAAAAAGGTAAGGAATGGGGTTGTCTGGGAACCAGTGGAAAGCAAACTTTCCAAAAGTTTGAATATTTCAAGATTAGCCAATAAGGCAATAAGGTACAAATGGAAAGAGAAGAAGGCCAAGGAAGTGTGGTTTGTGAAAGTGATATTTCGCTGATTAAAGGAGAAGTGGAAGACTTAGACCAAGTGAAGTTTGCCAAATTAAAGATTTGCCAATAAGGCAAGAAAGGGGTTGATAAAGAAGAAAAAATGAGCCAACGATAAAGTTCATGAAAAATGAAATTTGCCAATGAGGGCCCATGGAGCAAGGAGTGGTTCACGTTGGATGAATTTTGTCAATAGGGTAAAATTAAAATATAAAATCAGTTGTAAAACATAATATAAATGTAATGCTCTAATTTATTTTAAGTTTAGTTTAAAATAATTTAGAATACTGCGAAAAGATTTTTAGGGGCTTTTCTACCGGACTATATTTCATGCGCATGTCTTCTCTTGGTCACCATGATTGCAACAGGGTGCAGATAGATATGTACACAAAATTTATTCTCTACAAGATAAGGTACCTTACAGATGGATGAGATAGTGTGCAAGTACTCAAATTTAATGGGAGGATGGTGTGTTTCAGTGATCATATTTTCTATAGGTCCTTCAAAGGACACAAAATTAGTGTGCAAGGTATGGGCACCCAAAAAGTCTATTGATCTTCTGACAAAAGGCCATGGGCTTGACCTTGTTGTAGCATGGGTTGCTTGTTGACTAGTTTTTCCAATGCCCAGGATCTGTACAAGAACTAACTACCATATATACATGTTTCAAAGATATTTTCAAGGTTAGTCGTTGAACAAATTGTCTAGTCTGGGAGCACCTCAGGAGTATTCTTTGGCATCAAATCAAGTTATTTTGGTTTGTAAGTGAAGGGATGTATTCAACATAGTGTAGGAAGGTTGTGTAAAGTAGATATTAATGTAATGGAATGTTTCCATGAGAGTTTGTAATAATTTTGGCAAATGTATAATCATAGTTATATGTTTTCCCTTACCACATTTGTTGGTATGATTGTAGCTAAGGTTTGGTGGTGTGTGACAGCATCCAAGTAAATATAAGGCTTTGTATTTTCCATTCTTTTGATGCATGTCAATCATTTCAGTTCTTTTTTAGATTATTAAGTATGTCCATTACATGAAAATCTATTAAAGGCATATATGTCAAATGTGTCTAGTTCCATTGATCCTTTGTTGCATATTTTATTTTCTCCTTGCATTCTATGACTGTTGCCCAATGGAGTAGGTACAAGTCCATATTGCAGAGGGATCAATCACTCTTTAAAAAAAATCATGTTGGGATAAGGTGCCATTAACCTTGTAAATCCCAATATTGTATTTATTCTGTTTATTATTTGTAATTTGTAATTACCCATAAGGGATGTACAAGTTTCACTGGCAGTGGTAAAAATTATTTATTATCCATGGTAATTATGGAGTTACTACACGATAAGTCTCGAAGTTACCGATGGTAGTTACGGGATGTCATTTACTATGGTAAATGGTAATTGGTCAAAGTGGGGTACACATGTGGAGGAATAATCTATTTTTAGTGTTATGACACACGTCATAGATGCTGTAACAATGAGTAAGAGATTCTATGATAACTATAAGTTGTCATAAGAATCTATGACACTTATAATAGCATATGATGTGTCATAAGATGTTGTAAGTGGCTATTTTTGGCTCCAAGGCATTCAAGCTTGCATGGGCACATTTTTCCAAGTGTAGGATGCATGTATGACAGCATTTATGACCCTGTAAGAGCCTATTCTTGGCCATGGATGCCCAAGGTTGTATTGTTGACTCTTGACAAGTGTTATGGGCTTGTAAGAAGTCATTTAATGTCTTGAAGTTGTGTAAATTCTATATAAACCATAGCATAGTAGATGAGATGCATATATAACAGTTTACAAGTACCCAGGTTCTGCCGGAGTCAAGGTTGGAGGACAGAGGAAGTGAATGTATTTGTAATCTCTTTTTGTGAAGATAATACAACTTGGCCTCTTTTCTTGGTGGAGTTTTTTACCCGAAAGGGTTTTCTCCATGTTAAACACTTGTGTTATGTGCTTCATTCTACTTCTGGTATATTTCTATATTGTGGGTTTATGTTTTGTTACAATCTCCATTGTTAATAGCACACAGTTAAAGATTGCTAAAATTTAACTTGAATTAGATTTCTATTGAAGTAGTGTTACTTTCATTTCTAACATTTGGTATTAGAGCTTGGCCAACTTTGACTCTTGGGTGGTAGTGTGGAAGCTATAGCTGCAGTGGGAGATTTAGTTGCATATGTTTTGCAGATCTTGTGTTGATATTATGGTTGCATCCACTGTTGCATCAACCTCTCAATTGGACATTGAGAAGTTCAACGGAATGGGGTATGAGTTGTGGAAGCTGAAAATGGAAGATTTGTTGGAAGAAAGAAACCAATGGTTGGCTATTCAAAAAGAGAATAAATCTGATGATGTGTCTTAAGATGAGTGGGATAGACTGGATAAGAAGGCACAGGGAACCATCCAGTTGTGTCTTTCAGACTCTATCCTCGCAAAGGAAGAAAGTGCATACAAGTTGTAGAAATGGTTGGGTGAGATCTATCAAGCCAAGAGTATGGTAAGTAAACTTTATTTAAAATAAAAAAAATTTCCATGAAAATGCGAGAAGGTGAGTCAGTTGCAGAGCATTTAAATTCTTTTAATTTGTTAGTGAATCAACTTGATTCAGTAGATGTAAGGTTAGTGAGGAAGATAAATGTATCTTACTTCTTTGTTCTTTACCTGAGTCTTGGGAGAATGTTATCCTTTCTATCACTGCTAACCTTGTGGATCTGAAGTTGGATGCTCTTGTTTCAGTGCTACTATCACAAGAATTGAGGAAGAAGAGTTCAGATAGTTCAGGGGATGCTCTCAATGTCAGGGGAAGGTCTAATGAAAGAAGACCTAAAGGAGATCAGAAAGGGGATAAGGACAAGTCCAAGGGCTGGTCTAAGACTCCTAGTAAAAAGAATAGAGTTAAGTGTTGGAACTGCAGTAAAAGGGGACATGTAAAGGAGTGTAGAAATCCCAAGAAACAATGGGAGAGTGCTTTGAATAAGTCCTCAAATGAAGGTGAAGAAGTTTTACTTTCTGTATGTAATCTTGTTTCTAATGATCACTGGTTGGTTGACTCAGGATGTTCATTTCATATGACTCCACATAAGGAATGGTTCTCCTCATATGAATAATATGATGGAGGTAATATCTACCTTGGTGACAACTCTTCATATCCGATTGTCAGGAAAGGAAAGGTATTGTTGTGTTTCAATGATGGGAGGATTAAAACACCCCCAGGTGTTTTGCATGTTCCTAGATTAGATAGAAATCTAATTTCAGTTTTGAAGTTGAATGATTTGGGAATGCATGTGACATTTGACAAGCATGGCTGCAGATTAGTGAGAGGGAACTTGGTGGTAGCGAAGGGGAAGAGATTCAGAAGCCTATTCAAGCTTGAAGCCACTATAGTTTATAATGCCTCCTATTATCTGAGGGTAATACTAAAAATACATGTATGTTGTGGCACCGTAGATTGGGCTGCACAAGCAGTAATGTATTAAAAACTATTAAGAATAAAAATTTGTTGGATGGTTTCTCCTATTCTAATGAGCACTTTGATTTCTATGAGTATTGTGTGTTTGGTAAACAAAATAGAAAATCATTTCATTCAAGAAGCAATAGAGAAAAAGAGAAGTTAGAAATTATTCATATGGATGTGTTTGGACCTGTGGATAATGAATCTATTAGAAAATCTCGTTATTTTGTAACCTTCATTGATGATGTATCCAAATTTACATGGATTTATTTTATGAAGCATAAAAATAAAGTTTTCACTAAGTTTAAGGAATTCAAAGTCTTAGTAGAGAACCAATCAGGTTTAAAGATAAAAATATTAAGATTTGACAATGGAGGGGAATATTGTTCTAAGGAATTTGATGAGTTTTGCAAGCATGTGGGTATAATCAGACAAAAGACAACTCCGTATACACCACAGTAGAATGGTGTTACAGAAAGGATGAATTGAACAATTATGGAAAGGGCCAGAAGTATGCTTAGTGATGCATAGTTGGATAAATACTTTTGAGTAGAGGTTGTGTGTACTACTTGCTACTTGATAAATAGATCTCCTTGTAAAGCTTTTGATTCAACACCTTATGAAGTGTGGACAGGTAAGAAACCTTCTGTTTCACATTTAAGGGTTTTTGGCTATGAGGCTTTTGTTCATGTCCCTAAGGAAAAATAATCTAAGTTGGATCCAAAGGCTAAAAAGTGTATATTCATTGGATATGGTGATAATGTCAAAGGTTATAAGATTTGAAATCCACTAACCCACAAGATTATCTTTTCTAGAGATGTTATTTTTAGGGAACTTAGAGCTATTTCTGAACTTGAGCAGCCAAAAGAAAAAGATGAAAAGGTAAAGAAGGTGCACTTTGATTTAGAGCAGCAAGATGCACCTTAGGAAGAATAGAATGATGGATTGGGGGGTGAAGAAGAAGAAGAAGATTCAAGTAGTTCTAATGAAGATGAATCTATTGTTACAAAAGAAGTTGGTGTAAATGATCATGCAGAAGAACGAGTAGAATCACTTACTCCACCCTTGAGGAGATCCACAAGACAATGGAATCTAATTGATAGGTATAGCCCACCAGACTTCCGTTGTGTATATGCTTTATTAAGTACTAACAATGAACCTAGATCTTATAGGGAAGCTATTTCTGCAAATGATAGTGATTCTTGGCAGCTAGCCATGTAGGAGGAGATGATGGCTTTAGACTGTTGTAAGACTTGGGATCTTGTTAATTTGCCCAAAGGAAGAAAGGCCATAAGATGTAAGTGGGTCTTCAAGATGTTTGGAACAGAAGGGTCATTGGAGAAGTACAAGGCTAGACTGGTAGCCAAGGGCTACTCCCAGAGAGGAGTCAATTTTGGTGAGATATTCTCCCTTGTTTCTAAATTAACTTCTATTAGATTTCTCTTTTCCATTTCTACAACTTATGATTGGGAGATTGAGAAAATGGATGTTAAGACTGCATTCTTACATGGAGATCTTGAAGAAGAAATTTATATGTAATAGCCTACAGGTTTTGAGGTAAAAGGAAAAGAACATTGGGTTTGTAGGTTAAAGAGGTCTCTTTATGGTTTGAAAAAATCCCCTAGAATGTGGTATCAAAAGTTTGACTCATTTGTTTTGAAATTGGGTTTTGTTAGAAGTGAGGAGGATCACTGTGTTTACATTTATTTTGTTGATGATTCTATACTGGTTATTGCTTTGTATGTTGATGACATGTTTTTCAGCAATACTAAGGGTATGATCAGTGAGCTTAAAGCCCAACTTTCAGGTGCATTTGAGATGAAGGATCTTGGTGCTGCAAGGTATATTTTGGGAATGGAGATCAGGAGGGATAGAGTTAATAGAAATCTTTGGTTATCACAAAGTGAGTATGTGAATACTATTTTGAAGCGATTTAGTATGCAGGACTGTAACCCAGTTAGAGTTCCTTTACCCATTGGTACTAAGCTTTCATTAGATATGTGTCTAAAGACTAAGGATGATCTTGAGGATATGTCTAATGTACCATATGCTAGTGCTGTGGGGAGTTTGATGTATGCAATGGTTTGCACTAGACCAGATATTACCCAAGTAGTGGGAGTTTTGAGCAGATTTATGTCTAACCTTGGTAGACAACATTGGAATAATGTAAGGAGGGTGTTTAAATATCTTACAGGTACTCCTAACCATTGTTTGGTTTATTTTGGTACTAATAGTGCTAATAAATCTTTGGACATACAGGGTTTTGTTGATGCAGATTGGGTAGCTGACTTGGATAGTCGAAGGTCCACTAGTGGCTATGTGTTTACTTTGTTTGGAGGTGTAGTAAGTTGGATGACTAAGAGGCAGCCCACAGTTGCTTTGTCCACCACAAAAGCAGAGTATATGGTTGCTACTCATGTCTCTAAGAAGGCAGTTTAATTGAGGAGACTATGTATAGGTATTGGTTTTGATTGCAAGATCATTCAGATTGGTTGTGATAGCCAGAGTTCTATTTGTTTGGCCAACAATCCCATGTATCATGCTTGGACTAAGCATGTTGATGTTCAGTATCACTTTGTTCGAGAGTTGATTGAAAATAGAGAAATTGAGCTGAAGAAGATAGACACTCAGGAGAATGTTGCAGATTCATTGACTAAGCCTGTGAGCACAAAGAAGTTTGTATGGTACAGAGAGGCCATGGGCCTTGTTTTTAGTGCCCGATTATTTTTCATTTGTTTTCCTATGGGTTGATTTACAATGTATAATGTCAAGTGAGAGAATGTTGGGATAAGGTCCCATTAACCTTGTAAATCCTAATATTGTATTTATTCCATTTATTATTTGTAATTTGTAATTACCCATAAGGGATGTACAAGTTTCACCGGCAGTGAAAAAATATTTACTATCCACGGTAATTACGGAGTTACTACACGGTAAGTCCCAGAGTTACCGGCGGTAGTTATGGGATCTAATTTACTATGGTAAATGGTAATTGGTCAAAGTGGGGTGCACATGTGGAGGAATAATCTATTTTTAGTGTTATGACACACGTCATAGATGCTGTCAGAAAGAGTAAGAGATTCTATGACAATTGTAAGTTGTCATAAGAATCTATGACACTTATAATAGCATATGATGCATCATAAGATGTTGTAAGTGGCTATTTTTGGGCCCAAGGTGTTCAAACTTGCATGGGCACATTTTTCCAAGTGTAGGATGCATGTATGACAACATTTATGACCCTGTAAGAGCCTATTCTTGGCCATGGACGCCCAAGGTTGTATTGTTGACTCTTGACAAGTGTTATGGGCTTGTAAGAATTCATTTAATGTCTTGAGGTTGTGTAAATTCTATATAAACCATAGCATAGTAGATGAGATGCATATATAATAGTTTACAAGTACCCAGGTTCTGCTGGAGTCAAGGTTGGAGGATAGAGGAAGTGAATGTATTTGTAATCTCCTTTTGTGAAGATAATATAACTTGACCTCTTTTCTTGGTGGATTTTTGTACCCGAAATGGTTTTTTCCATGTTAAACACTTATGTTATGTGCTTCATTCTACTTCTGGTATATTTTTGTATTGTGGGTTTATGTTTTGTTACAATCTCCATTGTTAATAGCACATAATTAAAGATTGCTAAAATTTATCTCGAATCAGATTTATATTGAAGTAGTGTTGCTTTCATTTCTAACAAATCATTCACCTATGGTTTAGAGGAAAAAACCATCTTTGCTATCCATGTACATTCACACAATTGAATCAACTATATAGGGGTTTTGTGACAACCAGTCATTCTTGACTTAGTGATAGACTTTGAGGTCAAGATGATGAGTTGGGGTTGATTATCTAGTTATTTTTAGTTGTTCATCTAGTTTTGATATTAATACCTACTTAGTTATACCCCTTGGAATATTCCTCTAGAGTTTAAGTTCAGCTTGAAGTGTAAAGGAGTCTACCCACTCATGTTAGTTGGCCAAAATCACCCTTAACTTGTTGATAAACCTCTTCCTATCACCCTGATGATAATCCCTAGCCTAGGTGATTTAGGAATGTTTTAGAGTTTTGTGTTGCTGTCATTTTGGGAACTAATAGTCGACATTTCCACTAGTTCGTGAACTAGTACGAATGCCGATAAGGGAGTTCACGAGAACCCTTCTTCAGGGATACAAGGAGAATTAAAGTTTGAAAAGGGTCCATGTTGTTGATGTATGGGACTTTATTAAGTGATGTTTATTTTATTAGTCAAACAATATTATCATTAATCTATTTGGTAATCTAAAACGTCAAATGGATGTTTGAATACCTATCTATTTAGTTCCATAACTGAAAAACTCCATAATTGTTCAATTTCCACTCAGTAAGAATAAAAGGCGATTGCCATTCTTGTTTGGGCTCCTCGAGGGGGGAATAGAGGTGAGATTGTTGCAAATTAAGGTTCCTCTCTACATATAAGGGAGTCCGTGGTTGATTGGGGGTCCCTCTTAGACAGAGGTGAGATAAAAGTAGATTGAAGGTGATTTTGGTGTTTTAAGCATATAAATCGATTAAGTATTGAATTGTAAAGTTTAATGCTGAAGCCTTAGAAAGCCAATGAATTTGTAATTGTTGGTGTTGTGATTCAACGATTTTGATATTAATAAAATAGTTTTAGATTTGTGTGTTGTTATATGAATTTGTGTAGTGTTAGCTACATCACTGGGCAGTTTGGTAAAACCCCCTGGTCATCTCTATGTCAAATGGTATCATAGCTTTTTGATTTGCAATCTGTGTTGTTTTGTGAGTTTGTGAGTTTGTAGTAGGAGGGAGTCCCACTGCACCAAGTGGTATCAGATCCAAAGGTCTTGAGTGTGTGGGCAGAGCGTCAAACATGAAGCAATCTACACCAGGACTTGCGGGTGGTAGTGGTAGTAGTTGTGTTGTATGAGGAGCTCAAGAGAATTGTTGTAGGTGTGCGATGATTCCTAAGCAATTGAGAGTTGAGAGAAGACATTGAAGCTGCAAAAGAGAGTTGATCATGAGATTGATTTTATTGCATGGAGGACCTATAACTATAGAGAACATTGTCTCTAGAATATGTATGAGTTGATGAAGGTGTGTGTGTGTAGGTTGCAAAAATTGCAGATTTTGAGATTGCAGATTGTGTGTGAAGATGGTAAGGTGGAAAAGTATGATATTGGCCTTCGGTAAGGCCTTAAGAATTTCGTTTATTGAAAGAAGAGAAAGAAGGTTGGATGAGGAAAGTTGGGTGAGAATTCAAGAATAATGTGTAGAGATTTCTAGAAGGATGGATACCCTGGAGTAGAGTATAAAGATGGAGAACAATAAAGAGATGGAAAAGAGGAAGGAAGAAAAGAATATGGGTAAGGTGCAGTCCCATTATTCTTCTAATGATTATTTGTGTGTAGAGAAGGACGATGAAGAAGATGAAGAGGCAATTCATGAGGAATTGAGAAGAGTGGAGGTGAGACTAGAGGTATTGAAGATTGTGATAGTATGCCATGATGAAGGCATGTAAAGAGAGTGAGAAAGAGGAAAGAGTAGAGGATGAGGAGAAAGAAGATGAAAAGATTGAGAAAGAGGATGCAAGCGTAGTAACAGTTGAAGATGAAAAAAAGATAATGCTAGAAGAGGTTGAAGATGCAACTATGGAGATTGAGATGGCAACGATCAAGCTTGAAGATATTATAGGAGATGAAGAGGATAAAGATGATTTATTAGTGCAGATTTTGGCATTAGAGAAGGAGTGGCTTGAAAATCTTAATGGTGAGGATGAGTAGAATGAGTATGTAGTTGTGAGTCCTTTGGAGGACATGAAGATAATGATAGAAGTTGCTAGTGAATATGAGAATATTTTAGCAGAAGGAAAAGAGAATGAAGTAATGATTCCTTATTTTTGTGGTTTTGAAAATAATATTGAATGGTGTGAAGATATGAAGCTAAAGATGGATGATGAGGTGAATACCCAGAATGGTGTAGATTGGTGGAGGAGGTTGGAATATGGTGGGTTGGATCCCAGAAGAAGAGAGAATCGAATATTGATGAAGGGGGTAAATCATAAAACACACAACAATGGAAATAGAACATAGAAAATATAATATTTCTTTATTGATCTGGGTAACTCATTACATTACAGAAGCTCAATTACAGTCAGAGGAATCAATCCTCCTTAGGCTACAACACACTACAGCTACACATCACCAAGCTCTAGAATCTTCTGCCTTCTGTAACCCCAAATCAGCTAGGGTTTCTGTTTTTCCACCTATTCTTGACTCTACACTTTCCCCCTTAACTCTACTACTGTGCATGGTTCCCAAAATAGTCATAAATAGCATTTTTTGGCGGCTTCTAGCTAAATTTCAAAATTTGTAACTCCCTCCAAAAGTAGGTCAACTTTTGGGAAGCATAACTTTTGATCCAGGTGTCTGATTGACGAACTATTTTAGGCGTCAGAAAGCTCACGATGTGAAATATCATGCTAGAAATCCATAAATAGATTTCCATCAACTTTTTGGGACATTATGGGATGTTTTAGTGCCTCATATTTCATTTCAAATATTTTTAGAGGCTTTTCAGAAAATAAAAACTTTAATATCTTTTAGCTCACATTTGCCTGATTCCTTCGCTAAAGGTCTTATATTTTAGTTATGAAGCTTTTTGTAATTTTTCACTTTAATCCATGCCCAAATGCAAACTTTCCTAAAATAGCAGGTAAACTTTCCAAAACTGGGAGTTTGCTATTTTTAGCAGTTTGAAAAAAACTGAAAGTCCTGCATCATTATTTAGGAGATTATGGAACCATAAACACTAATTATGGAAAGAAATAAAAACAACTGCAATGATTATGAATCAACTTGTTTTTGGGTGATGCAAGATTTCCCTTACACCACTAGATGCTCCTGCATTAGACACCAAGGGTAATTTGAGAAGTGTCCCTATCATGTCTCAGGGGTTTGTTTGAGGAAAACCCAAATGGTCAACCTCCACCTTAGACAACCAAGAAGAATCTTCAACAGGCCTTCCTTTCCATTTCACCAGATATTCTTCATATTGCCTGTTCTGAGTACTTCTTCCCACACGGCTATCCAAGATCTCTTCTATCTCCTTTATTGAAGTAGATGTTGGAATACTCCACTATTCTTCTGTTGGTCCAGCTTCTATGCCACCCTCATGAAATTATGTTAGATCAGCAATGTTGAACATAGGGGAAATATTGATCCCACTCAATAGCTCTACCTCATATGCATTTCTTGAATCATGCTTCTTCAGGATTCTGGACGGTCCAAATTTCTTCATTTTTAGCTTATTGTATGTTCCAATTGGGAACCTTTCTTTTCTCAAGTGAGCCATGACTTCATCTCCTACCTGGAACTCCTTATATCTCCTCTTCTGATCTGCTTTAGTTGTGTACTAAATATTCATCTTATTAATGTGCTTCCTCACCTCTTCATGCAAATTCTTCAGATGTTCTGCAAAGTCTTTAGCTTCAGCACTTGTCTTTTCTCCTTTGTCCAACTTCCTTAACTTAGAAGCATTTCTTGGGCTATTTCTATATACAATATGGAATTGTGATTTACCAGTACTCCTATTGACAGAATTACATTATAAGGAAATTCTACCTGTGGTAAAATCAAATCCCATTCTTTGGGCTTATCTCCTACTAAGCATCGTAGAAGGTTACCCAAACTCCTAGTCACCACTTCTATCTATCCATCAATCTATGGATGGTGTGAAGAACTGAACTTCAAATTTGTCTTCAACTTATTCCACAATTTCCTCCAAAAATAACCAACAAACTTGGTATCTTGATCTAAAACTATGCTCTTTGGTAGACCATGTAATCTCGCCACCTCTCTAAAAAATAATTCAGCAATATGAACAACATCATTAGTCTTTTTTGCAAGGAATGAAATGTGCCATCTTTGAGAATCTATCCACCACCACAAAAATGGAATCATGTCCTCTCTGTGTCCTTGGTAATCCAAGAACAAAATCCATACTAATGTCATCCCATGGCTTCTCTAGTATAGGTAGTGGCTGATATAGACCTGTATTCTGACTTGCTCCTTTCACCATCTGACATACTTTGCAACTCTGGACAAATTTCCTCACATCCTGCTGCAACTATGGCCAATAATAATTTTCACCAACAATAGAAATGGTCTTATCTCGACCAAAGTGTCTAGCCAATCCTCCACTATGCTTCTCCTTAATCAAATTCTCTCTCATGGAACTCCTCAGAATGCACAACTGGCTTCCTTTAAACAACATGCCATCTTGGATTATGAAATCCAACCATTTTGTCCTGTCCAAACTAATAGGTTCCAGACAAGCTTTCCATGCCTCTGCAAAATCTGGATCTTCAGGATACAAACTTTTGAGCTCATCGAACCCAACAACCTCTACCTTCATTTCTATTAACAAATTTTGCCTTCTGCTCAAGGCATCTACAACTCTGTTGGACTTCCACTCGTGTGCTTCAAAACAAAAGTATGACTCTACAAAAATTTAATCCATTTTAAGTGCCTTTGATTCAACTTTCCTTGAGTATTAAGATACTGTAAAGCTTGATGATCAGTATATAAAACAAACTCTTTTGGCAACAAATAATGTCTCCATTTCTTCAAAGCTTGAACTATAGCATAAAATTCCTAATCATAAATAGAATACTTTTTCTTGACATCATTAAGCTTCTCACTAAAATAAGCAATGGGCTTACCTTCTTGACTCAAAATAGCTCCTATAGCACTACCGCTAGCATCACAATCCACCTGAAATACCTTATTGAAATCTGGAAGTGCCAAAACAGGTTTCTCTGTGACTTTCTACTTCAATGTATCAAATCTTTTGTCTGCTCCTTTAGTCCATTTAAACTCTTTTCTATCCCCTCTCATTGTCTCCGTTAGGGGTGCACAAATGCTACTAAAATTTCTGATAAACTTTCTGTAAAAACTTGCCAAACCATGAAAAGATCATACCTCTATGGCACTCCTTGGTGTAGGCCATTTAAGGATAGTTCTCACCTTTTCTGGGTCTATCTTAAGACCTTCCTCTGAGACAACAAATCCCAGGTATACCAACTCCTTCTTTGGAAAACTACATGTCTTTAGATTAATCAACAACTTCTTCTCCCTCAACTTCTCTAAAACTCTTCTAATATGCATCAAATCCTCATCCCAAGTCTTACTAAAAATCAAAATATCATCCAAATAAACAATAAAAAAACTTCCCAAAAATTCTTTCAGTACCTCCTTCATGAGCTGCATGAATGTGCTTGGTGTATTGGTTAGCCCAAATGGCATGACTAACCACTCATACAAACCCTCCTTTGTCTTGAAGGCTGTCTTCCATTCATCTCCTTCGCTGATTCAGCTTTGCTGATACCCACTCTTCAAGTCAATATTAGTGAAGTACTTGGCTCCACTCAAACAATCCATTATGTCATCCATTCTTGGCAATGGAAACATGTACTTGATCATGATCTTATTTATGGCTAGAGAGTCTGTACACATTCCCCACTCTCCATATTTTTTTGGTGCTAGTACTACAGGTACCACACATGGACTCAGGCTCTCCCTTATCAGTCCCTTCCTTAACAACTCGTGAACTTGTCTGTTTAACTCTTCATTCTCTGCTGGAGTCATTATGTGGGCTGCCTTATTCGGCAAACTGGCTCCTGGTATCAAATCTATTTGATGACTTATCTTCCTCACTGGTGGTAAACCTTCTGGCACATTATCAAAGATAATGTCCTAAAATTCTTCCAACATATCTAAAACTTCTGCTGGTACATTTTCACATTTCTCTTGACTAATCTTAGGAATCAATGCAAAGCAATGACGCTCATGCTTCATACCCTCCAAAAACTTCCTACCATCTACCAAGCAAATTCTACCAGTACTACATACCTTATCTTCCACCTCTTTCAAGGGCTTCAACTTATGATGAACTCCATCCTTTGTTAGGGAATATGTGTTTGCATGGCCATCATGGATAGCGCTCCTATCATACTACCACGACCTCCCCAACAACATATGACATGCATCCATCGGTATGATATCACACAGCACCTCATCATGGTAGTCCCCAATCTTGAACTTCACTAAACACAACTCATTAACCAAAAATCTATGGTCCTTCTACAACCATGCAATCTGATATGGATGTGGATGCTTTCTTCTTGTCAACTTCAACTTGTCAACCATCTCCTTTGAAACAAGATTGTCAGTACTTCCACTGTGAATAATAATATCACAACACTTACCTTCGTATTTGCACCTTGTGCGGAATAAACTCTTCCTTTGATGGGGTTCTTTCTCCTCATTCAACAAAGTTCTTCTGACAACTAGGGTTTCTCCCATTTCAACATCTTCAGAACGCTTAGATTGTGCATCTTCATCTACATGTGTAAGTCGTGCATTACCTTAAGGTCTTCTATTTGTCCTTCCTTGATGTTGCAGACACTCGTATGCTCGATGCCCTTCTTCTCCACATTGGAAACATGTTCCTTTGAAACCTCCTCTTCTGGGTCCTTGTCTAGGTTGGCCTCTTCCTCTTCCTCTTTGCTCACCATTGTATTGGTTATGAGGGTGGTAGGCGTTATCCCCTCTCCGATTTCGACTGGTGCCAGCTTCTTCACTTTTATTTGAATCTTCATTTAGGTCTTCATAGGGTCTTCCACCATTCCTTCCACCTTGACCTCTTCCCCTTTGCTTGTTGTCAAATCTTTTATTCAACTTCTCTTCCACCTTCAGGGAAAACTGGTACACATCTTCTATGGTGGTCATTTTGACCAAGCCCAGCTCCTCTTGAATACTTAGCCTCAACCAATTAATGTAACGGGCTACCTTCTCCTTGTTAGGCTCTGCATGGCATGTCCTGATAGTAATCTTATAAAACTCTTCTGTATACTCCTTGACAAACTTGTTACCCTACTCCAATCCTTGTAGCTTCTTCAACAACTCCATCTCATAGTCCACAGGAATGAATTGCTTGTTCAGTTTCTCTAGCATCCAATCCCATCTGGTGATCTTTCCTTTTCCTCTTCTAATCCTCTCTAACTGGACAGGCTCCTTCCACCAAATACTGGCATGGCCCTTCAACTTAGTTTTTGCAAACTTGACCCGATCTGGGTCCTCCACATCTTCATACTCAAAATACTCCTCCATGTCATTGATCTAATCAATAAGCTATTCTAGATTTAAATCTCTAGAATATGTAGAAACTTTGATCTTGGGCCTCTTTCTGATCTTCAAAATGGCCCTCAACAACCTAACTTTTGCAGGATCTCCTAGAACTTCTTGTTCTTCCTTAGATAACTCTTCTTCAGCTTCATCTTCACTTTCTTCTCTTGTTCTCAGCTTAAACCCTCTTCGTAGCTCCTCTTGCAATGCATCAATTTGCCTTTGCAAGGATCTAAAACCCTCTTCCGTCAAAGCATTCCTCCCAACATGATTTCTTCGTGTAGGCACCTTGGTCTCTGTAGCAAACCTACAACCTCAAGTCCTGGTGCAAACTGCCTCACAGTCAGTGATCTGTCTACACACTCAGGAACCCTTGCTCTGATACCACCTGATGAAGGAGGTAAATAATAAAACACACAACAACAGAAATAGAACACGGGAAAATAGAATATTTCTTTATTGATCTGGGCAACTCATTACATTATAGAAGCTTAATTACAATAAGAGGAATCGATCCTCTTCAGGCTATAACACACTATAGCTACACATCACTAGGCTCTGGAATTTTCTGCCTTCTATAACCACAAATCAGCTAGGGTTTTTCACACCTATTCTTGACTCTACACTTTCCCCCTTAACTCTACTACCATGCAGGGTTCCCAAAATAGTCATAAATAGCACGTTTTGGTGGCTTCCAGCTAAATTTCAAAATTTACAACTCCCTCCAAACGTAGGTCAACTTCCGGGAAGCATAACTTTTGATCCAGGTGTCTGATTGATGAACTGTTTTAGGCATTGGAATGCTCACAATGTGAACTATCACACCAAAGATCTATAAATAGATTTTTGTCAACTTTTTAGGATGCTATGGGATGTTTTAGTGCCTCATATCTTGTTTTAGAAATTTTTAGGGGCTTTTCAGAAAACAAAAACTTTAATATCTTTCAGTTCATAAATCATCTTTGCCTAATTCCTTTTCCAAAGGTCTTATATTTTAGTTATGAAGCTTTCTGTAAGTTTTCACTTCAATCTATGCCCAAATACAAACTTTCCAAAACTGGCAGTTTGCTATTTTTAATAGTTTGAAAAAAACTGAAAGTCCTACATCATTATTTAGGAGATTATGGAACCAGAAAAAATAATTATGGAAGGAAATGAAAACAACTACAATGATTTTGAATCAACTTGTTTTTGGGTGATGCAAGATTGCCCTTACACCATTGGATGCTCCTACATCAAATATAGAGTGGTAAGATGAGGAGTGATGAGTGAAGTGAAATTTGGAGGAGGTCAGGTTGTGGTGGATATAAGTCCATGAGAGGAAAGAGGAAGGAAAAACACACTTGGTGGAGGAGGATGACACTTGTCCCGATGAGATGTTGGAAGAGGTGAAGAAAGAAAGTTTCCAATGACCCTGTTATAGTGATGGAGATTGCTGCAGGTTGTTTGCAACATGGAAGGGTAGTTCTACTATTCATCTCCATTTTGTGAGCCCATGCTCACAAATGTTTACCCAGTGTGTCTGATGCAGGAGCATTCAGGTCCATGAGCAATCGACATCAACCAAATTGTTTTTGGGTTTGTTTCAATTCTATTTTTGTTTATTTTGTATTGGTTTTGGGTAGTTTGCTTCAGGAAAACTTTTAGTCTCAAATTGGCCAAGTGAAGAGCATCATCTTGTAGAAGACCAAATTGGGTATCCCCAGTTCAATTTTGGTGAAGATGGACAAGAATTGGCTAAGTTTGAACCAGCTAGAGAATTTTCTAGTTCGTAAACTATATAGTTCGTTGATCAGGTGTTTAGCTGATGGCTTGGTTTGCTGATTGGCTTTGTAGCTGATAAAAGTCTTAGTCATTCTCTTATCGACATAATACATGGTTAGCAAACTCTTTAGTTCACCAACATCCCTTCTTGCTGATAGTTTTGTGAATTAAAGTTAGAAATTTTAGCTTCTGCCGACAAGGTTTCTCTTTAGTTGGCCAGAACATAAGTTTGTGAACTTATTAGTTCGTCAATCAATATTTCTGACAAGCTTTGGAAGGAAGTTTAAATTTTGCAAGTTCCACTGATTGCATAATTTGAAGGACATATTTTTCAAGTTCGTGGAATGGTCAATTCACCAACAAGAGGGCTGAATGCTGGTCAAGTGTGTTATTGATGATTTAGATGGTTTGCAAACCCTTAGGTTCACCGATAAGCCATTTTATTGATAAAATCTTTAAAAATTGGATTTTGAAGTTCAAGGTTCACAAAGTCAATTGATGACTTATTCTAAGGTTCATGGGAAGGGAGATTTTTTGATAAAACGTGTGTTGGTGAAAACTTAAGCTCGTGAAGTGTCATTTTTACTAACAAGGTATGTCAGGGAATGTTTAGATTCCTGAACTTGAAAAAACCTCGATGAAGACTCCATGGTTTGTGAAAAGATCAATTTGTTCGTGAAAGAGATATTTTACTGATGGAAAAAATAGAAGGAATGTTTTGGTCATCATTTCCACTAGTTTGCGAACTAGTATGAATGCCGATAAGGGAGTTTGTGAGAACCCTTCTTCATAGATACAAGGAGAATTAAAGTTTGAAAAGGCTCTATGTTGCTGATGTATGGAACTTTATTAAGAGATGTTTGTTTTATTAGTCAAACAGTATTATCATTAATCTATTTGGTAATTTGAAATGTCAAATGGTTGTTTGAATACATGTATGTTCAATTCCACAACTGAATAACTCCATAACTGTTCAACTTCCACTCAGGAAGAATAAAAGGCTATTGTCATTCTTTTTTAGGCATTCCCTTGGGGGGACAAAGGTGATATTGTTGCAAATTAAGGGTTCCTCTCTAAATATATGGGAGTTTGTGGTTGATTGGGGGTTCCTCTAAGATAGAGGTGAGATGGAAGTAGATTAAGAGCAATCTCTGTATTTCGTTGGAAGGCAATTTTGGTGCTGTAAGCACATAAATCGATTGAGTATTGAATTATAAAGTTTAATGTTGAAGCCTTAGAAATCCAATGAGTTTGTAATTGTTGGACTTGTGATTCAATGATTTTGCTATTAATAAAATAGTTTCATATTTGTGTGTTGTTATATGAATTTGTGTAGTGTTGGCTGCATGACTAGGCAGTTTGATAAAAGCCCCTGGTTATCTCTATGTCAAATGGTATCATAGCTTGTTGATTTGTAATCTGTATTGTTTTGTGAGTTTGTGAGTTTGTAGTAGGAGGGAGTCCCTCTGCACCAGAAGCTCCTGGTTGTAATGGGTTTCCTTGAATTTTTTTATAAAGCCTTATTGGGAAATTTTGGCTCTAACCTTTTGTAAATCTACCTAGAAGATTTTGAAACAATATCCTTAGGTACTTTAATAAATAAAGGTAATATTAAATTCATACCTAAGGTGGGTTATCTTGAGGAAATATGCAACAAATGAAGATCACTTTGTTGAATACTTCCTACAATATCATATCCAAATCCCTTCTTGTTCACATTCACCATTTGTTTCCACTTATTTTTTGGCCTAAAAAAAAGGTTTCATCAAGAGTAGATATATTTTGGACAATATTGCTTTTGTGTGGAAAGGTAAGAAATGGGCTTGTCATTCTAGTTAATATGTTATCTTCATCAAGAGTGACTTTGATAAGGGTTATTTTCATAATTGACTTTCCATTCATTCTAGCTACCATTTAGGCTCTTGAATTTGGACCTAATCCTTAAACAATCCATAGGGAAGTCCATAGATGGCAAATTAACCTCAATTTAATAGAACTTTACTCCCTACTATTCTTCTCTTCTCTCAACCAACTAATTTTCAACATTCTCCACTAGCCTCTTGCTACTCCCATAGCCCACTCATAATACTGATAGGTGGAGTTTATGCCTAATAAGAGGAGGACCATTGTGGGGTTTAAATCTCCAACTTTGTGAAATTAACCAAGGAGGATTTTTTGAAGAATAACTATGGATCTCTTAATGATATTAGTGACATGCCTCTTGATTCCCTTCCATGTATTTTACTTCATGGAATATTTGGGTCTCATTGCCCCCTAAAAAACACATTATGTAGGATGTACCACAAATATTTTCCAAACTTGATGTCTTTTATTTATAGGAGTTAAAATTTTCAAGTTGCATACTTTCTACTATTTTTTATGTCATTTGGCCAAAATGTCACTTTTTACATTAGAATCATGAGTTAGAACATGAAGGCATTGCCACTTTTGTTTTTCCTAGTTAGTGACAACACATTGTGGGACCTTTTTATTATTAATAACCACTCTCTTGGGGTTGTTAATATTTATGCTTCTAATGGCGTTGAAAGATCACATTTCTAGTGATGGATTGCAAAGTATCTTACCACTACCTCTTGACACATGCGTACAAATTTCAATATGGTTGATCTAGCCTCTAATAAATGTGAAAACCTACCCATGTGTGGAACAACTAGTGAAAGGGAAGCTTGGTATTATTTGCAAAATATATTGGTTTTTTTCATCCTAATGTTGGTTGTCATCACTATAGTTTCCCTTGGAATGTGTGGAGTAATTTATGGTTAGACATAAATATAATTATCAAATGTTTTTTTAGGGCCATGTTGTTAAGAAAACACATATTTTCCTTTTCTAGCTATTTTTAGTTACCATTGGAGCCTTTACCAAAAATATTCTGTTGTATCATCTTTTGGTCAAGATTTGCATTGAGTGGCAAGTGGTCATTCACAAGGCAACCAAAACACAAATCCACCTCATCACATCACTAATGAGTCATCATTCCACTATAGCCCATATTCAACACATTTGGATTCTTGACCTAATGGTGGAATGACACAAAAAAATTAATTTCTATTCATATATGGTGACTAATTAGTGTTGTTCTATCGTTACTCCAATGAGACCACCACCTTAGAGCTTCATTGTGCCACTATTGAGATGGAGGTGCTTCCATTCTCTCCTACCCAAGAATTGCATGTGTCTAGCCTTCACTAGCACAAGAAAATTGTAGATAATCATAATCCAATAGAGCCAAAATTATGGCATATTTGTGTTTTCTCAAAATAGGGGATAATGTTCCCAAATAATTCTTTTCATCCCTTTGACCGTACCAATTTTTTTAGAAATTAAACATATCACAGAGAGCTAGTAGATTCTCTAGGAGCTTCTTGATATTCTTTATCTTTTGTTTGCCATTAATGATACATTTTTTAGGCTAAAGAGCCTTCTATTAAAGTTGATCAAGCCCTTTTGCAATGTGTGAGTTTGGTCCTTTATATGCTCTCTACTACACAATAGGCCCTATGTGGCTAAAAAATCACTTTGGATAATCTTTTAGAAGCAACTTTTCTATTGCTAATGGGTGATCCCATAATAGTGGGTTACACTTTTTGACCAAAGTTGACATTGAAATGAACATTTTGAAACAAAATCTCCACTTTCAGACACCTATAGTTGCTAAACCATGAGGAATTTGAAGATGATGTAAACTAGCGATTTATCACATTCTGTCTGTACATTCTAAGTATATTTTGTTTAAATTTTTGGAATCAAATTGCATTTATTTTTCCATCTCCTTCAATAACTAGTTTTTAGCAGTAAACACCATTTTTAAAGAGTGATGTGTATTGTGTAAAACATATCTTTTTTTCTATGAAGGATAAAATTCTAATTTTTTCAAACTTAGATTTTTAACTACGATATCTAGAGGATGCATTTGGTTTCATAATGTTTTATTGAATATTTTTCTTTTAATTAACTTTTGAAGTCAAATCAATTACAATTTAGACATAGGTGTACTGTGTAAAGCATAACATTTTTTGTATGTATTGGAATTGAATTTTTTTTTGCTGGATCAAGGACATGAATACCAAGAGGATAGATATTTTTCATAATTTTTTTTGGTAATATACTATTTTTCCACATGTGCAGAATAGAGAACTTGATTTTCGGTGAAAAACCTATGTTTAATTAAACTAAAAAAACAATTATAATAAAACCAAAATATATTAAATTTATACTCGATAGAAAACTTGTTTTGAGGACTATAATCCTCCAGATGGGTTTGTCAAGTTGCTTCCATTTTGATCCTCAACCTAAGCTTCGAAACCCAAAAATTTGCATAAAATTGTAGCTGGAGAGGGGCAAGGGAAAAATAAGGGGGTTCAAACAAATGGGGATTCGAATGAACCCCCATGACCCATTCGAACGAATGGGGGTTCATTCAAACCCCATTAAAACAATGTTAAAAAATCAATCTAGGGGGGTTCAATCGAATCCTATCAATTAAAAATTAATCAAGGGGGGTTCAATTGAACCCTCCAATGTCATGAGCTTACGTTAGGTTTGTTTGAATGGGGGGGTTCGAACGAACCTAGTTTTGGGTTCATTTGAATAACCCCCATTTGATCGAACCTGTTCAATTTTTTTTAGGCCGGGCAATTTTCCTTCCTTAATGCAATTGTAACCCAGTTATGTGGCTTCACCCTAATAATAAATCTCCTAGTTGTGATGGGATTTCTTGTGAATTTTACAAATCCTTATGGGGTACTATTAGCTTTGACCTTATTGAAGTGTACTTGGAAGACTTTGATACAATATTAATTGGAATGTGAGTTTATATCTGTTTGATGCATTTTTAGCCTCAAACTGAAATGCACTGCAGAGCGAAGGTTGATCAAGTTTAGGAACATGTCGTACCTTAGAGCCATTCCCTAAACCCTTCCCCTATGGACTTGAGGTCCAAGGACATCCTTCACCCAAGAACTGCCTACATACCCTCTTCTAAATGGGATCAAAGTCACATGTAGTTCTCCACACCTTAATCTCTTGGGGAACATAAACATAGATTTTTATACCCAAGATTTCCTAACCACTCAAATAATTTTCCACTTAGAAGTGAAATAGATTGAATACTATAGGAGGAAAACCATAGAAAGAAATAAAACCCATCAATATAATAAACCACTATTTACCCATACCTCTTCTAAAACAAGGCCATAGCTCAATGAGTTCCACTGACTACTATTGTATAGGCTACAAGGTTCCTTTGAATTATTCCCATCAATTGGTAACACCTAGTAGTAGGCAAAGGAACACAACTAGGTTCCCAAAATAGCAACCCTACACTAAATACATTCCACCTAAGGACACCAAGATCTCAAGTTTAGGCCTCTCCTCCAATATTATTGTAAAATTCAACATAAACATACTAGAACCCTTATAGGTTCATATCCCTAACATATAGGAAAGGTTGATTACCTACCAATGTATAATTCTCTTTGCTCACACAGTCATAGGGTGACCAATATCATTATCCAAAACCTTGAAGGATTACAACAATAATTATAGACATGCTTTAAGCAAAATTAATACCCGAGTCATAATCAAGAGAGTTGACAACACTATGATCATTAGATCATCATACAAAGATGTCCACTCGATAATATTAATAATAATCATATTCTTAACCTTTGATTTCAATTACCATATGGTACTAACCAATATTCTTATGATAATCCATATCATGATATAAATAGTATTTACACTTTTCATTTATATTAAATATGACCTTAATGGTCAATAGTAAGGTTTAAGGGAATACCATAGAGTAGGATCCATGATGGTTTATCTCTTGATTCAATATCAACAACATTATTAGTTTGATTGGCTAATGCTTTCCATTTAGAACATAATCAAACCATAGTTCCATACAACTATAATACCTATCCTTGAAAATTCACATAATAGATCCCATATCAAGGTTCTTGTACTTAAGACATCTATAAACATCATGCAGTTGTATAAAGCCTTTATCATCAAATCTAAAGTGGTTTACCCAAAAGTATCATCTTGCAATATTAAAATACAAATACAAACAATTCTAGCTCTCGTATTAAGGTCATTATCACCTACATTATTAAACAATCGTAAATCAAAGCTTGTATTAAGCAAAGGAGGGAACAATGACACTAAAAGAAGTTTATTGAAACTATTGCAATCTGCAATATATAATGACATAGTCACCACTCAATGAATCACTGTTAGAGGAGACAACTATTGCTATGCCCCCATAACAACCACTGGTCTTTAAGGAAAGAAATTATAACATGCATAACACTTCCATTATAAAGCATAAATCATCCAAGATTAATCATTATTCAGCGACTGAGTGAATAATTCAAAATTAGATACTATTTAGGAAGGTAATCGTGAATATTACTTAGCTCTCAGAACGATGTGAACATGTTTTTGATTTAGGTGCTAAAATCTTCTCTCCCATGAGAGATGTGAAGTCCTCTAGTATGTATCTTACTCGGTTGTTCTTAAATATCATCCACTTCAACAGTCAAAGGTTGATTTTGGCCAATAAAAATAGGACAAATATTTAACACTTTTTATTGTGAATGAGGTGTAAAATTGCTATTGATTATTTGACCATTGAAGTGGATGTTATTTAAGTAGAGGGATCTTACTCTAACATATCCCTCAAATACAAATAACCATAACCATTGGTGCCATGGCTTTCATGAAGAACTCTTTATCATCACCTAAGCCCTATTGTTTCCTTGCTCGATTCCTAGTATAAGAAGATTGTCAGAAACAAATTAGTCAATTACACCTAATTTCTTTTTCTTTTTAATCAAGAGATAATCATCCTCTTAATAGATAAAAAACTTCAGACCCAGAAACTCATAGCTTCCATAAAATGAGGTTTGCTTGGAAAAATTATGAATAAGGGTATAGCTAAAATAGAGATTCGTTTATGATAAAAAGAATTTATTAACCACATAGAGAATGCTCAAGGAATTGAGGAGGTATATATATTTTAATATAATGGTCAGGGATTCAATCCTTTTTGCTTTTTAAAAATATATATATATATATATATATATATATTGAGGAGGTGGTGTGAAACTTTCAGCATATGAATCATGATTTGAATGGCCTTGTGTTCATACCTTTAGCCTCCTGATTGACTGCAATATAAAGGTGGATAGAAGGATAAGGCGTGGCATAAGTTATGTAGCCGTGCATGATGAAACTGAGATTGTCCATTCCCCTATTCTCCATAGATTTGGTGGATCTATGGAGAATAGGGGAATGGACAATCTCAGGTTTTATAGAGCATGTTTCCCATCCTCCACTTTTAAGTGACCCACTTCTTTGCCTCTCCACAACGCTAAAACATCCCTCTATAGATCCACCAGAAAGCCCCATCCACCCAAACAGTAGTTCAGTCCACCCCAAATGCCGACGAAAATCCCTTTCCATGCCATTATGCGCCTCCCTAGTTGTGCCTCATTTTTCTGTTCTTCTTGACGAAATTCCTCTATTCTTTTTTGCTTTGATGGACGTCCCTTCTTACAAGCAAGAGAGAATAGCAAATAACATGAAAACTTCTCTTCTTCAATCCGCAATGCAATTTCCTCTCTAGACTGGATGAAATGAATGAGGCAAGGAGGGAAGGCAGGACACCATTCCACAATAATGGCATGGTAGCTCACCATAACTCTGTCTCCTCCCATGCCCCCTTCGCTTGTAGTATCCCTTCTATCTTATCTGCTATTAATGGTCATGACTGCAAGACCATATGGTAGTAATTAGAGTTGCATGCTCTTCTTATCTTGGTCTATGCAAGCCCTGCCTTATTAAATGTTATCTTTTTGTGTCTCTCCCCATTGCTCTCACGCAAAAGAATTCACCCTGCGACCTCATGTTTTCAACGACTTTGTGACTGCACTACATATGTGTGCGTGTATGTTATTGACTTCCGTCGGTTTTATTTCAACTAGGGTCGAATTTACAACGTCCCTGTTTGTTAAAGTTTACCCTCCCCATCTGTCTCCTTCCCTTTCACTAGATACCTCATTATTTTGCCCCTTCCACTTTTAATTATTTTTATTTTATCTACTCATCTCGCTATCAGAGGGACGTGACAATAATATTATATATAATAATTATATAAAATATTATATATAATAATTATATAAAATATTATAATAATATATCTAACCTATATTATAATATTATATTATATAATCATAATAATTCTTAAGATATATCCTTCTGGAGGCATCTATTATTTTAATCAATTTACAATATGTAGGTGGAATAAGGGCCTCGAGAAGGATATCTCTTAGTGTACTTTATATATATATATTGCTTCGTAAGAGAGTCTGATATATTATATTAAATTCAAAAAGAGTATTACATGTCTATTTCACCTCATAGGCTTACTTACTATTTGATATGTCAGCATGCTTCTCTGTCTAAATTTAAATCCTTTCCCACCCCTATTCTATCAACTTGTCTATACAAAAAGACCACGCAGGGTCCAAAAATGACTATCAAAACGACCACGCAAGGCCAATTTCAACTACTTATCATATATTTTATGTTTACAATAATAGCTCGAAGCCCTGAGATTCCCTGCTAAAACCATAACCCTATATAGAACCACTAAAAGGATATCATAAAAACTCATGTACATTTCATTTGCACTATAAAACTTAAAATTCAGGCATCACCAAAGTCATGCAAAAACTAGTTGAACTCTTCCACCCAATCAAAGCCTTGAACTAACTCCAACTGAAACATCTTTCTCAAAAAATTGACACCCACCCTTGTCTGCTCACGGTGAATAAGAAAATTTGCACCCTTAATGTCTAAAATGAAAGGATAGTATTTAACCACCTCACCTAGAATTTGTAGTAGAGCCATATCTTTCAAACAAGGAAGTCCAGCCTTGTAGGTTGCAACCACCAAAGTTTCTCCAAGGACCCCAACAAATCTGGAATGAACATCCTTTGAGCAATTGTTTTGACCTCCGATTTGGCAATATTCAAGCTACGAACCTTGAACTAATGTCCGTATCAACCCTATAACATTCTCCTTTTGCAATGAATGTCTTCCCCAATACCACCTTTGCTGCCCCAACCATAAGAGCATTGTTTTGCAAAAGAACCCTTCTCAGCCTTTGATCTGTGACTTTCACTAGGAAAGCCATCTATCTTTTCTCGCTCACCAACCTAATTGGAGTGTCCATCCTGCCACAGGTTACACTATTTGTTTAGAAATAAACTACAAATCTTGTTTTCTCTGTCATATCCTAGGATTGCTATGGTGAAATTCTTTGATCCTCCTGTATTTAATAGGCTTGCCTTTCTTTATTGGCAGTATGACAAGCGTTGAAGAATGATGAAGCTATCTATTCACTTCACCGATGCGACCTTTAAATTCTATCGAAAGAAATAAGAACTCTCTCGAAAGGATTTCTTTCTTAATTGCCACTCATGTGACAACCAAAACTATCCCTTCAACTTGCTTCAAAGCACCTAGAAGTAATCATTAAACCATAGTGCAAATAACATTCTTTTGAAATCATGAAAACATTATATGATCTCCTCAATAGTATAGTTTATTTATTTTTATTTTTCCAATCGAGAGTCTCCACTTTAGAACCAAAGTCCTATCTAATTTTTTTGATTTAATTTTCACAACACCGATGTGAAAATTGCTATGTTTTCCTACCTTAGCTCAATCAAATGTGATTGAATTTCTTTTATATCTATTCCTTCCACTCATAGATTGGCAAGTTCATCTGCTTCTCTGTTGCCTTCCCTATAAGTGTGGTTGGCCATATAATTCTTGAATCCTTTTAGGTCATTGAGGGCCACATCCAATGGTGACTTGAGTTTCTAGTTATGGATTTTGCCTGATCTAATTGCATTTATGACCAAAGATGAGTCACCTTCTATGATGACTTGATCTAATCTCAATTCCAAACAAAACTGAATCCCATGCAGAAGAGCCATGAATTTAGCCTCGTTGTTTGTGCCCTCTAGGAGAGCCTTGGCTAGTTTGCCTATGATTTTTCCTTCCCAATCCCTAACTATACACCTTGCACTGGAGGGGCTAGGATTTCCCCTTGCTGCCCCATCAAAGTTTAGCTTAAACCAACCATATTCAAGGGCCTTCCATACTGTTCTATTCCTTTCTTCCTTCGCTTCATTGCCTCCAGCTCCCATGAAAGAGGGAACTTTAAGTCCATACCAAGATTTTCTCATTGAAGCATCCCAGCCAGAGAAGTTGATATTTTTAGGGAAATGAACCATGTTTCTATTGTTGACAACTTCCACTATGGCTACTTTTACCTTGTTTTGCAAAGAAGAGGGTGTCATTTCCTTATCTTGAAAGATTCTTTTGTTTCTCTCTTTCCAAATTTCCCCTATCAATATGGAGGGGCTAACTATCCATAATGTAGTATAGAGGGCTTTTCTAAAAGGGAAGGGCCAAGCTTGAAATAGTCCAAGAATGTCTTCTAGTAGAGCACTTTGCTATTCTAACTTTGCACACAACCATTGCCAACATCTTTATGAGTATGGGCAATTAAGTAGCAAGTGGTTCCTTGTTTCTTCTGCTCCTTTGCATAAAATGCATCTTAAAGGGCCTTGAAACCCCATCTTCTAGAATCTATCTGCTGTTAGGATTCTTTTTTGTATTGCTGCCCAAGCAAAGGTCCCAACCTTTGGAATACAATTCTTGTTCCAACATACATTTCCCAAGATTCGTGAAGAGGTTACCTATGATCTTGTCAGTTCTCTGTAACCATCTTTTACAGTGTATTTCCCACATTTGGCACCATTCCATTTGAGTTTATCATAGCCCTCCATTATGAAAAATTTCTTTTCTTTCAAAGTTTCTTTGAAATCCTTTACTTCCATTTTAGATAGTCCTAAACCTCTAGCATCTTTCCATTTCCATTTAAAAAGTACTTTGAAAGGATTTTCTTGCATGTTGTCTCTTACGTTGGAGCCCCAGTGAAGTTTTGTTATTTCCCTGACCTTATCCAATTCCCCTCACTTATCAAGACTTGGAAGACCTCCTTGGGAGTCTTCCCAAAATAATGCTTCTCTGGCATCTTTTATATCCTAGGCTAGCTAGTTGGAAATTAGATCTCTACAACTTTTAATGAAATTCCAGATTTGACATCCAAAAGGAAGGGTTCTAGATCCAAAAATGCTCAATTCCCCATTTCCTAAATATTTTGATTTGATTAATTTGACCCACTTTAATTATTGATTAGCATAGATTTTCCATACTGACTTAGCACCAAGAGCCTTATTTTGTTGCAACAACTTTTTGATTCCCACTCCATCTACCTCTTTGGATTGACAAATTTTGTCCCAGCTAATGATGGGGTACTTGTTCTGTTCACTATTGCCCTGCCAAAAGAATCTTCTTATTTTTTGGTTGATCATGTTGCTAACCTCCATCGGTAATGGTAAGAAAGACATCATAAAGATGGGTATGGCTATTATTACTAATTTTATCATTGTAATTCTACCTTCTCATGAAAGCCAATGACCTTTCAGTGAGGCCATCTTATTTTCCAATTTTGATATCAATGAATCCCATAGCTTGCTAGAGTGTGTTCCTTTTTCTATAGGAAGGCCCAAATATCTACAAGGTATTTCTTCCATTTTAAATTTCAAAACCCTTAAGATCTGATTTTCTAATCTTGAATTTGTGTTGAAGAAGAACACCTCTGATTTATCTCTATTGACTTCTTGTTCTGAGGCTAAAGAATAGTCCTCCAAGATCTTCTTGAGCATTCTTGCTTTCCTGATTTGAGCCACTCTGAACAACATTGTATCATCCACAAATTGTTGATGGGTTATTGCGGGAACTCCTCTTGTTACTTCAAGTCCTTTTACCTATCCCTCCAAAGCATCCCTATGAATGGATCTCCCTAGTGCCTCTTCCATTATTATGAATAAGAAAGGAGATAAAGGATCCCCTTGTCTCAATCCTTGAGAAGTAGCAAAAAAACCTTCTGGGGACCCATTGATGAGCACTAAATACCTTAGATTGGCTACGTAGTTGAAAACCCAATCCAACCAAACTTTGCTAAAGCCAAAAGCTTCCATCACCTTAAACAAAAATCTCCAATCAACTTTATCATAAGCTTTTTTTATGTCTAATTTTATCAACATATTCTATTTTTTCATCTTCTGTGTAGAATGGATTGCTTCTTGAGCTATGATTACCTCATCCAATATAGATCTACCTGACACAAATCCTGTTTGTTCTTCTGAAATCAATTCTGGGAGGATCTTCTTTATTCTATTGGCAATGGCTTTAGCCTAAATTTTGTAGATGGTGTTGCACAAAGTGACGGGCCTGTATTCATCTAAGGTGTTGGGTTCATCTTTTTTGGGAATGAGTGCTATAAATGTATTATTTATTTCGTTTAACACTTTCCTAGAACTTCTAGAGTCCTCAATCAACTCTGTTACCTCTCTTCCCACAGTATCCCAACATTTCTGATAGAACACTACTTAGAATCCATCAGACCCAGGGGCCTTGTCTAGGTGAAGCTGAAATAGTGCTTCCTTTATTTTTGCCTCTGAAAAACTTCCATGAGCATCTTATTCTGTCCTTGTGAAATTAGTTTAGGAATGTTTTCTAAAATTTGTTGTTGTTCTTGTCTCCTCGAGCTTTCCAAGTTGTTTAGTAGATTTTGAAAATAATTTACTATTTTTGTTATAATCTCTTTCATATTTTCTATACCCCTGCTATCTGATGACTGTATTCTTGTGATTCTATTCACTTCCCTTTTGGCCTTTGTCACATTGTGAAAATACTTGGTGTTTTGATCACATTCCTTTATCCACATTTCCCAGGATTTTTGTTTCCAAAATATCTCTTCTTTTGCTAGAAAATCCTCTTATTTTGTCATCACTTCTTTTTCTCTTAAATATCTTGTTTCATCAAAACCATTTTCTAGTACTTGCTCATTTAGCTTTGTCAACTATATTGCCACATTCTGCTTTTCTTCAAATATGTTTTTCAAATTATTTTTGTTCCACACTTTCAGTTGTTTTACTACTTTCAATTTTTCCATTATGATGAACATTTTGGATCCTTCCACATGTACTTCATTCCACCATTTTTTAATCAATTCCAACAAACTCTCATCCTTGAACCATATTTTCTCAAATTTAAAGGGACATCTTATTGGCTTATTTTCCCCTAAGATGTCTAGTTGTACTAGGAAATGGTTTGACCTAGAGATAGGCAAAATATTACTCTCCAAAGAAAAAGGGAAGGTGCTTAAGTCTCCTTTGAGTAGGTTCATCTGTCTAATTTCTCTACAATACTACTAAAATCCAATCTCTTTTTTGTCCATGCATATGTGCCATTGCACATTTGAATTTCCATAAATACATTTCTTTCCACAAAGTTTTCAAAGTCCACTTGAGATTGTGGCATTCTTGATATCCCCCCTTTCTCAGTGGATCTTGGAATTGCAATAAAATCACGCCCCACTATATAAAACTTTGTATTTATACTATTGCATATACACTCTAAGTCTCCCCATAGTTCCCTTTTTTGAATGCAGGAAGATGGACCATAAACATTGAAAAGAAAAAAAAATTAGTTTAGAGGAGAGACTCCTAACCTTGCATACCATCCAGTGCTTGTTTGAAGCTATTTTCTCCAGAACCAATTTTTGAGGTTTTCAAATTGTGAATAGTCCTCTTGAGGCTCCTTTCGCAAATATAGCTTCCATCTTCCACTGTCTCAATTTGATTCTAAGTTGATCCATCTCAATTTGGTTCAACTTTTTTTCTTCGATGTGGAAGAAGTCTGGCTGCAAATTCTCCATCTAGTATTTCACTAGACGCTTCTTGTTAGGGGCATTTATGCCCCTAACATTCTAGGATATAATCTTCATTGATCCTTAGGAAGGGATTCCCCCTTCCCTGTTCTTATCATTTCATGAATTTTCTTTTGATGGGCACTGCTTCTTCATCCTGGTTTCTTTTTTCTTGATTAGAAAGCCTCCCTCTTCTCCTGCTGGACCCACCATCTGAAGTGTCCTTGATCTCCTTTGTTTGTGAGAGACCTTGGTTAATCCCTTCTTCCTGATGGATTAAGAAGTTCTTCTTGAAGGACAACTCATTGAGACAATCTTCTCCCTCCTTTGTTCTCTCTTCTATCCCCTATTCCTGACCAGCTTCCCAATCTTCCTCTGTGTCTTCTATTTCAAAAGGGTCAATCCTTAGGTTCTCTTTGGCTGCTTTTTCCAACTCAATCAATTCACTCCCCATAGCTATTATTGAGTTGATATAATCATCCCTGAATGTGTTTCCAAGTATGTTAATTAGCCTCTGTTACCTTCTCCTCTAGATCCTCTTCATTCTTGATTAGATCTTCCTTCCCCTGCTCCAGGTCATCTTTCATCAAGTTTTCTTCCAAGCAATTTTATGGTATTTCAATCTCTTATTGTGTTGAATTCTACCTTTCCTCACTATCTTTTGCTTGATCCTAATTTTCTTCTTCTCTTGAAGGCTCTTCCCTTTCCCAATTTTCACATGCCTTCTTTTTCTATTGTCCTCTAAAACCTAGAACCCTAACTTTCCTCCCCTTAGGGTTCGGATCAAATTCCAATTTTTGGTTCCATATCCTAGAGATTGACATAATCTCCAGTTCCTTCCAATGAGTTCTATTTGGGATATTCTCCACACAGATCCTGACATATGATCCTTCTCTGTCTATATTTTCCCTTTCTTCTGCATAAATGAATTTCCCTAATTGATTACCTATGGCTTCAAGGGCTTCAATTTCCCAATATTCCAAAGGTAGGTTTGAGAGTTTTATCCAATCTTGGATAATGTCCATCTTGTGATTGATTGGGTCAAAGTTTCTTTCCCAATCCTTCATGTAAAAACTGCATTCATCCATTATCCATACTCTATTTTTGAGTTGTTTGATTTCTACTGAAGGGCATACAATTGTGAAAAAATCATTTGCAATTTGTTTTAATTGGAGATCTTCCCCCCACCTATCCCTACATCATTTTATTAAAAATTCCCAATTCAAATTCCTATCGAGCCACTTGATAATCAATCCATACCTTTTCAAATGCAGTGTGATTGGCCATAGAATTTTATCTTCCAAGACCATTATGGTGACACCTCTTCTTTTGTTCGATGCATCAAGTCTTCTAGGTCACTCTTGCCTTCTTAACCCTAATTGTTGACTGCTTGCTTCTCCGTTGCTCTCCTAAGGAATCAAATTTCTCCTCCATCCCATTGGAATTGCATTTGCTCCTATTGCAAAGGAATACTTTGATCTCTGGAAAATGTCCTTTTGTCTGCATTCTATCTATATTGCCTTCCTCTTCTGAAAGATGTTTCCATTATTCTATTTTAATTGCCACGTACCCAAGGCTTGAAACTCTATTTTGGATCAAACCTTAACCTCCTGTTCCAATCTTTTGCTTTAGTCCATCTTCCTTCTATTTATTGCCTATGCCCATTGTACCATTCTTCACTAGCAGCTCTCTTCCTGATATGCTCCATTGGGAACACGATTTCTGCTTCTGTTGCCCAGTCTTCCCTTTTTGCCCTAACTCCTTCGCTTACTCTCGATTGCGACATTTTTTTTTCATCTAATTTAATACTTTAGATATATTTTTTAAATATAGGTATGCTATTAATTAATTTACTTGCAACATTTTCATACTACACTATGATGTATGAAACTCTAGGCTATAAGGTGAAGCCTTTGTATAATATTTTTTTAATTCATGGAGTTTACAAATATTTGTGTAGGGAATTAAAAATAGCATACCTATATTTAAAAAATATATCTAAAGTATGCTGAGAGATATCCTTCTTGAGGCACCTGTTTTTACCTTGAGAAGGATATCTCTCAGCGTACTTTAGATATATTTTTTAAATATAGGTATGCTAGTATTATCTGGAGTGGCAAGCCTAAGTCTAACTATATTATATATCTTAATAATAATTATAATTATATAATATAATATTCTAATAAACGTTAGATATATTAATATAGAATATTATATAATAATTATTATATATAATATTATAATATAGGTTAGATATATTATTATTATATAATTATAATTACATATTATAATTATATTATTATTATAATATAAGTTAGATATATTATTTTTATATTATAATTATAAATATATATAATAATTAAAATAGTAACCCTAACCCTAACCCTATTGTATCCCTAAACTTAATCCTAACACTAATGCTATCGCTAACACTAGTTCTACCCATATTTTTAATGCTAACAATAACCCTGATTCCATTCCTAACTCTAATTCTAACCCTAGTGTGCACCCCAATACTAACCCTAACCATAATTGTAACCCTAATCGTAACCCTAATTGTGGCCCTCTATAGTAACGCTAACCATAAACCTAATTCTAACCCTAACCCTAACCGTCACCCCAATACTAACACTAACCCTAATTCTAACCCTAACCCTATTTCTAACCATAATTCTTACCCTAATTCTAGCTTTAATGCTAATACTAACAATAACCCTAATTCTAACTTGAACCCTTTAATAACCCTAATTTCAACCCCTATGTCTAATTCTAAATGTAACACTAACCCTAATTCTATCCTAACCCTAACTCTAACCCTAACCCTAAGTTGGTTATTCTAACCATATTTACAACATCTAAACAACATTATTTTAACCCTAACCTTAACCATTGCCCTAACTCCAACCCTAATTCTAGCCCTAGCCCTAATTCTAACTATAAAATTGCCCTAATTTTAATCATAATTCTAACCCTACGTCTTGCCCTAACTATAATACTAATTGTAACCCTAATTTGAACCCCAATTCATAACCTAATTGTATTTGTAACCATAACCCTAACCTCAATCCTAATACTAATGCTAACCCTAATTCTAACCCTAACCGTAATTGTAACCCTAGTCATAACCCTATTTCTAATAGTAATTCTAACCTTAATTGTGGCCCTAACTCTAATACTAATCCTAATCCTAACCCTAATTTTAACCCCTAACTCTAATTCTAAATGTAGTCATAACCATAATTCTATCCCTAACCCTAACCCTAACCCTAACCTTAACTTGATTATTGTAAGCATAGTTGCAACATCTAAAAAATATTATTTTAACCCTAAGCTTAACCTTTGTCTTATAATGGAGACTTATAGATTTGGTCTTTCTTATATATGATCAACTCGTATGGATATAAGAATTTAGGGTTGCCTCATGTTTCTCTTATGGAGGGTTTTGTAAAAAAATTTAAGTTGAATGTTGTGGAAAAGATACATATATTGTATTAAAATGTTTAAGATTCTCATTTATAGATGATCAAGATTCACAATACTTTTCCATTAATATTAAATATTGTATTTAAATATTTGTGCTTTAAATGATTTAAATAATTATCTCGTATAATAGTTAGTCTAAACCCTTAACTATAACAAAAGAAATAACTACATGCTATAAATGATCATAGGATTCATTCATCTATTCAATCATCGAATATTTATATAGTTAAAGATATGTAATTTTTCTTGTGTTATTAAAAAATATTGATTATTTTGTATTTTGTCTTGTTGTTTAAAGAATTTTAAGGATACTATTTTTTCATTTTTACCATTTTTTAATCATTGTTTTTCTTTCTTGTTTTATTAAAAATATTGATGTTTCCCTTTTTATTTTAAAATTTTGGTTTGCTTGCTATATATATATATATATATATATATATAAAAGATTGTCTTATTTTACTAAAAATAAAAATATTGATGTTTCCTTTTCCCTAACTTTTAAAAGATTTGTAAGGATATTAATCTTTATTTTTTTAAACCATTGTTTTTTCTTTCTTATCTTACTAAAAATATTGATTGTTTCTTTTTCTATTTTAAAGTTATCCTTGCTTTTAAAAAATATATATATTATTCTTTTTTCATCTATTTTATTTTTAAAAAAATATGAATTTTTATTTCTTGTTTTTTATATTTAACAATTTTTTATTTCCTTTTGTTATTTTTAATTATTATGAATTGGTTTTGACATGCTTTCTTTTATTTTTAGCCATTGTTTTTCTCTATACTTCACTCTTTAAAGTTTTTTTAATAGTTTTTAAAAAATTGTTTGCTTTTATTTTTATACGAGTTTTTTTTAAATTGTTTGTTTTTATTGTTTTCTTTTTAATTCAGATCTCCAATTAGGCAAGTAACTAAGTAATGAAAAAAATTGAAACTTACTAAATTAGTCTTTTTCCTATAGTGGTTTTGCATGAAGAGATTTAATTACTTATTCTAATTATCAACTTCATAAATTAATTGTGAGTGTTTTCTATGTTGGAGGTTAAGAGAGATAAAAGCAATTTTAAAGACATAATTTTATGAATAATTTTTTTTAATCCTTTGAATATTGCAAAGAAAACATATATGGTAAACAAGGTATGGACTGAATTGCAGCCATGGTTGAGTCACTTCCTCTCAAGTTGTGTACTGTAATCACAATAAAAATTTGCCCATGTAAGAGATATCCTTTAACATGGGAGAACTAAAGGTTTTTTATGACATCCATATTCTCCCATTAATAAAATGCAACCTCCATATTTTATTTAGTTGCTATTTTTTTATTTTTTAGATTTTTGTTTATTGGTTACCAGAATCTAAATCTTTCAGCTCTTTCATGCCATTGTACGATGCCTCTGGGCATAATAAAATTATGTACAAGACTATTAATGTCATTTCAAAAGTGATGCACATAAGATCAAAAATAATATTTTTAGATTATTTGATAATTTATAGTTGATCTTTAATATATTTTATTTAGGGAAAAAAACAAAAACAAATGTAAACTCTACCCTCAAAACCATATCTATATATATTGGAATATGGAATGAATCATTGTATTAATTTATTATACAAGTACTCCAAGAGATTTACTCTCCATCAGATGTCCAAATTACGCAATAAATAAACTAGCAGTTGCACGGTGAACGCACAACAATTTTGTCGATAGGCTATTTGTAAAGTAATTTTTTTTTAGAAGTGTTTGTGTTTCATGACTTGTTGGCATTGCATTGTTTGAGGAAGGTAGTGTAATTTGTGATTTATAGGCATTGGAAGGGAGTATATGTTTGTAAAGTAAATGTTTTTTGAGAAGTGATTGTGTTTAATGACTTGCTAGCATTGTATTGTTTGAGGAAGGTAGTGTAATTTGTGATTTATAGGCACTACAAGGGAGTATCAATTCTCAGAATATAGTGGCTCCTCTTTTGTATATTTATGTAGCCAGTTTTCTATTGCATCTTTCTTGAAATTGTCTATGGCATCAACTATCATGCTATGTTTTGCAATTTAGAAATGTGGTTTTTTAATTACATTTTGTTGTGTAATAAATACCTATGTAATAGTTTGAGTGACTACATACTACTATTGTGACAAACTTTGACACAAAATTGGACACATCGAGTGGATTGTTGAACAAATTTTGTACGTATAACTTTAAGAGAAGGGAATTTGTACATTTCCTTTGGATTCATATGTTTTGGAGTAGATTTTTAGACCCATGTTTGTCAAAGAGTGAAAAGCACTATTGAAACTTTAAATGTATAGTGAAATCATCATTCTTCTCTAAGTAGTGTCATTTTGAAAAGTGTTAGGAAGGTGGAGACCACATTGCATTAAATGGTTGACCATGCCTGTTTTCTAGTGTATAATTTGTCTAGTTGCCTCCATTTTTTTGAGTGTCTTAAAATGTAATTGATAGCCTCTAAGTAATTTTAGCGTGTAGGGAAAACATTTATGAAAACAATATTGACTCATCTTTATTCTAATATTTGGAGATTTAATACTATAGAGCTACTTCAACTTTGAAGAGACTAGTTTAACAACAAGAAAGCTTAAGAAAAAAATAAATGTAAGTACAAATGGGAAGCAACGACAACTGGTTCCCAGCTGTCGCTACTCTTAAAAAACAATAATAAAACTATGCCTTTATAGTCAATTAAAGAAGAATGTCTTCTGTAGAAAGTGTGTTCATATGTGCAAATAATATTCACTTGGCTAGAGAATTAAGTAATCTCCACATAATTTGTAAGCAAATAAGGTGTTTGAGTTTGTATTATAAAATCTAAGAATTTAAAAAAAAAAAAAACTTTGAAACAAAAAAATTAGAACATTTTGATTGACTACACAACTGAAATAAAGTTGGCATTGTATTGTTTGAGGAAGGTAGTGTAATTTGTGATTTATAGGCATTGGAAGGGAGTATATGTTTGGAGAGTAAATGTTTTTTGAGAAGTGATTGTGTTTCATGACTTGCTGGCATTGTATTGTTTGAGGAAGGTATTGTAATTTGTGATTTATAGGCACTGCAAGGGAGTATCAATTCTCAGAATATAGTGGCTCCTCTGTAGTGCCCCTCACCTTGCTTCTGTCATACTAATAGTTATCCTATTAGGACTAGACATTATGACATTGTGTTTGATGACGGATTCTCTGTTATTATGCTAGTTGTTTATGGACATGTTGTTATGATGACATTTGTTGAAGTTCTAACTATTGGTATTTTATGTTTTCATAGTTGTATGGACATACTAGAGGTGGTGGATTAATTTAATTCAGAGCTTTATGTTTCATCTGATCTTTGTGATGATGTTACTATTGATGACTGCTTGTATAAGATCGTATGTAACTGATTGTCCCATCTTGATTGTTCAGTAGATAGTTGTTATGCATAATGTAGGGACTTGTTGATGTGTTTATGTGAATGGAACAGTGTCACGTTACTAGTGTTTGAGTACCCTGCCACACTGTGAATTCCATTCACTATATGATGATATATATATTTTCATGTTTGACTGTGTGGTTTGCTGTAGGATGCAGGTACCGGGCATCGACTCCACCTGAACCAGCAGGTTTGAGCGTGCCCTATCCAATGGAATTGTTGATCAGAGTTAGCATAAGGTTCCCTACTCATGCAACATCCTCGTCAGTTGGACTGTTTGTTTCCTTTTTGTCATCTTATCTTGTGGCTTTGCTGGGTGGTCAGGTATCATTCTATAAGATGGATTTTCCAATTAGAAATGTTTGATCATAGCTTTGGTTAGAGTTTTATTAAACAATGAAAATCTCAAGCTAGAGTTAAATAAATACTTTTAAAGGGAAATAATGTGTCGTTTACTAAGTATAAACAATGTAATTGTTTATAATTAGTAAAATTAATATGAAAATAATAAATAAATATAAACAATTTTAAATTGTGTTAAAAGAAATATATAGTTAATATTAAAAGAATAAAATAATCATATTATTAAGAATATTGGAAGAGAAGTTAGGGTTGTCGCTTTGGATCATGTGTCTGGTTTCTAAAAAGGTGGAGGAAGAAGGTTCTAGAGAATTTAGGGATCTCTTTTTTAAAGAGGAAGGGGGAGAATGGAGGGGGAAGGAGTTTCAGGAGGAAGCAGTTTTGGAAGAGCCGAGGGAGTGATTCTGGCACCAAATCTTTAGGGCAGCCAAGCATTCAATCCAGGTGCCATTGTTTCCTAAATTTCTATCTCTGTTTTCTTTGATATGAATGATTGGAATTTGATTGGTTTTCTGCCTGATTGTATTTGTCTAAGAGTTTTTGAATCATACCCAATTTGTGCATCATAGCACCCTGCAGGTAATAACTCTATGAATGTTTCTGTGAATTGCTTCATTCTGTACCCCGATATTCTCTCTATAATAATATTGCGATTTCTTGAAAGCTTTTATAGTTTCTTCTTTAACAAATCCTTTTTTTGTATATATTCTGCCATCATCGCATGAGAAGACTATCTGTAGGTATAGTGTAATAAGGATTGCATGGTGTTGAGGTTTCCTCACCCGTGTGACTACATGTGCCAAGCCCCAGATAGGTCATTGATTTTGTAGCACCCTTTCTATTTGTATTTGCTCAATTCCTTTACCTTTTTAATCTTTTTAACCGCTGATCTCCACCATAACTACCCACTCATGCGAAGATGTTTTAGAGAAGAATAAAAGTTGTGCAGCATTTTTAGGATCAAAACCTTTAAGCAGTGTTGCTGTAAATACTTTCAGCCTATATTCATATGTGAACTACAGGCGCATGTTTATTTGGCATCGCAATGACAGGTTTAGCGTGTCCTCATTAGTTTGCAAGCAACAATTTTAGGAGACAGTTAATTCAATGAAAAAGTTTAGGGTTTCCTCCAGATGGTTATCTTAGCCTAAGAAGGTCAACCATGCACACATAATGATTTGCTATAGGTCTAATTCAATAAAGGATAGAAATGTGGTTTACGTTTGCACATCTCCCATGTCCACATGAGCAAACTTGAGGGGATGCGAATTAAATAAGTTCTGCTCTTTCATTCTTTTCGACTATTTAGAATAGCTTTACCCAACACCTAGATGGATTCTTTTTCACCACCGTATATCTATTGCTTAAATAGAGTCAATGCCCTATAGCATTTACATACTTGCTTATATAGAACTGAATGTCAAAGAGAAACAAACATCTTTTTTTTTAAATGTGGCATCATATATACAACTACCACCACTACCACTGACATCATATAAAATTTGTATTGCTCAATCAGTTACTCAACCTGTTGTAAATGTTGTTGCTCTCTTCTTCATGATTTTTTTTTTATCTGATTTTTGTTTTGTTTCCAGCCATCTCATATTTTAGGCGTTGATGGTTATAGTTGTAGGAGAAATGCTTATGGTTGAAAATTATAAGCTGTTTTAATAATTTTATTTGAGAACATATTAAACCGCCTTCAGTATAATTTGCTATCATTGACAAACAATGACATGAAGAGCTTAAAAAGATTAATAAAAAAAAATGACTATGCTATGGTATGTACAGCTAAAATTTGACATGAGAGATGGTCTGATGTTTACAAGTTTATAAAGCCTTTTAAACTAATCCTTAATCATACATACGTCTGCCATAAATTTTATTCTCAATATTTCTAGTGGCTGTAATGAGGATTGTATTCTATTTCTGTGTTTTATTTCAGGAAGTTAAAGCACATTAATACCTTAAAAAAAATATATTTGCTGTGCTTAGTGGACATTAAAATCTAAAAATTAGTCAATTAAAATTAAATTGTTTAGTCTCATATAAATGCTCAAAAATTAGATTGGTCGGCTAATTAAATTTCAGCGTATACGTTATAGTTGTAATTAGTCATTTTAGCTATAAATCACAACTGAAAGTTAAAATAAATGAGTGTATTATATGAACGGAAAGGTTTAAACAATTTGTCAAATTTTACATAGTTATAATGATATGTATATTAGGTTTTAATGTGAATTACTTATATTAAAGTAGATCAAAGTGTTTTAAAGGCACTATTGAATAGATAATTGTTATATAAAAAGAAATTAAATGGAGTCAAGGATTAATATATTTACTTCTCATGGGATGAAAATATTGCTATTGAATGATTCAAGGTTATTATTATTATTATTATTATTATTATTAATCCTCAACCAACTAAATATGTACATTAAGAAACATAATCCATATTGTAATATAAAAATACCTTTATTGCTTTGAGTAGAATTGCTAGTAAATAAAGAAATATATATAATTGATATTTCTAGGATTTAAATTTAATTTAGCAACCATTATTGGCATCATTTATTTGCTATTGTTTTAATTAAGAATTTTGTGACTCATAGTAAGGATGCCTCTTGTGTTGATTAGTTTGTATTGAAAGAATGTTAATATTATTACTTGAGGGTAAATGAAGTGTCAGGAATAATGAATTACAAGCATTAGGTTAAGATGGAAAATATGTTTTTCTTAAGAGTAAATATTAACACTTTTGCTGTGAATAAGATGTAAATTGTTATTGGTTGTTTTACCACAGAAGAAATGATGTTTAAGTAGAGTAATTAAAGTTGTTTCTTTTTTTTTTACTTTTAAGTGAAATATGTTTATAAAATAAATAGGAACCCTCAAATTTATCCTCAAGAGTTGAATTTAAATTATATTGTAATTATTTAATTAACTTGCTTTATGGAAATAATTAATAGTGGCTTACTTTAGTTATGTTAATAATATATAAATAAATTTATGTCTCTTAAAATTAATTAAATAATTGTTTTTATAAATATTTACATGTAGTTAACTTTTATTGTAGTTGTAGATTTATTCCTTAATAAGAATATAAGCAAATGATAGGCTATGTTTTAATGTTAATATACTAGTAATAATTTAGTCAATTGTGATCAGCTATAGTGGATTAACTAGCTATAAAGTAGGCCTAATTTAATTATAAGTGTGTTGATTTTGGGAAAATGGAAATTGCTAGTAATAGGCTTAGGAAATTCAATTTATGAACTAGTTCATATAGCCTTTTAATTTTGTATCTACTGGTGTGGTTAGTTGTTCCAGAGGCATAGGATAAAATGGTTTATTTTCAAGTGTAGAGTTGTTATATGTTTTGGATTTGTGACATTATAAGAAACATGTTGTCTCTAGTTATGTATGACGTATAAGATCTTGTGAGTGATGTATAATCTAAGTTGTGAATGATAAATGTATTGCTCTATGCATATAATGTTGTCCATTCAGTTGTATTTTTCTGGTATCAAGTTTTGGGCTGAGTTGTGGAATGGGGAGACATGGAAATCATGAAGGTGTAATGAATATGTGTTGTTATGGGCAAAGGTTTAGGAGTTCTGCCCTTATAATTATGTTTTGGTATGCAAGAGGGTCAATGCCTCACATTATTATATATACATGTGGATATGAGGATAATTGTTATGCAAGATGGTTAATGCCTTGCATGGTTCATGTATCCTTGTTGTCATGATGATGTTTGCTATGCTTGTTGAGTGGGGTTTTCTAGTTGTAGGTAGGGGAGTGGCTCTCAATGGGGGCTCGAGCCCAAAGTGGTGTCCAGGACAACCCATGTGGGAGTTGGATAACTCAGTGATAACCTAAATAATGAATTAGGAGGGGTTGGGTAGTTAATCACACTAAATAAAGATAAGTGGATGCCTCACTCATGGCTCAAGTACTCGCTTAGGCTCGAGATGAGATGAGAAGGCCTGGAATGGCAAGATCAACTACCTTGTCCCCATGGAAGGTATGTTGATTCTGCATGAGCATTGTATGGGGGCCGGGAGTCGAGAGAGGCTACAGGACAACCCAAGATGGGGGCCGGGGCCTAGGAAGGCTTACCAGGACAACCCATGACAAGCCATGTGATGACACTCCTTCCTACTGCAGCCTAGCATTCCCTGGTTGGTTTCTCGCCATTCGTTATGTGTTTGCCTCTGGTAGTGATGTTGAGTTGTGTGTGATACTGACTTGTGTTGTTGGAGTCATGTGTTGTCTTTGTTCTTATAGTCTTCTATCTACCTGACTATATGTTGAAGTGGGGACCTTATGTTAACTCCTAGCTCGGGGGGTGGACCTCAGGGTTCCACATGGTCGGGTGGAAGAGCTTTTATATCCATTGGGTTTTCCCTTGCCATTGTTCATGTGCAAGGAGGATATATCTTGTGTATCAGACATCAGATCTTGTACGTGGTTATGAAGACAGTTATTATGCTCATGTACTGGCCTGTGTATCAGATGATTCATTATGTATGTATTCATATGTATTCAGAAGATGATAATGTAACAATGTAATGTTGTATTCATATGTCGGGAGAAATTGTAACCATGTACTAGATCCTGATGATCACTTATCTAGTGTTATGGAGATGTAAATGTTTATTGATTTAATGCAATAGGTTTAGAATGATCTACTGATGTTAATTCATGATGTTAGATTATGTTAATTGTTTTGTCAAGTAATGCAACCATGAAATCTTAGAGGACAAGTTATTAGTTCAAATGATGTGTTTAGATATTTTAACATTACTTTGTTACTTTATTCATAAAAAAAAAAAAATTACTCCATTTTGCATAGCATAGACGTGTTGTTCTCTAAGGTGTTCATGGCGGGGCATTACATCCTCTTTTGTATATTTATGTAGCTAGTTTTCTATTGCATCTTTCTTGAAATTGTCTATGGCATCAACTATCATGCTATGTTTTGCAATTTAGAAATGTGGTTTTTGAATTACATTTTGTTGTGTAATAAATAGCTATGTAATAGTTTGAATGACTACATACTACTATTGTGACAAGCTTTGACACAAAATTAGACGCACCGAGTGGATTGTTGAACAAATTTTGTACATATAACTTTAAGAGGAGGGAATTTGTACATTTCCTTTGGATTCATATGTTTTGGAGTAATTTTTAGCCCCATGTTTGTCAAAGAGTGAAAAGCACTATTGAAACTTTAAATGTATAGTGAAATCATCATTCTTCTCTAAGTAGTGTCATTTTGAAAGTGTTAGGAAGGTGGAGACCACATTGCATTATATGGTTGACCATGTCTGTTTTCTAGTGTATAATTTGTCTAGTTGCCTCCATTTTTTCAAGTGTCTTAAAATGTAATTGATAGCCTCTAAGTAATTTTAGCATGTAGGGAAAACATTTATGCAAACAATATTGACTCATCTTTATTCTAATATTTGGATATTTAATACTATATAGCTACTTCAACTTTGAAGAGACCGGTTTAACAACAAGAAATCTTAAGAAAAAAATAAATGCAAGTATAAATGGGGAGCAGGCCTTTATAGTCAATTAAAGAAGAATGTCTTCTATAGAAAGTGTGTTCATATGTGAAAATAATCTTCACTTGGCTAGAGAATCAAGTATTCTCCACATAATTTGTAAGAAAAAAATGTGTTTTAAGAAAAATAAAATTTAAAAAACTTTGAAACAAAAAAATTAGAACATTTTGATTGACAACACAACTGAAATAAATTATACACTTCCAATAGCTTTCCACTTAGTAAACTTCTAATTATACACAATTGAAATAAATTATACACTTTCAGTAGAGCTTTCTTGACAACGAAATATTTGGAGACTTAATACTATAGAGCAACTTTGAAGAGTCTAGTTTAATAGTGAGAAAGATCAAGCAAAAAAACAAATGCAAGTACAAACGGGAAGCAGTGGCAGCTAGAACCAGCTATCGCTACTCTTAAAAAAACAATAAGAAAACCATGTCTTTATAGGCAGAAAGTGTGTTCATCTATGAAAATAATATTCACTTGGTTAGAGAATCAAGTTTACAATTTCAATACTTATATATATTTAATGTTTTTAATATTTATATACATTAATATACAATATATATTTAATATTATAGTTAGTTAAATATTTTATATATATTTGTTATTTTATTTAATATAGTATTTAATTTTGATATTATACTTTTAATAAAGTATATTTAAGATTATTACTATATATCAAAGCACCATTCATGGGGTTTAAGGATCTAGTATTTATTCTATGTGATAGAATATATTCATAGTACTAATTGTTGAAAATAGTTTTTAAAACACTTGAAATAAATAGTGGATTCTTTTGGCTGTGATGGTTGGTGGCTTTTTCAAAAGTTAAATTAAATAAAATAACTATAAAGTAACTCTTAAGTAAACAAAACAAAATTTTAAATATTTTATCAATACTATTTATGAATATATATTAAATATAATATTATATTATATTTATATAAAGCCTATATATTTATATTTAAAGCTCCTATCATGTACATCGTAATTCTCCTTGAAGTACTAGTAAATGTTAATAGTTCACAAATTTACATAGAGTATTATATGATAAACAAAACATCCCCAGAGTTCCCCAAAGTTTTATATTATAGTTAGCAATCATGCGTATAAGAAGAATTATTAAATACATTTTATATAAAATATATTATATAATATATTTAATTATTGTATTATTATTTTATATATAAAACATATATAACTAAATATTAAATTATATAATTATTTAATCTAAATATATAGTTTTAAAATATAATAATAATAATAGTAGTAGTAGTTTACATTATATAAAATTTAAATATTGTATTATTATTTTATATATAAAACATATATAACTAAATAATAAATATCTATAAATATTAAATTATATAATATATTTAATCTAAATATATAGCTTATATATATAAATTATGCATTATTTAAAATCTCATATAATACTCATTAATCTAAATATATAGCACTAAAATATAATACTTATATATATATATATATATATATATATATATATATATATATATATATATATATATATATATATATATATATATATATATAGTATTATTTAAACCACAAATTATCATAAATTAAATATTTTAAAATTTTTAACACATAAGATCTCTTACTTGATATAGTCTTCCTAAAATTTTACTTGTATTTTAAGGTAAAAATACAACCTTCAGGCTATCAAAATGGGTTCCACCATTGGAAATGACATGTGGGTAGGTGCTATGTATGCATGGGGATATTATATTATATTATTATTATTATTATATACTTTCCCATCAAGATCATAAATACAATATAAAAAAATGGTTGACGAAACGGTGCCCAAATAAATCAACAAGGAATAAATAAATCACTTTTTAAAAAATCCAAGGGAAAACATGGGTCAATAAAGTGGGTGAAACAAATTAAAGCAGGGAAAACAAGATCAAGCATCAAACAAGTGCCACGTAGCGGCCAGTACCTACTTTGTAGTGTTGTTATTATAGTATTTGTTTAGTTGTTATTTTTTCTATTGATTAGCTATTGGTTGTATATAGTATTTGTTTAGTTGTAATTTTTTTGCTGATTAGGTATTGGTTGTATAGACAAATTGTATTCCAATAAATGAAAAATTAATTTTTGAAGAGTGTTGAAATGTCTTGGGTAAATAAAATTGAAATCTTACAAAAATCTAATTTGGTAAAAATAAAATAGGACTAAAATATTTCCTAACTATAAACTAAACTTTTACAAAGTCTGCTAAATAACACAAATATTTCCTTAAAATGTAATAATACTAATACTTTTAAATACTTTAAAATGCATTAAAATATTGTAAGTTTGAAGAATAAAATAAAAAATGTAATAACATGGCGAAATTTTTTTATGATACTGTAGATTTTTAACTTTTAACTAAATAAAATTGAAATCCTAGATTTTTAACTCTTGACTAAATAAAATTGAAATCCAAAAAATAATCTAATTTCATAAAATAAAATGTGTAGATCCCTAACCCTAATTGGGTGTGGATAGATTTGAAATGTCTACCTAAAATATTAAAATGTAATAATATTGAATACTATTACAATTTAAAATGCATTAAAATATCGTAAGTTTGAAGAATAATTACATAATATAATAATAGTGTGGATAGATTTGAAATGTCTGCCTAAGATATTAAAATGTAATAATATTGAATACTATTACAATTTAAAATGCATTAAAATATTTGAAGTTTGAAGAATAATTACATAATATAATAACAATAACATATTCATATTTACATCACTATAGTATTTTAATTAATCCAATATTGTGGTTTAGTAATAATTTTGGGTGCATTCATTTAATAAAAGTATTTGATTTAGCTCCATTTAATTAGACATCAATGGTTAAGATCAAATGAATAGTTAAGAAATATTTTAGTGAAATTAGGTTATTTATGTGTAGAACCCTAAAGTATAGTTATAAAACAAATTTAAACTCTAATAATTTTTTTATAAAATAGCTGTGAAAAGAAATCAATAAATAAAAATATGCATGAAAAATTTTAGTGTTATTTTATTTTATGAAATTAGGTTATTTTTGGGATTTTATTTTATTTTTACTCAACAATTAAAAATCTAGTGTGATAGAAAATATTTAAATGAACTGATGCCATGTTCGTAAATATAGTTAGTAAAATTTTAAAAATATAATGCACTTCCTTATCGTATACTTTTCCTTTTTTTATTTGATTTGATAAACCCTAATAAAATATAGTTATAAAATATTATTAAACATAAACAAAATAATATATTAACTGCCACTCCCTTTTCATACCTGAGAAAATTTTCAAAGCACTATAATGTTCACATACAAAAGACTATTGGAGGATTTGTTATTTGAAGCATTCAAAAACCCTAAAGATTTAAATGTCAAGATTAAAAACAAAAACCAAGGCCATCAAATATTAAAGTTTGATATTTTAAAATAAACAGCACAAATTAACATGGATTGAAGATTTAATGATCAAGAAACAATGAAGTAAATAATAACCACTGCACCAACCCAAGTCAATTGAAAAACTACATGAGCACAAGGGAATAGATAAAATCTAATTTAATATACTATGAATTGTAAAAGAGTTATAGCAAAGAAAATGATACTGTTGGATAAAGGGGCTAAAAGGCCTGTGAACTCAAAAACAATTTAAAAAAAATCAATTTTTTTCACAACACCTGCAAACGGAGATATCTCCATAAATGTACCAAACATGCATAACTCGATAGATTGTCCTTGTCATAATTTTGATTTGGGAAATGTAGGGTATTTATAAAATTTTGGAGTAAAAGTGGTTTGGGTAGTTGAACGGTAATAGTTAGGTGAACTCACCGGTTTTTAATATTTTCAATTTGTTACAAATAGGTTTTTATTTAGGTTTTTAGGTTTGTAAATAATAAATTAAATTCATTAATTTCAATTTAATATTTACATTGGAAAGATTTAATTAAATACAAGCAAAGTAACAAAATAGTCTTTAAACTCTTGTCACTATTGTTTTATAAAAAAATTATTAGGGTGTATATTTAATATAATAGGAAGTTGTTTCCTATGTATTAAATATTCAATGTTCATAATTTCACTTAAAATTTAAATATAAATTTTCAAAATTAAATATTAAATATTAAAATAATATAATAATAATGATTATAATGATTAAAGAATTAATTAATGTAATAATACTAATACTTTTATAATTTAAAATGCATTAAAATATTGTAAATTTGAAGAATAAAATAAAAAATGTAATTAAATTCATACTGTAGATTTTAAAGTTTTGACTAAATAAAATTGAAATCCAAGATTTTTAACTTTTGAGTAAATAAAATTGAAATCCCTAAAATAATCTAATTACATAAAATAAAATGTGTAGAACCTTAAAACCTAAATTAAAATTAAATTACTTTTAGCTAATTAAGCAAAAAATTAATCACCATCCATTTAGGCATGACTTAACTAGTGGGAGACAAAATTTGTGTTCATAATTTGTTTATTTGCCACGTGCTCCCCTCAAACCAAAATTCTCTCTGCATTTATAGTTTTTTGTTGCACTCCCCTGGAAGAGGTCATTTTTTTTTAGCCAATGACAATACAGATAAATCATTTCTAAATAATTTTTTGTTAAAAATTTATCATGTTGACATAGGAAAAGTACAAATTTAAATCAAATTTGTCTGACAACAAAAATAATCCTATCTTTTGATTGGTTTGCAATCAATAGATTAATAACTAGATAAGTGCAAACTCATTGCAATAGTACCAACCGAAGGTAGGTACTAATAAAAGCGGGGAAATCAAGATCACAAAACCCTAAGGGGTATCACTGCAAGGAAACACACAAAGAAAGAGAAATTCAAACTCCAAAGAGAGATAAAAATAAAATATACAATAAAAAAAAATTTAAAAATCCTAAAAGGGACCTGTCAGCTAACATTTAAATCTAAAATCAGAGTCTAAAATAATGAGATTAAAATAGTATAATGTCGAAACTCAAATTCATAAAATAATATGGCTCTCACGAATTTGAAAAGATACTTTACTAGAAAAAGCACACTCAACTCAAGTTTTAATTTATCTTTTAATATTTAATGCTATATTTTATATGGCAAAATTAAATCATGTAAATAAAGTTTCAACTGTGTGAATATGCACACATAACTATGCACCATAACCAAGTTTGAACAGTTGGGCTTAAACATCACACTGTAAGCTTTGATTGCTTAGGTGGCATGTGGGCCTGTTCTTTTTGCCAATGCCCATTTCCGTCTTTCTACCGTCTCTGTTAATGCCCAGTTAAAATTGAAACTTGTTTGATAGTTCCTACACAAGGATGCTTGTAAAGTGTTTGATCGCATAGAAGATCTTGCATCCGTGGTGCATATCGAGCTACCTCAAAGAAATATGGTCTCATTGCAATCCTATGATTGCAGGATATGTGCGAATTGGGTTTGTTGAAAAAGCTTCAGAAGCTTTTAGGATGTTATGGGATGTTTTAGTGCCTCATATCTCATTTTAGAAATTTTTAAGGGCTTTTCGGAAAACAAAAACTTTAATATCTTTCAACTCACAAATGATCTTTGCCTAATTCCTTCACCAAAAGTCTTATATTTCCATTATGTAACTTTATGTAAGTTTTTGCTTCAATCTGTGCCCAAATGCAAACTTTCCTAAAATAGCAGGCACACTTTCCAAAATAGGCAAGTTGCTATTTTTAGCAGTTTTGGAAAAACTGAAAGTCCTACATCATTAGTTTGGATATTATGGAACCAGAAACACTAATTATGGAAATAAATGAAAACAACTACAATGATTTTGAATTAACTTCTTTTTGGGTGATGCAAGATTGCCCTTACAACATTAGATTCTCCTGCATCAGACACCTAGGGTAATTTGAGAAGTGACCCTGTCACGACTCAGATGTTTGTGTGCGGAAAACCTAAATGGTCAACCTCTGCCTTAGGCAACCAAGAAGAATTTTCAAGAGGCCTTCCTTTCTATTTTACCAGATATTCTGCATATTACTTGTTCTGAGTACTTCTTCCCACATGGCTATCCAAGATCTCTTCTATCTCCTCTGTTGAAGTAGATGTCAAAATACTCCATTGTTATTTTGTTGGTCCATCCTCTGTTCCACCTTCATGATATTCTGATAAATCAGCAATGTTGAAAACAGGAGAAATGTTGATCTCACTCAGTAGCTCTACCTCATATGCATTTCCTGAATCATGTTTCTTCAAAATTCTACATGGTCCAATTTTTTTCATTTTTAGCTTATTATATGTTCCAAGTGGGAACCTTTCTTTTCTCAAGTGAACCATGACTTCATCTCTTACTTGGAATTCCTTATATCTCCTCTTCTAATCTACCTTAGCCTTGTACTAAATGTTCATCTTATTAATGTGCTTTCTCACCTCTTCATGCAAATTCTTCAGATGTTTTGCAAAGTCTTCAGCTTCAGCACTTGACTTTTCTCCTTTGTCCAGCTTCCTTAACTTAGAAGCATTTATTGGGCTATTGCCATATACAATATGGAATGGTGATTTACCAGTACTCCTATTGACAGAATTGTTGAAGCAAATTCTTCCTGTGGTAAAATCAAATCCCATCCCTTGGGCTTATCTCCTACTAAGCATCGTAGCAGGTTACCCAAACTCCTATTCACCACTTCTATCTGTCCATCAGTCTCTAGATGGTGTGTAGAATTGAACTTCAAATCTATTTTCAATTTCTTCCACAATGTCCTCCAGAAATAACCAACAAATTTGGTGTCTTGATCTGAAACTATGATCTTTGGTAGACCATGTAATCTCACCACCTCCCTGAAAAATAACTCTGCAATATGAATAGCATCATTAGTCTTCTTGAAAGGAATAAAATGTGCCATCTTTGAGAATCTGTCCACCACCACAAAAATGGAATCATGTCCTCTCTACGTCCTTGGTAAACCAAGAACAAAATCCATAGTGATATCATCCCATGGCTTCTCTGGTACAGGTAATGGCTGATTTAGCCATGTATTCTGACTTGTTCATTTTGCCATCTGACATACTCTGCAACTCTGCACACATTTCCTCACATCTTGCTGCAATTGTGGCCAATAATAATTTTCACCAACAATAGCAATGGTCTTATCTCGACCAAAGTGTCCAGCGAATCCTCCAATAGGCTTCTCCTTTATTAGGTTCTCTCTCATGGAACTCCTTGGAATGCACAAATGGCTTCCTCTAAACAACATGCCATCTTGGATTATGAAATCCAACCATTTTATCATGTCCAACGTAACAAGTTCCAATCAAGCTTTCTAGGCCTCTGCAAAATCTAGATCTTCAGGATACAAACTTTTGAGCTCTTCAAACCCAACAACCTATATCTTCATTTCTGTCAACAAATTTTGCCTTCTGGTCAAGGCATCTACAACTCTGTTGGACTTCCCACTCTTATGCTTCAAAACAAAAGTACAACTCTGCAAAAACTCAACCCATTTTAAGTGCCTTTGATTCAACTTTCCTTGACTATTAAGATACTGTAAAGCTTGATGATCAGTATATAAAACAAACTCTTTGTATTTGTCTCCATTTCTTCAAAACTTGAACTATTGCATAAAATTCTTGATCATAAATAGAATACTTTTTCTTGGCATCATTAAGCTTTTCACTAAAATAGGCAATGGGCTTACCTTCTTGACTCATAATAGCTCCTATACCACTACCACTAGCATCACAATCTACCTGAAATACCTTATTGAAATCTGGAAGTGCTAAAATAGGTTGTTCTACGACTTCCTGCTTCAATGTATCAAAGCTTTTATCTGCTCCTTTATTCCATCTAAACTCTTTTATATCCCCTCTCATTGTCTCAGAAGGGGTACACAAATGCTACTGAATTTCGTGATAAACTTTTTGTAAAAACTTACCAAACCATGAAAAGATCTTACCTCGGAAGCACTCCTCGGCGTAGGTCATTCAATGATAGCCCTCACCTTCTCTGGGTCCATCTTAAGACCTTCCTCTGAGACAACAAATCCCATGTATACCAACTCCTTCTTTGCAAAACTACATTTCTTCAGATTAATCAACAACTTCTCCTCCCCTAGCTTCTCTAAAACTCTTCTGATATGCATCAGATGCTCATTCCAAGTCTTACTAAAAATCAAAATATCATCTAAATAGACAATAACAAAACTTCCCAAAAATTCTTTCAGTACTTCATTCATGAGCCGCATGAATGTGCTCGGTGCATTGGTTAGTCCAAATGGCATGACTAACCACTCATACAAACCCTCCTTGGTCTTGAAGGCTGTCTTCCATTCATCTCCTTCTTTGATTCGGATTTGGTGATACCCATTCTTTAGATCAATCTTTGTGAAGTACTTGGCTCCACTCAAATAGTCCATTATGTCATCCATTATGGGCAATGGAAACCTGACCTTGATCGTGATCATATTGATGGCTCGAGAGTCTATACACATTCTCCACTCTTCATCTTTCTTTGGTGCTAGTACTGCAGGTACTGCACATGGACTTAGACTCTCTCTTATCAATCCCTTCTTGAACAACTCTTGAACTTGTATGTTCAACTCTTCACTCTCTACTAGAGTCATTCTATGGGCTGCCTTATTCGGCAAACTAGCTTTTGGTATCAAATCCATTTGATGACTTATCTTCCTCACTAGCGGTAAACCTTTTGGTACATTATTAGAGATAATGTCTTGAAATTCTTCCAACATATCTGAAACTTTTGTTGGTACATCTTCACATTTCTGTTGACTAATCTTAGGAATGAATGCAAAGAAATGACACTCATGCTTCATTCCCTCCAAAAATTTTCTACCATCTACCAAGCAAATTCTAGTAGTACTACATACCTTTTCTTCCACCTCCTTCAAGGGCTTCAACTTATGATGAACTCCATCCTTTGTTAGGGAATATGTGTTTGCACAACCATCATGGACAACACTCCTATCATACTGCCACAGCCTCCCCAACAGCATATGACATGCATCCATTGGTATGGTATAACACAGCACCTCATCATGGTAGTCCCTAATCTTAAACTTCACTAAACACTGCTCATTGGCCAAAACTCTGTGGTCCTTCTATAACCATGCAATCCGATATGGATGTGGATGCTTTCTTCTTGTCAACTTCAACTTGTCAACCATCTCCTCTGAAACAAGATTATCAGTGCTCCCACTGTCAATAATAATCTCACAACACTTACCTTCACATTTGCACCTTGTGCAAAATAAACTTTTTCTTTGATTGGGTTCTTTCTCCTCATTCAATGAAGTTCTTCTGACAACTAGGGTTTCTCCCCTTTCAGCATCTTCAGAATGCTCAGACTGTGCATCTTCATCTAGATGTGCAACTTGTGCATTACCTTCAGGTCTTTTGTTTGTTATTCCTTGATGTTGCGGACACTCGTATGCTCGATGCCCTTCTTCTCCACATTGGAAACAGGTTCCTCTAAAACCTCCTCTTTCGGGTCCTTGCCCAGGTCTACCTCTTCCACTTCCTCTTTTCTCACCATTGTTCTGGTCACGAGGGTGGTAGGCATTATCTCCTCTTTGATTTCAAATGGTGCTGGCTTCTTCACTTTTCTTTGAATCTTCATTTTGCCCTCCACAGGGTCTTCCACCAGTCCTTCCACCTTGACCTCTTCCCCTTTGCTTGCTGTCAAATCTTTTATTTAGCTTCTCTTCCACCTTCAGGGAAAACTGGTATGCATCTTCTATGGTGGTCATTCTGACGAGGCTCAGCTCATCTTGAATACTTAGCCTCAACCCATTAATGTAACAAGCTACCTTCTCCTTGTTGGGCTCTACATGACCTATCCTGATAGTAATTTTATAAAACTCTTCTGTATACTCCTTAATAGACTTGTTACCTTGCTTCAGTCCTTGTAGCTTCTTCAACAACTCCATCTCATAGTCCACAGGAATGAGCTTCTTCTTAAGTTTCTCCACCATCTAATCCCATCTGGTGATCTTTCCTTTTCCTCTTTTGTTCCTCTCTAATTGGACCTCCTTCTACTAAGTACTGGTGTGGCCCTTCAACTTTATTTTTGCAAACTTGACCTGATCTAGGTCCTCCACATTGTTACATCCCTCTTTTTGAACAAATTTTTACTATTTACTTTTACTTGTTTCATGGATAGAATAGACATGTGAATATGTTTTAATCTCATGGGAGAAGAGAAATGTTATGATTATATTATGCTTTGATCGGGATACCGGTACGTTGACCATAATTTGTATGGGAGAATGTTTTGACAGGAATAGGTGGATCAGACTCTCCATGAAGCAAAAGGGAGAGAAAGTATCTTCGGGGAAGGGGAGTATAGACTCTGGATCACCAAAGAGTATTTGCCACTAAGTACAATGTTAACAAATTGTGAAATCTAAAATTGTTGGAGGTAAGTCACATCTTATTGGTTCATTATCAGTTCGATTCGATAGGGTGTCAATGTTTTTAAGATTCCTTTTTGGGTTAGTTCTATGTTGACCTTGTCTTTTGTGGAAAACGATGATGACAGATTAAACACTAGCCATTTACGACTAACGTGACCTTTTGTTGATCATGTCACAAATAGTTATGTTTGCATCAACATAGATGGTTAAATTGTTGACATTTAATGTCATATGTACTATCTTGGTAAGTCAAGTCGACACAAAGAAATGTGTTCTCATGACGAGGAGTTGAACTCGACCCTGTCATAATTTTTTTGATAGTCTTTTATCGCATTATTATTTCAATCTTAAATGAAGTCATAAATTTAGTTTATGACTATTATTAATATTATTAGTATGTTTGATAATTTAAGTAACCACCTCATCTTTAACGATGTTGTCATTCTTGTAACCACATGTATTATGTGTCATTTACCCATAAAGAGCCTTGTGTGGTATATGAAGTTGTAATGATTACTTTATTATCTATTAAGCCACATGCTCAATCATAGAGCAACCGTAGGCATAAATAGTGGGGACTTTATCATTTGAGATAGTGGTATAATAAACCACGTATTCTCTCCCGTTAATATGTTTGAACCACTTAAGTTATCTTAAGTGGAGTTTCAAAGATTGAAACAGAATTTGTTTCAACTAATTTGTTGTGGAGAGTATATGATAGTTATTTGTGGGCAAGGATCACTCATTATTAGAGTCATGAGGAATGCTATAGAATCTGCGACCTATCTCTTTACGACCCTGATTGCATGTCTCTATGAGAGCTTTGTAGGCTCATTTTAAGGAGACAACTGTGGGAGTTTAGCAAGGTTTTTTTTTTGAAGCTATGTTCTTGTCATGACGTTATGGAGGGAGAGGTTAGGAAGACCAACCGCTCCACTATCATGCATGCCAATAAGGCATGAAATTAGGTGATCTTCATGCTACTTGACCCCATGATAGCATGATAAGAAGAAAGTCTTCAAGAAGTCGAGGGGAATATCTTCTTTAGGGGGTCTTGAATAACAAACACAATTACCATCATTAGAGCAAGAAGAACCAGAGACATGACGCGACAAAGGGGCTCAAAAGATGATAAGGGATGAGTTGAGAAGCTTGAGAAGGAAAATTTATAGCTCAGCAACACAAGTTTCATGCTTTTTTTGTTTACTCTGCATCTGTTAGAAATGAAATTTATGTGTCTTTGGCTATGAAATAGAATATTGAATGTCGTTTCTCCATAAAATGTTAATATTGAATTCAATAGCGTAGAGAGGAAATCAATTATGGAAGTGTTATCGAATGACTTAACACTTACTTTAAACTTTAAGGTCATCAGTTCAGCGCAAAAACGTAGCCTTTGATTCCATATTTGAATGCTAGTATATATGTTTACAGTTAGTTTCTTTACCAAAGAAAACAAAACTTAGTATACAAGAAAATCATCCTTTACATGAGCCATAGAAGACTGTCATTTGTCTATTCCAAAAATTCCAACCTAAGTATGCTGTCATCCGGTGAGACCATTATGCGACTGAAGGAAGAAAAGACCCATTTAGTTATGAATATTATAAATGGACAAACCTAGTTCAATGAAATTATAATCTTGGCTGACAGGTTCTGTATATATATATTGAGTGCAAGCAGAATGTTTGGAAATGAAGTCTCTGTGTTGATAGTTTATTACTCATATCATATAATCTTGAGGTGTGACCGGGGTATCCTTATTTCGACCTTAGCAAGCTTATGCCATTTTGATACTATGAATAGTAGTAATCTTCCATTTGATATTGTGAACAGTAGTAAACTTTATCACCCTTAGAACATAGTATAAACATATATTAGTCGCTATGTGGAATTTATCTTGTGTGTGCATTGAGACTACAATTGTGAGCGTAGCATTGGTGCTATCATTCTTAAATTTCCTCCATCCTTTAATTGGTGTGTTAAGCATTTCTTCTTAAGGTCATTTAGTTTTTGGGCTCCCAAATCTGGTGATTGCTGACTATGTTACTACACCAACTAAAGAAATTGGAAAGGACATGGCAAATAGTATCATATCCAGTAGGCTTGTAGCTTGTGTCAATCAGATTTCTAGAATTGAATCAACATATTGGTTGAATGGAAAGGTGCCTTCAAGGTTAGAATAAATTGATTTATATATATAGTTGTTCACATATGAAAGATGTCTATTCATAATGATATAAACAACTATTTTATGTCAAAGAAGAACTTGCATGCTTTTCTTGTGGGTAAAAGTAAGAAGTTGCGTCTACATATAGGGGAAGTGTCATGCAAAAAAAAAATCTTGATAGGAACGGGTACCTATTTTAAAGAAAATTGGTACCCGTTTAGGAACGGGCACTGGAGCCTAGAATGGGTACCCGTTTTGTTTTATAGAACCTGTTTTGTTTTATACTATTTTTTAGAACAGGTACCTGTTTCTAAAATTTTGAATTTCACACTCATGCTTTTGGTTTGGTTTTAGGCTCGGGAAAGGCATGGGTAGTTGACCTTGAGCCTTAGACTTGCAAGTATTTCTCTTAGTATAGAACCAGGGGAAAAAGTGACTTCACCTATATGGCTGACGACCTTTTTTTCTGAATTTTTTTACGAAATTAAAACCCATTACAGATCATAGTGTTTAGTTTTCAAATATGTAATTTTTTTATTGGACTTGTTTTTCTATTTATTATTTAATTTATGAGCAAAATAGTCCAAAAACGTGAAATGACAGGTGTTTGTATTTTTTAATAACTTTTAATTTTTAAAATTTAAAAAAAATTACATATCATCAATTTACACATCATTCTTTACACAATGGAAAAAAATAATTATTTTATGATTAGTTTTTCTCAAATTATGTTGGTCGTGCATGAGAGGTTTTCAAAAACAGCAATTAGGGCCAATAAAAAATTAATAAAAAAAATATTTGAAAAAAAAAATTTGGAAAAAAATTATAAAAAAATATTCTCATCAAACTTCACTATACTACACATCTTTCCTCAAAAGGATTTAGAAAAATACTTTTATTTAGGTCAAATTATGTTGGCCATACACGTGCATGGTATGGTAAGAAAAAGTGACTTTTAAAGGGTAGTTTTTAAAAATGCTTATTGAAAATAAATTACATATTTGGAAACTAGACTCCACGTACTACATTTCATAGTATTAAACTTTTTTAAGATTCAATCGTTAAGTGCCTCAAATGTTTAGGTCAAATGTGACAAATTTTGAAAATCAGGGAAAACACTTCCACTTTTTGGCCAAAAAGTGGACCCAACTTCTTGCACTAACCCTTGTATAGATCTCCTATGTCTCAAGGTGTGATTTATCTTTTACACAAATCAACCATCCACATCCAAGGATCTTTTAATTTATGCATGGATATTTAATATAAGAACATAAGTCATGCATCTTTTCCATCAAAAAGTAGCATCGATGTAAATGCTCCTAAGTTTGTGTCGACCTAGAATTGTTCTATTATTTTGGCTCTCTATATGAAAGTATTTGGCCTCTAAAGTCATCAATTCTCACCAAGCTCTATTGTATATAGGTATCGGCCTTGGATAATGATGATATCGACCTCTATAAAGGTTAATGGTTATTATATGATGAGATTGATTGATATCTCAATATGTTAAATATTTCTTTTGGTAGGATTAGTAGAGATATGGATGGCCCAATGAGCGAGATCAGCACTCATTATGTTTTCATTGATCAATGTCCTTATACCCTGACTATTTAAAGTATTGACATATGGGCATGAGATTAGTGTTCCAACTATTGATGTTTTGAATAGATGAGAAGGTTTGTTATGTTTTATAACATGATGACATTATAGATCTTAGTGAATAATTATTATGGATCCACATACGCATCCTTACATGTGGAATTATTCACTCTTGATTATCTATACATAGATTTTGGTTCATTATATAGCTAATCACATGAGAGATTTTAATGACTATTATTAATTGATTTTCTTATGAGTGGCTCAGGATTGTTATACTTATGGTGTAGACAATCTTGTATATTTTGTGTCAGTATCAAAATGGGGTTTATATCATTGGAGTCATACTTCATATTATGTTTAACAATTGTATAACTATGTCATGTTTAAATACCAATGTCAACATTAGTTAATCAAATTATCAAACAATCCTTTTGGAAACTAAAGGTCACTTTGTGGATGATTTTACCTCCCCAAACTATTGGAGTATTTACTCAATGATTTTCTTAGGATATCAACCTAAAAATGGCAGGTTGTTAAAATGATAGGGAGACATTTTCCATGGGGAAAGCCTAGAAGGTTGCTTACAAGGTTTCAGAAATGATGGTACTGAGTGTTATAATGAAATTTTATGAATTTCATGGACTCATTTGGCAAATATTTTCAAGATCAAGGATTGATCTGAGTCAGTTTGACTGGAATAGATTTACTATTTAGACAAGTTTGTGTCTAGTATAACTACTTGAAGGGGAATGGACCCTAGTCATGTTTATTTGATCTTATTTTTCAAAAGAGATAATTACCTTGACTATGATGCTTACCTAGGTAAGGTAACCATTTTAGTTGTATTGAATCAACTTAAACTCCATTAAGTGTCGATAAGTCTTGGATCTCGGGTATTGCAAAGTTGCAATGAGAATCCTTGTATGGAAAGTTAATATGTAAGGATTATAGAACCTAGACAATTTTGGAAACCAGTTGAAGACATAAAGATTGAATTAGAATTGATAAACTATAAATATAAACATAATTCACGTTATCTGGGATGACATAACCTATTGGGATGATTATACTTAGCTAGAGGGTATCTAGAGTTGTATGAGCAATAGTGTTACGTACGATACACCACCAGTACTGATGGCAAATACCAAGGGTCATCCTAGGTCTATACTCTTTGTGCAAGGTAGGGCCACTTCCAGTTAGGAAGGTGTGTGGGAGACCATCAGTCTATGGATGGAGGTAAAGCTCTCTAAAGATGCTTTCTCTCTCTTCAACCAGAGGGTAGCCAAGGCTTGTGACATGGAGGTCGACAATCGAGATGCATTGATCTCATGGTAAGTTTTATTTTGTAATTTTTCCTTATGAATAATATACTTATCTTATTGTTGATTCATTGAAATTGAATGGACTCTTTGTGTATCATAGTACCAACCTAATTATTAAATAAGTTGTTGATTAAACTTTGATGTTTGAAAAAGTGAAAAAAATTTTATCAACCTTTTTACCTCTTCAAAATTTTACTTCTTGGTAAAACTAGATTATAGAGTTAGATTCCATTTTGGATATTACACACATCTTCATACTTGAAATACTCGTCCATGTCATTGATCCAATGAATAAGTTGTTCCAGATTCAAATCTCCAGAATATGTAGAAACTTTGATCCTGGGCCTCTTTCCGATCTTTGAAATGGCCCTCAACAACCTAACCTCTACAGGATCACCTGTAGCTTCTTGTTCTTCCTCAGATAGATCTTCTTCAACTTCATCTTCACTTTCTTCTCTTGTTCTTAGATCAAACCCTCTTCGCAGCTCCTCTTGCAATGCATCAATTTGCCTTTGCAGGGCTCTAAAACCCTCTTCCGTCAAAGCATTCCTCCCAACATGATTTCTTCATGGAGGTATCTTAGTCTCCACAGCAAACCCACAACCTCAAGTCCTAGTGCAAACTGCCTCACAGTCAGTGATCTGTCTACACACTCAGGAACCCTTGCTCTGATACCACTTGATGAAGGGGGTAAATCACAAAACACACAACAGAAATTGAACACAGAAAATAGAACTTTCTTTTATTGATCTGGGCAACTCATTACATTACAGAAGCTCAATTACAATTAGAGGATGAATCCTCTACTGGCTGCAATGCATTACAGCTTTCCCCAACCTCAAGACTCTAGAATCTTTAGCCTTCTGTAACCCCAAATCAGCTAGGGTTTTTGTTTTCCCACCTATTCTTGACTCTACACTTGCCCCCTTAACTCTACTACTGCCCAGGGTTCCCAAATAGTCATAAATAGCACTTTTTGGCCTACTAAATTTTGAAATTTGCAACTCCCTCCAAAAGTAGGTCAACTTCTGGAAAGCATAACTTTTGATCCAGGTGTTCGATTGACGAATTGTTTTAAGCACCAGAAAGCTCGCGATGTGAACTATCATGCTAGAAATCCATAAATAGATTTTTCTCAACTTTTTGGGACATTATGGAATGTTTTAGTGCCTCATATCTCATTTCAAAAATTTTCAGGGGCTTTTCAGAAAACAAAAACTTTAATATCTTTCAACTCACAAATGATCTTTGCCTAATTCATTCGCCAAAGGTCTTATATTTCAATTATGTAACTTTCTGTAAGTTTTTGCTTTAATCCGTACCCAAATGCAAACTTTCCTAAAATAGTAGGTACACTTTCCAAAATAGATAGGTTACTATGTTTAGCAGTTTTGGAAAAACTGAAAGTCCTACATCATTATTCTGTATATTATGGAACTAGAAACACTAATTATGGAAAGGAATGAAAAAAACTATAATGATTTTGTATTAACTTCTTTTTGTGTGATACAAGATTGCCCTTACACCACTGGATCCTCTTGTATCATTTTCAAACAATGGAAATGCTCAATATATAATAGTTAAATAAGATCTTAGACTTGTCAATGATACCTTCAATGTCATCATGGAGAAGATAAGTACCTATAATAAAGGAGAACATGGTCATACAACTAACTGACTGAGCCACATCAAACATGGTTGACCTTCTTATGGATAGTCTAGGATCCAATAGGAATGTGGTTAGGACTTCTTTAATGCCCACACATGAAGCCCCATCCATCTCCTTGGCCAATTCTTGGATACATAGAACTAGGAGCAGAGATCAAGATTTCTAATCTCCCTTTCTATACATAGATGAAATTCTCCACCATCTCCTTTTACCTCTCACCCTTTTGTTTTGATGACTTCACTCTAAATTCCTAGCATTTCCTCTTCCCTAAGCTACTTCCAAAGGCCATTGCACCCAGACCAAAGCACTCACCAATAATGACAAGGGAACAAATTCACCATTCTAGATGGAACATAACCACAAATTAAAATGGTGCTTGCCATAGCAAGAAGATATTATAGTGTCCTAAAATTTGCTGCTAAGAGCTTAATCCGGCCTATCAAGGAATGCTCTTAGTCAATGTGCTTCATATGATCATGCAAAAACAATTATTGTTGTCTCATGTGATGCAAGATCCAATATATGGGATAATTTTATATCACATGGGGTACTCCCACAATAATGAGTTCCACTTTTTGGCCAAGATGGACATTGATATCAGCATTTTTAACTAAATCTTCACATTTTGAAACCTATAGTAGCTAAACCATTAAGAATTTGGGGATGATGCAAACTAGTGATTTATGGTGATTTGTGTGTAGATTCTAAATATATTTTTAATTTTTTTTTGGAAATAAATCATGAATCTTTCAACGCCTCCTTTAATAACTAGTTTTTAATAGTAAACAACATTTTTAGAAAGTAACATTTATGTCATTGAGCATAACTTTTTTCTAGAAAGGATAAAATTCTAATTTTTTAGAATATAGATTTTTAACATCAATATGTAGTGCATGGATATTTTTTCATAATTTTTTGTTACATATTTTTTTTTTAAATTAATTTTTGAAGTCAGGGTAACTATAATTTGGACATAGGTGTATGTCGTCAAGCATAACTTCTTGTGTATATATCAAAATTCTTTTTTTTTTGGTGAAACAAGGACATTAATACCTAGTGCACACATATTTTTCAGAGTTGTTTTTCTCTATTTTTTATTTTTCCGTGTGTGTGGAATAGAGACATTGATGTTAGGTGAAAACTTACGTTCACTAGAAAATAGAAAATAAATATAAAATCAAATGAAACATATTCAAAATCATACTTTTTGTAAATCTTAGACTAAGGGCTACATTTTTACAAAATAGAATTTCTAAATGACTTCATTTGATACCCCAAAAGGTGAAGCAAAAATTGTTTTTGTCAGCATTTTCATAGGTCCAAAGGAAACTCCATCAAGATTTTGATTTAATACTAGTGGGGTTCTTTCCAAGGGGATTTGATCTAATGGGGTTTTATTGAACCCTTCAATTGAACCCCTTTAGATGGAACCCCTTAAGGTTTAAATCATTAATTTTTCTAAAAAATATGTGATTTCAAACAAAAATCAGGTTGTCCCATAAGTGGGACACGCTATTGGGATTATTTTATAATTATTTTTATTTTTAATGACAATGGAGTTGCTTCCATTCAAATGTTGCCTACTATTATAATGCATACACAAAAATATTCATTTATAATTTTAGATGTCCCTTAGGACCTCAAGTGTGATACTATCAGTTATAGTTACAAAGTGATCTAGCTTTTAAAATAATAGAAGGTGCTTCATAACAAATTCCCTTCTTCTATTGTAAACATTAAAAATACACTCATTATAAAGACTTATGATAACTTAGAAATGTACATTTTCTTATAATTATAAAGTTGTCAAATGCATTTGCATGAGATGAAGAATTAAAGTTCACCATTCTAGATTCTTTCCAAAAAACTAATTTTCTTGCCTTCATTGTATACAAACATGTATGTTTATGATAACATTCCATTTTTAAATCAGCTAGATAGAAATTGTTAGCCACAACTCATAAGTCTTTTAACATTATGAAATGAATCCCTCATTATGAAATGTGGTCTTATGGAATGCCATTATTGCAGGATATGCAGAAAATGGATTTGTTGGCAAGGCTTTATAAACTTTCAGGCAAATGAAATTGGCAGTTGCAAAGCCAACATCCTCCCTGCCTATGCCAAAATGAGAGCTTTGGATCAGTGTATGAACATCTATCAAAGCATAATGGAAGGGGGATTTTTGTCAGATATTATAGTTGGAAATGCTCTGGTAGACATGTATGGAAAATATGGAAGCATAGACAAGGAACGTGAACTATTTGATAAAATGCCTCCAAGAAATGTGGTCTCATGGAATGTAATGATTCCAGGATATGCACAAAATAGATTTTGCAAGGATGTTCTCAAAATCATTGAATTAACGAAGCACTTTGGAAATTAACCTAACATTACAATCTTTTCTTATGTTCTATGTGCATGCAACCATGTAGGTTTAATGGATGAGGGATGCACATGCTTCAATAATATGAGTAACCCTGATTACATTACACCTATAATTGATCATTTTGTGTGCATGGTTGACCTTCTTGCCTGTGCTGGCTATCTTGAGGACATTGTAAACTTTATCATTAAGATGCCAATTAAACCTATGGTGGTTGTGTGGATGTGTTTTCTTTGTGCTACAAATCACATACCTATGTTATAGGCTTAGGAGTATTTACAGTGACGCTGATTTTTATTTCGAGGACCCTAAAAATATACTGCACGACTTAGGTAGGTTATCTCAAACATCCATGAAGAAGTGGGCAGGGGGTGTGAGGTTCAAATGGTAAGGATATGGATGAAAGATAAAGGAATTATAAAGATCCCTAGATGTGTTTGGATTGAAGGCCATAAAATAGTACGTGCTTTTTTGTGTAGGAGATAGATCACATCTGCAGACATAGGAGATCTATGCAAAGTTGGAGAAATTGGCTTAGGAGATGAAGGCAACAAGGTATTTTCCATATTCAAGACATTTACTTAATGATGTGGAAAAGGAGGAAAAATAATTATTTCTCTACCACCATAGTGAAAAATTAGCAATTGCTTTTGGTTTGTTAGACACCCCTCATTGTTAAGAACCTTCAAGTATGTGTTGATTGTCACAATGTAATGAAGTTTATCTCCAAGATTGTTGCAAGAGAAATTGTTGTGAGAGATACCAATTCTTTGCATCATTTAAGGCTAGGAGAATGTTCTTGTGGAGATTATTGGTGAAGCTAAATGAAGTGATCTGAAAAAGAGGCTCACACTATAATAATGAAGCAACAAGGTTGTATATTCAATTACTAGGGGAAAAAATGGTTTTGTTTTTGTTTTGAGTATTTGGAAATCTAGACTATGATGTTGGCTTCACAAAATTAGATGCATATAGTGCAATTGAGATCACTACTTATATACACTATTGAGTATCTGTCAAAGACTTATTTTATGATAACATGGATGTTTAATTGAATTGTTTTCAGAAAACCTACATATGTATGAAATGCAAAGATGGAGGAGGTGGTGGAGGAAGAGTGAAAAACAAAAGGTGATGAACACTTCAAGTAAATGGAAAGATGCTTGAGTAGCAGGAAATGGGAGAGGAGGGCTCACAATTACCCTTGCCATTTTCAATCAAATCCATTCTCTCGCTCTTCAACTCCATCTCATTCTTAGCAATGATCTCTCTTAGGTTGTTGTTATCTCCTTTGGACATACTAATTTAATTTATCTTTTCTTAATCCCTTTTATATATATCCAATAGTTAGACATGTTTTGACATAGTTGTCACATCTTTTCAAGTTCACCCCTCATTCCACAGCCATCTCATAGGTGCCTAACCCCCCTCCAAGGGCTAGAATTTAATGTGCATTACTACAAATTTTCAACATGTCTATATTCTCTCTATATAAATAAATTCTCAAATGCTTTTTTTATCTTTTTCTATGTTATCATAAATTCTTTCCTTAAACTTATTCTTCCTCCTTTGCACCAACAATTGAAACCTATGGATTTGATTTGTATTATGTTGTGTTGTCCTTCAGTTTGATACAATGAGGAAGAACAACATGCATATATGGTAAGATATGGACCAAGTCAAAAGAAATAATAAACACATGCATCCATAGACATAATAAGTTAGAACCATATATGTGATTCCTTTGATATCTGATACAATATTTGTTATATAGTAATTATGCTCTTACATTCATATATCTCATACATGCTTATCTTCTCTATTTTGTACATTACATGCTATCCATTACATTCATATTGTATCCTTATATATTTAGCATCCCCTTTTTAAATATATGTAGTAAGTGTTTCTTACTATATAGCTTCCTGAGATGTGAGGGCATGCTTGTAGCACTATTCTCATATAGTTGTGACTTTCTATGGATACCATAAAGCATTTACTCCTATCACACAATTGGTTCTTGGGTTCTACATCATCTCTTATTTGTCCTTGCAACATAATGTTGGGTATGGGATCTTTGGGATAAACTTTTCTTATGGCATCCTTGCAAGTTTTCACCATAAGCCTTTGTTAGGATCCCCTTTAGGTTTTCAACCAAACAGGAGGTGAGATTAGGCCATCTAAAGGGTTCTCAACTTGATCCATCAAAGTCTTCATTTTGGTTATGGTCTTACTAGTAGTTAGGAAGCACAGAGGTGTTGATAATTGTTTGATCTATATGTGCTAATGTATCTCACAATCTCTAAAGTGTGTCATCTCTATAAATGAAAGTTTTAAAATCATAAAGTTTAAACACTTTAATAAATGAAAAATTAAATAAATTTTAAAAAAATAATTTTAGAAACTTAAATTTAAAATTTTAAATATATCAAATTTATATTTAAATATAAAATAAATTATATAAAATTTATATCAATTTATTAAAATTTAGATCAATTTTATATAAATTTTGGATCAATTTAAAATAAAATTTATATTTAAAAATATATAAAATTGATATAAATTTTATACAAAATTTGATGTAAATTGATATTTTTTTTGTTTATATACTTGGGCTAGGCACCAAGAGCCACAAAAAATGAACATTAGAAGCCTAGGTTCATTGTAGAAATGAGCTCACTAGATCCATCCTTGAATTTGAAATTATCCATCCTAATCTTGTCATTTAGAGATCTAGCTAGCTAAAATTTAAAATTTTCAATCTAGAGCTAACATCACACAATAGAATGCATGATGCCCCTCCTCACCAACTTCAAGTGCGATCAAATCTAGACAAAGGAAAAGACTTACACTAATTACACTAATAGCTAGCCAAGAGCTAAATCAAGTTATAACATGATAACCATTTCTATACAATAACTTGAGAACTACATCCAGAAACTGATAATGCATCATACAACAATACCCTATGAGACCTTCTATTGAAAAAAAAGCATACCCACACAAAATTCCCGACCAATCCTTGAAGCATACAACACCATCACAACAAAAAACCTAGATTACCAAAAAGAAACCATATATCTAGAGGGAAGGGAAAATGACCACAACCCTTCCTCCAATATGTATGCAATCAGTGATAATTTTTCTAGTCTTGTGGGGGTGGCCTGGAAAATCATGTAGGCCTAACTAAGGCCCCATGATAAGCTTTACACTAACATATTTTTATAGTTTTGTGGGTGGAGGGACCTCAACTAGGTCATCCTCCTCCTCATAGTAAATGGAAATAATAAACTTTCTTTCCAATGATAGTTTGACATTACATTCCTTTGTTATTTCTTCCATGCCTTTATACATCTTAGTTTTTCTTATTTTCAAACAATGGAAATGCTCAATATATAATAGTTAAATAAGATCTTAGACTTGTCAATGATACCTTCAATGTCATCATGGAGAAGATAAGTACCTATAACAAAGGAGAACATGGTCGTACAACTAACTGACTAAGCCACATCAAACATGGTTGACCTTCTTGTTGGTGATTGTTTTGACGCAATCATAACAATAAGTTAAAATTCACATACAATGAACTAAAACTATACTTGAAAGATAAGAAGGAATCATTTAAGATTCACTTAATCCCAAGTCTATAGTGGTCAGGTCTTGACCTGTTGGTCAAATTCAGTTGGTCAATGTGAAGCTGTAATGTTCAAGGGGCCTTACGTAGTTTAGGGTTTCTTTTTGGTTTACTGGACTCAAACTATGCAAAAAGATCATGAATACAACAAGTTGTCTATTCCTTTTGCATAAAAGTGTTACTGTGCTGCAAAGCTTTAGGTGGTTGTCTTGAATTATTGCAGCCTTCCTCTTTATATATTTATGAAAACTTGTCTACTTTTAACTCTGTTGTTCATGCTTCTTCAAATATGAGACAAATTTCCTTCAAATTTCTACGTTTTTAGCTAAATATTTCAGATGGGTTGGGAAAAGTTAGAAAGATCTAATCTAAACATCATTTAAATCTATCAAAGGATCTAATTGTTCTATTATGCACTACAAATGGTAAGGATATGGATGAAAGATAAAGGAATTATAAAGATCCCTAGATGTGTTTGGATTGAAGGCCATAAAATAGTACGTGCTTTTTTGTGTAGGAGATAGATCACATCTGTAGACATAGGAGATCTATGCAAAGTTGGAGAAATTGGCTTAGGAGATGAAGGCAACAAGGTATTTTCCATATTAAAGACATTTACTTAGTGATGTGGAAAAGGAGGAAAAATAATTATTTCTCTACCACCATAGTGAAAAATTAGCAATTGCTTTTGGTTTGTTAGACACCCCTCATTGTTAAGAACCTTCAAGTATGTGTTGATTGTCACAATGTAATGAAGTTTATCTCTAAGATTGTTCCAAGAGAAATTGTTGTGAGAGATACCAATTCTTTGCATCATTTAAGGCTAGGAGAATGTTCTTGTGGAGATTATTGGTGAAGATAAATGAAGTCATCTGAAAAAGAGGCTCACACTATAATAATGAAGCAACAAGGTTGTATATTCAATTACTAGGGGAAAAAATGGTTTTGTTTTTGTTTTGAGTATTTGGAAATCTAGACTATGATGTTGGCTTCATAAAATTAGATGCATAGAGTGCAATTGAGATCACTACTTATATACACTATTGGGTATCTGTCAAAGACTTATTTTATGATAACATGGATGTTTAATTGAATTTTTTTCAGAAAACCTACATATGTATGAAATGCAAAGATGGAGGAGGTGGTGGAGGAAGAGTGAAAAACAAAAGGTGATGAACACTTCAAGTAAATGGAAAGATGCTTGAGTAGCAGGAAATGGGAGAGGAGGGCTCACAATTACCCTTGCCATTTTCAATCAAATCCATTCTCTCGCTCTTCAACTCCATCTCATTCTTAGAAATGATCTCTCTTAGGTTGTTGTTATCTCCTTTGGACATACTAATTTAATTTATCTTTTCTTAATCCCTTTTATATATATCCAATAGTTAGACATGTTTTGACATACTTGTCACATCTTTTCAAGTTCACCCCTCATTCCATAGCCATCTCATAGGTGCCTAACCCCCCTCCAAGGGCTAGAATTTAATGTGCATTACTACAAATTTTCAACATGTCTATATTCTCTCTATATAAATAAATTCTCAAATGTTTTTTTATCTTTTTCTATGTTATCATAAATTCTTTCCTTAAATTTGTTCTTCCTCCTTTGCACCAACAATTGAAACCTATGGATTAGATTTGTATTATGTTGTGTTGTACTTCAGTTTGATACAATGAGGAAGAACAACATGCATATGTGGTAAGATATGGACCAAGTCAAAAGAAATAATAAACACATGCATCCATAGACATAATAAGTTAGAACCATATATGTGATTCCTTTGATAGCTGATACAATATTTGTTATATAGTAACTATGTTCTTACATTCATATATCTCATACATGCTTATCTTCTCTATTTTGTACATTACATGCTATCCATTACATTCATATTGTATCCCTATATATTTAACATCCCCTTTTTAAATATATGTAGTAAGTGTTTCTTACTATATAGCTTCCTGAGATGTGGGGGCATGCTTGTAGCACTGTTCTCATATAGTTGTGACTTTCTATGGATACCATAAAGCATTTACTCCTATCACACAATTGGTTCTTGGGTTCTACATCATCTCTTATTTGTCCTTGCAACATAATGTTGGGTATGGGATCTTTGGGATAAACTTTTCTTATGGCATCCTTGCAAGTTTTCACCATAAGCCTCTATTAGGATCCCCTTTAGGTTTTCAACCAAACAGGGGGTGAGATTAGGCCATGTAAAGGGTTCTCAACTTGATCCATCAAAGTCTTCATTTTGGTTATGGTCTTAACTAGTAGTTAGGAAGCACAGAGGTGTTGATAATTGTTTGATCTATATGTGCTAATGTATCTCACAATCTCTAAAGTGTGTCATCTCTATAAATGAAAGTTTCAAAATCATAAAGTTTAAACACTTTAATAAATGAAAAATTAAATAAATTTTAAAAAAATAATTTTAGAAACTTAAATTTAAAATTTTAAATATATCAAATTTATATTTAAATATAAAATAAATTATATAAAATTTATATCAATTTATTAAAATTTAGATCAATTTTATATAAATTTTGGATCAATTTAAAATAAAATTTATTTTTAAAAATATATAAATTTGATATAAATTTTATACAAAATTTGATGTAAATTGTTATTTTTTTTGTTTATATACTTGGGCTAGGCACCAAGAGCCACAAAAAATGAACATTAGAAGCCTAGGTTCATTGTGGAAATGAGCTCACTAGATCCATCCTTGAATTTGAAATTATCCATGCTAATCTTGTCATTTAGAGATCTAGCTAGGTAAAATTTAAAATTTTCAATCTAGAGCTAACCTCACACAATAGAATACATGATGCCCCTCTTCACCAACTTTAAGTGCGATCAAATCTAGACAAAGGAAAAGACTTACACTAATTACACTAATAGCTAGCCAAGAGCTAAATCAAGTTATAACATGATAACCATTTCTATACAATAACTTGAGAACTACATCTAGAAACTGATAATGCATCATACAACAATACCCTATGAGACCTTCTATTGAAAAATAAGCCTACCCACACAAAATTCCCAACCAATCCTTGAAGCATACAACACCATCACAACAAAAAACCTAGATTACCAAAAAGAAACCATATATCTAGAGGGAAGGGAAAATGACCACAACCCTTCCTCCAATATGTATGCAATCAGTGATAATTTTTCTAGTCTTGTGGGGTTTGCCTGGAAAATCATGTAGGCCTAACTAAGGCCCCATGATAAGCTTTACACTAACATATTTTTATAGTTTTGTGGGTGGAGGGACCTCAACTAGGTCATCCTCCTCCTCATAGTAAATGGAAATAATAAACTTTCTTTCCAATGATAGTTTGACATTACATTCCTTTGTTATTTCTTCCATGCCTTTATACATCTTAGTTTTTCTTATTTTCAAACAATGGAAATGCTCAATATATAATAGTTAAATAAGATCTTAGACTTGTCAATGATACCTTCAATGTCATCATGGAGAAGATAAGTACCTATAACAAAGGAGAACATGGTCGTACAACTAATTGACTGAGCCACATCAAACATGGTTGACCTTCTTGTTGGTGATTGTTTTGATGCAATCATAACAATAAGTTAAAATTCACATACAATGAACTGAAACTATACTTGAAAGATAAGAAGGAATCGTTTAAGATTCACTTAATCCCAAGTCTATAGTGGTCAGGTCTTGACCTATTGGTCAAATTTAGTTGGTCAATGTGAAGCTGTAATGTTCAAGGGGCCTTACGTAGTTTAGGGTTTCTTTTTGGTTTACTGGACTCAAACTATGCAAAAGGATCATGAATACAACAAGTTGTCTATTTCTTTTGCATAAAAGTGTTACTGTGCTGCAAAGCTTTAGGTGGTTGTCTTGAATTATTGTAGCCTTCCTCTTTATATATTTATGAAAACTTGTCTACTTTTAACTCTGTTGTTCATGCTTCTTCAAATATGAGACAAATTTCCTTCAAATTTCTACGTTTTTAGCTAAATATTTCAGATGGGTTGGGAAAAGTTAGAAAGATCTAATCTAAACATCATTTAAATCTATCAAAGGATCTAATTGTTCTATTATGCACAACAAACAAGCCAACCGAACAGGCTATACAAAAAGCAAAAAGCAGAAAAAAAACTGTACAAACAGAAACAAAACAACAAAAAGAAACAGAAACGAAACTATACAAATAGCCAACCCAAAAAAGAAAACAGCAAAAGAAGAACCGGACATTACTTACACTATATTACCCCAAACGAACTGCCCTTTACCTCAGGCCTAGAAGTAGTGTTTCAGATGTTGGCCATTAACTGGCAATGGCATGTCTTCTCTAGTCAAGGTCTTAAGTCTAAATGTATTGTCTCCTATTATCTTTGAGACTTGTAATGGACCTAGCCATAGTTTATCGAATTTTCCATGGCTTCCTTTCTTTTCATGTGCTTTGTCCCAGCACAGCACTAGGTCTGATATCCTAAATGTTTTGACTCTTGCCTTTTTATCAAACCACCTCTTAACAACCACTTGGTGTTTGGCAAACTTCTCGATGGCTTGACCTCTTTTCTCATCTAATTGTAGCATTTGTACTATTTTGGCTTCCCTATGGTCATTGAAGCCTAGATACTCATTGGCAAACTTCCAGGTTGGTATTCTCAAATTTACTGGAAGTATGGGATCAGTCCCATAAACTAAATGATAAGGTGTGCTACCTAAAGTTGTCTTAAACTTGGTCCTATCTACCCATAATGCATATCTTAACAGGGTATTCCACTCTCTAGGACTCTTTGCAACCAACTTTTTGATTATGTCTAACAAAATTTTGTTCGTTGATTCAGCCAATCCATTACCTTGAGGGTAATAATTTGAAGAAAACTTAAAAATGATCTCATATTCAAATGCCCATTTAGAAAACTTTAAAGAAGAGAAAGCAGGGCCATTATCACATACCAATGAATAGGGAGTTCCAAACCTGGTGATGATGTTTTCTTCAAGAAACTTGATAACTACCTCAGTTTTGGAGAATTTGTAGCAGGTAGCCTCAGTCCACCTTTTACAATAGTCTGTTACCGTCAGTATAAATTTGTGTCCTGCAGAAGATGGGGGATTGATGACTCCAATAAAATCCAAGCCCCACTGTGCAAACGGTCTTGATTCAATCACAGGTTGTAGTGGATTGGCCTGATTTCTCCCTTTATCTGCTGCAGTCTGACAGGTGTGGCAACTTCTAATGTGACTCTCAGTATCTTTGAACATCGTGGGCTAGTAATAGCCTGCCCTCAGTATTTTTTGTGTTGTAGCTAGATGGGAACCATGGCCAGTTCCATACTTGTCATGGAGTTTTGTCAACACTTTATCTACTTCAGCTCTATTTAGGCATCTCAAATAAATTCCATCATGGTTCTTCTTGAATAGAAGACCTCCTTGCACCATATATTTTTGTACTTTAACTTTCAAAGCTCTCCTCTGAGAAGCTTTCATTCTATTTGGGTACTTTCCAGCTATCAGAAAAGTGTTTAAATCATCATACCAGTCTAATGTGTTATGGGAATTCAATACGTACTGCTGTTTTATCAAATCTGGATCCGTATTTGCTATTGTTTGCACCAACGCCTGCCCTCTGACCAGCTTCATGGGAATGATTTCCATGTCAAACACTTGCAGCGTGGTGATCCATTTGGCTCTCTTTTCTCCAGGTTCATTTTGCATCAGCAACATTTTTAGTGTTGCATCTGGCACTATGGCTTTGACCTGGCTACGCAGAATGTAGTGTCTAAATTTTTTCACAGCCCTCATTAATGCAAATGCTTGTCTCTCGGTGTCTAGATACCTCAGTTGTGCATCCTTCAGAGGCGCGCTCATAAATGTGATGGGCCTTTCTTCATTGTTTTCACCTTTCTGTGTCAAGGCAGCCGTGACTGAATGAGAAGATGCAAAGGAGTAGATATAAAACAGGCTTGTGTAGTCTGGACTTGCCTATACAGGAGCATTAGAAATTGCCTCCTTGATATCTTCAAATGTGGCTCTAGCCACTGACGTCCACTCTATCTGCGCATCTTTCTTTAACATGGCATTTAACGGCTGCATGATCTCTGCAAAACCTATGATAAACTTCCGAACAAAGTTAATTTTACCAAAAAATGATTTCAACTCTTTCCTATTGTTCGGTATTTGCAAATTTTTTATGGATTCTATTCTATCCGGATCAATTAAAATTCCATCTTCAGAAATGACATGGCCTAATAATTTACCTTCAGTTATGCCAAATATACATTTCTTAGGATTAAGGGAAATCCCATACCTTTCACATCACTTGAGTATTTTCCTGAGATCTTTAGCATGAGTGGATGCATCCTTGGAATACACAGTCAAATCATCCATATACACAACAATGCACTTACCTGATAATCCATGGAACGCAATGTCCATGGCGCTCTGAAAAGTGGCACTGCATTGATCAGACCAAAAGCCATTCTTTTATATGCATAATTTCCCCATTTACAAGTGAAGGTGGTTTTTAGTCTATCTTCTCTATCAATTAAGACCTGGTTATAACCTGAAAAACCATCTAAAAAAGACATCATCTTTGCCCCGTTTACTGCTTGCAGCACTTCGTCTATTGGAAGCAGAGGATAATTATCCTTTTCAAATGCTTTGTTTAAATTTCTAAAGTCTACGCATAACCTGATGTCTCCATTTTTATTCCTCACTGGTACTAAGTTAGCTACCCAGACAGAATGTCTGACTGGGAAAATTATTCCAGCAGACAACAATTTTTTAACTTCCTCAAAGATTAAAGGCTCTAGAATAGCGTTCACAGGCCTTTGTTTCTGTCTAAATGGCTTAACCTCTGGTCTTAAAGGTATTACGTGAGTTATGATGAACTCATGAAATGTTTTCAAGTCTTCATACGTCCATGCTATTATGTGTTTATAATTTTTCAGAGCGTCTAAAACTTCTTTTCTAATTTTCTCAGAGTAAGCCTTTTCGATTAGTACATTTTATGAATTTTGCTCTATCCCTAAGTTATGTAAATTGCACTTACCCCCTTCTATTTTGGGCAAGTCCTTCTGTCTCATTACTCCATCGAAGTCAAAGATATGTTCTAATTCAATTACTCCTTTGGGTAAGAAATTGCTCTTCAAGTTGATTATATCCTCTTCGTCCTATGTTATTTCAAGCCTTTCTTGCTCATCAATGATTTGAGCCTCAAATGCCTCATTACAAGTCAGAAAATCAATAATTTGTTGATCCCCCCCAAATACCTGAAAGTGTGTAACGTTGTTTGGTATACTGGGCACATTAACTAGCCCAACAGCAAATCGTCTCAATCCTGACAGTGTCAATGGTTCTAATGTGCTAGCAGTAACTATTAGTGCATCTGGCCTGTGGTTCAGCTCTCTAGGGATATGCTCTAAGTTGAAAGCATCAAATGCATCTATTAACCCCATACCCTATGTCTATAACTAATCATTTTCTTGTAATTGCAGGCATATAGTTTCCTCACTTGTCTGACTACTAATTTAGAGTCTAAAAATACTCTGATTGTTTTCACCCTTTTCTTGATGGCCATGACAAGTCCTAAAATTAGGGCCTCATATTTAGCAATATTGTTAGTACAGGAAAATTGTAATCTATATGCTGCTAGGTGTGATTTACCCTGAGGATCTATGAGTTCAACTCCTGCACCCACGCCCTATTTTGATTTGGACCCATCACATTTTAACGTCCACATACCATCTTTACTTTTTTGACCTTTTATCTTGGGATGCTTTGTCTCTTTTATCGCTTGTGGGGTGTTGTCCTGTTTATTCATGGGTTTTTCTGCTTGGTCAACTTGTATATGAGTGTTTTTAGTTTGCGACTTAGAAAGACAACTACCCTTGTCCCTTATTTCTTCTCTTAAATCTGGAATCGAGGCATCTACATCATCCTGAATGTATTTCGGTGTTGGATCAGGATTCTTATTTTCCTCTTATAACTCTACCCTCCCTATGCATTTTTTGTATTCATATTCAATGATGTCTTTGCATATTTCACAACTCTCCTCAGAATGTTGCCTATCATGGACTCTACACCTGTTTTTATACAATTTACATTGGACCGGCAGATTATGTTTAACGCACTCTTCCACCTCTTGTCTAATGGCATGACCAAATTTGTCTATTGCATTGTTTTCTTCATCTGAAGAATTTCCATCAGACTCAATGAATAATGCTGTCCTATTGCTAACACATTTTTTTTTTATGTTTAACATCATGATCTCTTCAATCTGCACCCCATTGTTGGTAATTTTATAGACACCAGGTTCAATAGCAGCATATAATATTTTATTAGCTCGATTATACTCTGTTGTCATGTGTTTCATCCTGGGCTCTACCTCTATCCTAATCTGGTTTGGGACACCTCTCCAAGGTAGCCACATATGTGAAAAGTCAGTGGCCATATATCCATTTAATGTCTTGGACCAATCCCTACTCAGCAACATTCCATAATTTATGGGTATATCCACCACTTGAATATCAATGATTTGGCTTACCCTAGGGTCTGAAGCTAATTACATTTGAATGTTCATGAGTTCTCCTATCATGCTAGCCTTAGTCTTATCTAATTGTGTGACAACCTTGGCAGATTTGGTGGGAGTCAGCTCGACAGTTTCACATATTCCTAAGGGCATTACGTTGGCTGAGGCACTAGAGTCTACCATGCAGTTGTGTATATTCTTCTCACACAATCTAACAGTTAACAAGAAAGGGGGAGTATCCCTTTTATCTGCATGTATTACTACATTTGTATTGGAAGGGTGCTCAACTTTCTTATTTTTCTCTTTAGGCGGTGAATTTATATCAGCAAAAACCTCGTCTGTCATGGATGCATCCAGAGATTTTATAAAAGCATTTCTAATCCCTGGAGTCTTCAATAATTCATTTAGAGGTATACTAACCTTAATTTTCTTTATTTCTTCTGACAAGTAACTCATTAATCTTGTTGTCTCTATTGTTTCAGTTTTACTTGTTTGATCCTTTTGTACTGTTGTTCTGCTATTTGCATGCTGATTAGCTTTAAGTATGGCACAATTGTTGCTGGTATTCTGATCTGGGGGTGTATTGAAGTTATTCAGAGGAATGGAAGTGGTGAAAGGTCCTCCTGGCCTAGGGTTGTTCCTCAAATTGTAGGTGTGGTTTTTATTTGTTTATTGAAAGGCCTACACCTCTTTAGTTTCAGTTAATACCTCATTTTCAGATTCAAAGGGAAACTAAAAAGCATTTAACACAAAGGCTGATTTAGGATAAAGATTTTCACAACAGTATGGTCCATCTTCTAGCAATTCATCCTCTTTCTCTTCTGTAGTTGCAAAAGTAAACATTTCTAAGACTAATGTTGTGTCATATCCTAAGGGTACTACCTCATTACCCTTGGGAATGAGAAATTCAGAGGTAGGAGGCTGGACATCTATATTAAAAATGTTGGCTGCTAAGTGGAACTATGGGTAGTCTTGCTCAGCATGGGCATTGGTATTGTGAAATCTGCACCAATTTTTGGGTGCTGTACTGGCCATTTGGATGCTAGCCATTTGTTTTGCATCATGATTATCTATGTCCTCAAAAGGAGAAGCTAGAGTACCGTTGTTGGGCCCAGTGTCATGTCTTGAGTGGCCTAGGTTGATTCCAATTTCTATTATTATTGCCCCAGGTCCTATTATCTATCACTGGCCCTCTATTTTGCATTGGTTGCCCTTGGTTGGGGCCTTGATGCTGATTATAGTTTTGGTTCTGATTGTACTGTTGATTTTGATTGAAACTATAGTTCTAATTTTGGCCTTGGTTGTGATTCTGATGTTGATTATAGCTTTGGTTGCCTCTTCCATAGAGGTTCTCATTTCTTAGTTGTGTCACTTTGGTGGTTAACCTTTTCAAATGTGTAGTGATCTCTTTGATGTCTTCCCTTTCCTCCTGTGCTTTTGCCACAGTTGTATCCCTAGGAGGTTGGAAGAAAGGCTGACCATTATTTTGACTGTTATTGGAAGTGCTACCCGTGTAAGGAGTTATAGCTTGGATTGGGGTAGGACTATACACAGGTGTGTAAGAAGGAACTGAATTTAATAGTGGAGTGTGATGCATAGGGGCTCCATTCCATGGTTGTGCTTGATTCTGCACCCCAAAATTCCCTCCATTAACAAATGGGCTATAAGTTGTATGCCTCATCTCTTGGTTCACTGAGGCTGCCTCTTTGTAGGCTTTGGATATTGAATCTATGTCAGGTTTTCTTTTGACAAACATGGCAGTTAAAGGATCCAAGGCTGCATAGTACATAGCCAACAAGGGATCATCATCCATGGTATAAGGGGCTACTAGCCTAGAGTAGGCCTTTTGGAATCTGTCATTGAAATTATCAATCAACTCTCCCTCACCTTGTTTTATAGCAACCTTTATGATACAAAGCACAAGGGTCAGTGGGTCCTCTAAATCTTTATAGAAATGCTTCTTCCATAAGTGACTAGGAAGAAATGTAACCATTGGGTAATTTTACATACTAGTTAGAGGCTTGTTCATTAAAGGTGTAGGGAAACAATCTACACACAACATCCTCGTGCTCTAACATAGGCCTAAAACATGCTTCTTTAAATATTCTAATATGATCCTCTGGATCCTGATGCAACTGGTACTTGGGACATATCTTTTCTAGATTTTTGGGCATCTCATGATAATCATTGAAGAATATGGGAAATGAACATTGAAATAAGCCATTGCAGATGTTTGAGCTTGACTTGAACTTGTAGAAACACCTGGATTGATTGGTGGGATAGGATTTCTAGGAGGATTAGGACCTCTAGGAGTGCCTGAATCAAGATTTAAAGATCTGAATAGTCATCTGTTAGGACTCACAATACTACGGATGTTAAAAGGTGACCCAGGAGGTGTTCCAGATGAACTTCCTGCTTGTGATATTTTAGGATTCCAAATCAAAGGGCTCTTACTTCACCTTATATCAGGTAGTTGCAGAAATATATCTCCTGAACTGGATCTAGACCTTGTCACTCTATCACTATTATTAGCTAGTTTGAAACAAACCCTAACTCAAGTCTGGCCCTCCTTCTAGTGCTAGAAAATTGTTGGTGATTGTTTTGATGCAATCATAACAATAAGTTAAAATTCACATATAATGAACTGAAACTATACTTGAAAGATAAGAAGGAATCGTTTAAGATTCACTTAATCCCAAGTCTACAGTGGTCAGGTCTTGACCTGTTGGTCAAATTCAGTTGGTCAATGTGAAACTGTAATGTTCAAGGGGCCTTACGTAGTTTAGGGTTTCTTTATGGTTTACTAGACTCAAACTATGCAAAAAGATCATGAATACAGCAAGTTGTCTATTCCTTTTGCATAAAAGTGTTACTGTGCTGCAAAGCTTTAGGTGTTTGTCTTGAATTATTGCAGCCTTCCTCTTTATATATTTATGAAAACTTGTCTACTTTTAACTCTATTGTTCATGCTTCTTCAAATATGAGACAAATTTCCTTTAAATTTCTACGTTTTTAACTAAATATTTTAGATGGGTTGGGAAAAGTTAGAAAGATCTAATCTAAACATCATTTAAATCTATCAAAGGATCTAATTGTTCTGTTATGCACTATGTAAATCATACAACAATTTGATCAAATCCACAGTAAAAACCTTAAATGTAAGTTCTGAGCATTTTCACAAACATACATTTAAAATTGCAAGCTCTCAAAGAAAATATTTCAAAACACAAAGAAGAGCAGGAGAACACTTAGAAGATAGATGCAGAACTCCAGATTCTATTGTATTAGAAACAAACAGTCATACATGATTTACAATGTTAGAATGACTCTTAGTTTCATTGATCAAATTACAGAGAACTTACAAGCTTTACAAATACAATAAGGAAGCCAAATGTTCCACGCACTCCTTACTACAGACACAGGCGACCTCCTTCTTCTACTTCTAAACTAAAAGGTCCCTCTATTCTAAATGTTGCTTCTACAAATTCTTGCTGCTACAAATCTCTATGTAGCCCCTGTGTGTTCCTAAAATCCTTGTGTGTTCCTAAAATCCCTGTGTGTGTATTACAATGTATTAAGGCACAATATATAGACTTTCTAATTGTCCTCAATATAGCCCAAAACCCTAATGGTTAAGCAATGGTTCAAACCCTAGGTTACAGCAATGAATGCAGGTGACCAATTTCCAAAAAATATCTCCAAATATGTGTCAAATTTGGGCGAACATATGCCCCTTTCTGAAACCCTAGTAGTTCAGAAGTAAATTCTACAACCTACTGTCATTATGTTTTATCTGCATTTTGGGTCTTCTCATTGATGTCCATTTGACTTTCTGAAATCGGATTCTCCTTCCAGGATGTCACTGCCATTAAGTTTCAGCTTCTTCTTCTAGCTGCTAACCTACAAAAATAGACCAGCAATAAGTACCATTGATTATTAAACAACCACTTTTGAAACACCTGTTAGATCCAAGTGGGGCTGAGCAAAAAAAATGGCTATCGGGTCAAAATCTACAAAAAACGTGTTCATACCACGCATACTGTGTCAAAAAACCTACCAGGTCAACCATCGCAGACCAAAAATGATGCAAACACAGGGTCAAAGTGTGTCAAAAACCCTAAAAAACCTATCACTAAATGCCTGTCACCTATCAGCACCAAAAAACCATCATCGGTGGGCCCTAAAAATCACCCACCGACCTCCTGTGTCTGGCCGAAAAATGGCCCTTTATATCCCATTTAAAGAAACGGTGCCCTCAAAGAGTGACACGTGGCGCGTTCCGCGCGAGGGGCTTATGAAACTGTTGCTTTGTGTGGAAGGCGACACGTGGCGCCCTCCGCGCTTCCTTTTGAAACTTTTTCAAAACCTATAAAAACTTTTAGATATACGCGGAAGAAGACACGTGTTGCCTTCCACGTCTCTGTTAGGGGCCACCGAGAGCAAGCAGAAGCTCTCCCGAAACCATTTGAAACTATCACAGAAAGTGACACTTGTCACTCTTAGCGCGACTGTTGCAACCCTTAGACACTTTTTGAAACTTTTGAAACTATTGGCGGAAGGCGCCACGTGGCATCTTCTGCATAGCTGCTTGAAACTTAAGGGGCCCAATGGGTCATACATCGGAGGGTGACACTTGTCACACTCCGCAGAGCCTTGGAAACCTTTTTGAAACTCTACGAGGGACCTGCGGAGGGTGACACTTGTTTGAAACTATTGAGGGTCTTGCGGAGAGTGACACTTGTCACACTCCGCAGAGCTTTGGAAACTCCTTTGAAATTGCTGCGAAACCTTTTGAAACCGTTGCGGAAGGCGCGACGTGGCATCTTCCGTGCAACCTTTGAAACACTTGAAACTTTCGTGGAAGGCGCTACGTGGCGTCTTCCGCGCAACTGTTGAAACTTTATGAAACTTTAAAGGGACCCACTGAAGGCACCACTTGGCACGCTCCGCAGGTCTTATGAAACTTTAAGAAACTTTTTGGAAACTGTTAAGACTCCTCCGCGCGGCCTTGAAACTTTAAGGGACTATTGCGAAAGGCGCTACGTGGCGTCTTCCGCACAACTTTGAAACTGTTTGAAAACTATTAAAGCCCGTGGATGGTTTTAAATTATAAAGGGGCTCGCCGCAGAAGGTGACAAGTGGCATGCTCCGTGCAGCCGTTAGAAACACTTAGGAACATTTAACAAAACATTTGAAACTTTGAACTATTTAAACCTATGTAATGCATTTTACCAAAATGGGCATAACTTGAAAAATATGGCGAATTTTTAGATGATTCAAAAAGTAACCCTAGCTCATTTTTGGAAAGGAATCTAACCATACCATGCACTGGCACTCAAAATGCATTTTCTCACTAATTTTATCAAGGTTTGCAAATTTCACTCTCTTTTCCCTTACCACCAAAGACAGACCCACAAAACAGAAGCAAAAAGCAAAGCCACAGCAGGGGTGCCTATTTTGCTAAGGAGTAAAATGGGGCATGTTGTGAACATCACAACACTTCTTAAGGATAGTTTAGGATCCAATAGGAATGTGGTTAGGGCTTCTTTAATGCCCACACATGAAGCCCCATCCATCTCCTTGGCCAATTATTGGATACATAGAACTAGGAGTAGAGATCAAGATTTTTAATCTCCCTTTCTATACATAGATGAAATTCTCTAGCATCTCCTTTTACCTCCCACCCTTTTGCTTTGATGCCTTCACTCTAAATTCCTAGCATTTCCTCTTCCTTAAGCTACTTCCAAAGGCCATTGCACCTAGACCAAAGCACTCACCAATAATGATGAGGGAACAAATTCACCATTCTAGATGGAGCATAACCACAAATTAAAATGGTGCTTGCCATAGTGAGAAGATATTATAGTGTCCTAAAATTTGCTGCTAAGAGCTTAATTCGACCTATCAAGGAAGGCTCTTAGTCAATGTGCTTCATATGATCATGAAAAAACAATTATTGTTGTCTCATGTGATGCAAAATCCAATCTATGGGATAATTTTATATCACATGGGGTAATCCCACAATAATGAGTGCCACTTTTTGGCCAAGATGAACATTGATATCAACATTTTAAACTAAATCTTCACTTTTTGAGACCTATAGCAGCTAAACCATTAAGAATTTGGAGATGATGCAAACTAGTGATTTATGGTGATTTGTGTGTAGATTCTAAATATATTTTTAAAATTTTTTTTTGAAATAAATCATGAATCTTTCAATGCCTCCTTTAATAACTAGTTTTTAATAGTAAACAACATTTTCATAAAGTAACATTTATGTCATTGAGCATAACCTTTTTCTAGAAAGGATAAACTTCTAATTTTTTAGAATATAGATTTTTAACATCAATATGTAGTGCATGGATATTTTTTCATAATTTTTTGTTACATATTTTTTTAAAAAATTAATTTTTGAAGTCAAGGTAACTATAATTTGGACATAGGGGTATGTCGTCAAGCATAACTTGTTGTGTATATATCAAAATTCAATTTTTTTGGTGAAACAAGGACATCAATACCTAGTGTACACATATTTTTCAAAGTTTTTTTTCTCTATTTTTTATTTTTCTGTGTGTGTGGAATAGAGACATTGATGTTAGGTGAAAACCTACATTCACTAGAAAATAGAAAATAAATATAAAATCAAATGAAAAATATTCAAAATCATACTTTTTGGAAATCTTATACTAAGGGCTACATTTTTACAAAATAGAATTTCTAAATGACTTCATTTGATCCCCCAAAAGGTGAAGCAAAATTTGTTTTTGTCAGCATTTTGATAGGTGCAGAGAAGACTCCATCGAGGTTTTGATTTAAGACTAGCGGGGTTCTTTCCAAGGGGATTTGATCTAATGGGGTTTTATTGAACCCTTCAATTGAACCCCTTTAGATGGAACCCCTCAAGGTTTAAATCATTAATTTTTCTAAAAAATAGTGATTTCAAACAAAAATCAGGATGTCCCATAAGTGGGACACACTATTGTGATAGCACCCCATGATTTAAAGAATCACTACCATATTGCCTACTTCTGTAATATAATCTATGGGATTATTTTATAATTATTTTTATTTTTAATGACAATGGAGTTGCTTCCATTCAAATGTTGCCTACTATTATAATGCATACACAAAAATATTCATTTATAATTTTAGATGTCCCTTAGGACCTCAAGTGTGATACTATCAGTTATAGTTACAAAGTGATCTAGCTTTTAAAAGAATAGAAGGCACTTCATAACAAATTCCCTTCTTCTATTGTAAACATTAAAAATACACTCATTATAAAGTCTTATAATAACTTAGAAATGCACATTTTCTTATAATTATGAAGTTGTCAAATGCATTTGCATGAGATGAAGAATTAAAGTTCACCATTTTAGATACTTTCCAAAAAATTAATTTTCTTGCTTTCATTGTATACAAACATGTATGTTTATGATAACATTCCATTTTTAAATCAGCTAGAGAGAAATTGTTAGCCACAACTCATAAGTCTTTTGACATTATGAAATGAATCCCTCATTATTAAATTTCGACATGAATCAAGTACAAGAATTCAAGATTCTTAATGTAGTTGTGATTAAGGATTGTAAACAAAGAGTAGATGTGGCATATGGAATTTAGTCTTCACAACCATTTGCTAGATATGTGACTAGTGCAAAATTATTCAATCCCTATCTTACCAAATAGAATTTAACTTTACTACCATTTGTTAGGTTTGCACAAGTGAATAAAGTAGTCAATTTGACCATATTATGAATATACTTATAATATTCCTTTCAAACCTATGATGTCTTCCATTGTGTTTCTCTAAAATTCTCCTCATCCCTTTCAATTCCTCTTGTTTGAAATCCTATTGTCACTCCAAACACTTATGAAATGCCCTATTTAGCTCTATCCTAACCACATTCAAACCCTCATCTCATTAATATTAATTTATAAATATCATCATGCACAATTTTGTAATGCCACAAATATGCAATTAAAATGTGATATAAATCGTTATTTTATTTCATACATATGTAGTTTTTATGAAAATACTTCAATTAAACGTCCATGTTATCATAAAATAAGTCTTTCACATATACCTTAGAATAGTGTATATAAGTAGTGATCTTCATTGCACTCTATGCATCTAATTTTATAAAGCCAACATCATAGTCTAGATTGCCAAATACTCAAAACAAAAACAAAACCATTTTTTTCCTACTAATTGAAAATACAACCTTGTTCCTTCATTATTAGTGTAGGTTTGACATGGTGCACATTATTATAGTGTGAGCCTATTTTACATATCACTTCATTTAACTTCATCAATAATCTCCACAAGAACATTCTCGTAGCTTTAAATGATGCATACAATTGGTATCTCTCACAACAAACGGATGAAACGGAGGAAAGAGGGCCCACCAGCCACGTCTAAGTCAAAGCTTAGAATGTGCTGTTTAAGCCCATGCGGCCCGCGGGCTATATTGTGAGATTTATGTTTAATTTATTTAGTTTAGTAAACTACCCATTGTTTACACGTGGAAGTCCTTTTTTTTTTTGGGTATTCTTCTGTACTATTTACCTGCAACATTTTCATACTACACTCTGATGCATGGAACTCTAAGCTATAAAGTGAAGCCTTTGTACAATATTTTTTAATTCACCCATCATTACGTTTACAAATATTTATGTAGGGAATTAAAATTAAATTATTTATAAGACTTTTAATGCCATTTCAAAATTGATGGGCACATAAGATTAAAAAGTAATATTTTTGGATTATTTGATAATTTATGTTTGCTCTTTAATATAATTTATTTAGGGAATAAGCAAAAACCAATGTAAACTCTGCCCTCAAAACCCCATATATATATATATATATATATATATATATATATATATATATATATATATATATGGAATACGGAATGAATCGCTGTATTGATCTTATTATACAAGTACTCCAAGAGATTTACTTTGAATCCGACGTCCAAATTAAGCAGCAGCAATATAAAACTAATAATAACAATAAATAAATAAAATTGGGCGGAACGCACGGAGGAGATTCCTCGTTAAGATGCGATGTCTGAGCTATAAGTAGTACTATCTTGGTCACAGAATACATCATCTGTAGTTGCTCACATGGCGAAGGGCATATATGTGTTTCTCCTCTTTTTATTGCTCACCACTTCTGGTAATATTTATTCTTCTTCTCTTCAATCTTAGTAGATTAATGGATGAGTTTTATTTTGTTGATACCAACGAAAATATACTGTTTGTGGTTTAAATTTTACAAAAATTCTGAACTAGTTACTTATTTGTAATATGATATGATAATCATTACAAGTGTATTGTCAACAACACCACGACGGGTATTGTTCCAGCTTCAGCGGTGCATTTCACGGGCCATGCTTCGGATTTAGGCAAGGAGAGTGCAACAATAAGTGTATAAATGAAGATCATCTAGAGTTTGGAGAATGCGATTGGGATAGGAGTGGCTATACCTATAAGGGATTGGCTTGTTTCTGTTATCATCACTGTTAGAATAGAGATACAGCCATCCTAATGAATAATGAATATTTATTCCGGTCAGTTTACCTGTTTTCTCTGTGATCGGAGAATATAGAGACTATCAAACATAAAATAAATTCTTGTATAATGAATATTTATTCCGGTCAGTTTAAGTGTTTCTTCTGTGATGGAAGAATATCAGCCCATGAAACATAATATATATGTAAAACAAAGTAATGTTATGATATATGCTAATAATTTCAGTTGATATATACTTATAAATATTTATAGTAGATATAGCTTAAAGGCATTTCAAACTGTATTATTTACTTATTTCTTTTGTTTAGTTTTGGATAGGAATGTGCAACAAATATCACTCTACTTAAATATCATCCACCTCAATGGTTATACAGTCAATAGTAATTTTACACTTCATTCACAACAAAAAGTGGTAAATATTTGTCCTATTTTTATTGGTAAAAATTGAATTTTGACTGTTGAAGTCGATGATATTTAACAAAAGCCCAAAAACATAACCGTTTCAAATTGTATTATCTAATTATTATTTCTTTTGTTTAGTTTTAGATAGGAAGGTGCAAAAACATACAAGACTTTTCAACTTTTATAAGGTTTTGAGTTTTCATTGAATTACAATTGTGATATATGTAATCTATGTAAATGAAAAAATCTGTTGATATTCAAATAAATATTGTTTAACATCTTCCTTAATTAGTGATTATTACAAAACTATTTGCATAGTTGATGATCATGTCATCTTTGAAGTTTGGAATTGGAATTATTCACACATTTTTACTATAATCATTGTTAGAATAAACCATTGTGATAAACAAGTAGTAATATTAATTTATGCCAAACAAGGTTTAATATGATGATTACATTCTTTTATTTTTAAATATTCCTTTATTTTTATTTCTTTTTTTTTTACGTACATATTTTTAACCTCTCTTTTAATTGAATTTCAATATTATGTAGAATAATAATTCAATAGGATTATCTTACTTTTATATAAATTTCATTTATTTATACTAATAAATTAGTTTATAATTAAATTAAATACTAACATATATTTTAAAAGAAGTTAATAATATTATTCAAAGATTTGAAAGGGAAATAAAACTTTTCTTTTAGAGTTAATTTAGGTAAATTATTTAAATGAAGCAATTAAACACAAATCAACCTATACTAAATAAGTTGTTAGAGTGGAGTAGATTAGATTAAGCAATATCAAATAGAAAGTACAATCATGCTATAAATAGTAATAAATAAATAGAGAGATTTCTTAGCTTTGTGACTAAATAATGAATGTCAACTAAAAAAGACAATGAGATCTATGTACCCAAAAATCTAGAAAGGTCTTGGACGATCATGTGTATGGATCAAAACTAGAATATTCTTCTCTATCTTATGTTGGGTCAACTTCACTAACCTAGATCTAGTCTACAAATACAAACATGCTCTATATCTACAAACTTATTCTCTAATGTTCTTTAGATTTTACCCTCTAAATTGTGACCTTGCATGTAACTTTATATTATTTGATTCTTGGATTCCATGTTGTTAATGTTTGTCAACATTAGGACTTACTCTGCAATTGGTTTACTTCATGTTAATGTTTGATTTGATTATAAGGATTGGTTAATTAAATATGAATAAGGGGATTTAATTTAATCTAGTAGGTGTTATTTTTATTTGATTTAATTCAAATAAAATATGATTACATGTTGATGCTAGTTGTAATCTGCATGTCTTGTGTATGTAACAAATTTAATTTTAGCTAGATTTATTTAATTGGATAAAGCTTGATATTTCAAGGAATTGTTGACTTAAATATTGGAGTGGCTTCTAAACTCAATTCATTAAATTATCAAAATCTGATTATATATAAATAGTATTTACAAAAAATGCTAGACTGAGATATCGAGAATTATGTAATGTTTAATGATGAGATTTTAATCATACTAATAAATGAGGTCAATCTAAGTCCATGTTGGTGATGCATGAGTTTTTAGTTAGATTTAATTCCAATGTATATGAACTTAATTGAGTTAGTAATGAGTAAATAGTGTAATTGTGTTTTCTCTTCTTTAACTAAATGTATGCACCATGGATCTATTGATGTTTGTAATAAGTGTGCAGGTATGAACAATCACCATTGGGAGAGTGAGAGAATTATGAAGACCCTAATTTTTATCACACTTGCCATTGTGAAGCAATGATATTTTAATCCTATATCATAGTGACACAACTTGGTCAAAAGGCTAGTGTGAGCTAACACCCCTAAGTGTGAACCATGCTATTTTAAGTGTATATACTTTAATTTTTGAACCCTAATTCTATGTGATAGTCTATAGGTGTATTTTGATGTGTTAAAGTGGGTGTGATAGAGAAAACTAAGGGTCTATATGTTAAAGTGGGTTTGTAATTGCTTTCTCAAGGTATTACATATGATTCTCCTAGCTCAAGAGATAACAAGAGACTCGTATGGATTGATGACATCATACTAGATGGGTGGAGAACATTATCTCCCCATTGGTATTATTACTTATCAAGATTGTTGGTTCAAAGAATTCTCTTGTAATGAAAAACTTCCAAGTATATCTTTATAGATGAAAATTAATTGTAATGGTTATGCTACCTTTGTGAGATTTTTAGTTTGTAAAGATAAATGTCTATGAGGGAGAAACTAGATCTATGTGTTTATGATAATAAGTGTTTATTATAGAAGAATAAGAGTGTATTTCTTCTCAAAATATCTTGCTTGCAATTCAAGATATCATTTTAAAATAAATATCTTTAGATTATAAACCTATATTTCATATTTGTATGAGAAAAAAAAGATTGGAATTCATTCATAAATCTAAAAAAGAACTACTTCTAGATATAATTAAATATAATAAAAAAATGATACTAAATAAAATAATGAAAATATTTTTTTGATAATAAAACCCTGGTTAAGGGACCAAGGACCCATTCAAAATGGGAATAACTAAAAAGTTTTCAAGTATCAGAGAATAACCACTGTGAAATTAACCCCCCAAACTATGAAGCCATATCTAACTTGTTGACCAAAAACCATAGACTGATAGAAATACAAACTAACTATATGCACTGTTCACACCCAACCCTTAATACATATCATGAAGAGGGGCAAATTACATCAACCCACTCTCAAAAAACAAGATCATTCAAAATAAAAAAACTATCAAACCAATACCTAACTTTCACCATCACCAACCAGGTCCACACCATTACTTGTATTGTCCCACTCATAGGAAAAGGAAGGTCGAGCACATTCTGAAACCAGGACACCTAATTTGTTAGCAATTCCATTGACTACCTTTCTGGTCTCTAAAACCCTTACCATAATGTCATGTAGATGACCCAACATCAATTCCATGTTTTCTTCATTCTGCTTGGATGCTTTTATCATATCCTCATGCATCAAAACAGAGGACTCAACTACAATTGATAACATAGTGGTGATAGTGAGTGATTGGGCTGCTCCAAATACATTCCACCTCCCTCTAGTGCTACCAGGATCCAACATTAAATGTGCCATTGGTTCACTCACATGCACACCCTCCTTGCCATTAAATTCCTTAGCTACCTTAATTAACTGTCCTAGTCAATCCCAAAGGATAGGGTTCTTGATTTCACCAAGTCCATTTTGTTTATGAACCCTGCCATAGTCTATTCACCTAAAATTTTATTCAGACGCCTCTTGGAAGAATACTTCCTCTTCATACTTCCGTCCACTGTAAAACTAATTCCACTCCTAGTCTACCTCCATGGCACTCCTTCCATCACTTTCATACCCTTATTAACATTCTTCCTTGTTGTTTCACCAAGCTCACTCCCCATACCAGCTGAAGCCATATGCCTGCGAGAGAAAGAGAATAGAAAACTACAACAAAAAAAATAACTGCCTCCACTTCAAGAAAACTCTAGACGACTGCCACACACCATCTACATAAATGATAACCTTCCTGCCACACTTACCCTCTGCCATCTCTCCACGCGCCTCGATGTACTCAAAAGCCATCATGTCTAATTAACAATCTTGATAGCGCTCTTGCCCATTATTAGGCGTAAAATAATGAAAATATATATTAAATTTAAAAACTACATTTTTAATCTTTACAGATATTACAACAAAATCTATTTTGATCATATCTTGTAATCAAGTCATCCCATCTGAATACATTTATTTGAAGCATTTTGCCAAAAATTTCATGTGTGTTGTCTATATTTATATAGTTTTCATATATGTCAATAGTTCACTTGCCTTGATAGTGAACTCTAGGAGTTAGGGATCACTTGCAACCAAGATAACCTTCCACATAAGAGATATGTAATGGAAATTCTATATTTCCAAAGAATGAGTGTGATGCTTACAAGATAAGACATTATGTACAATGAGGGAACCCTAGTTTATATAGACAAAGGTGAGAACTAGGACAACATAAGACTATGACGTGTCTTAATCTTATGGCTTGAGAAACAAAAACAAAATTTCCTAAGTAAACTTAACTAAACTACTATAAAAGTTCCTAAAAGGAGAGTGGATAGGTAGAAAACCTTGTTCACACCAATAGTAATTTCATTTTATTAAAGACTATACCACAATCACATTACTATCTTCCATAGTAGACACTTTAGATTTAGAATTTGAATCATAAAATGATTTTTTTTGACTTGTGTTTATATAAAGTATTATAAGGAACAAGGTGAAAGTAGATTGTAGATGGTTGGAAAGCATCTTTTGAGTTATGAGAGAATAGGAGAAATATTGTAGAATTAAATTGTTCATTGTAAGAAGGAGATAGGAAAAACTAGAGGGAAAAAATAGAGTCCAACTTGTTCTAATTATATTCCAAAGTTAATCAAGGAAGGTAGCAAGGCCATTTCCACTACCACAAAACTAGATTTTCCTCCAAATTCATGGTTTTCACAATAAAATTTTGAGTTGTGTAAGCTTGTTCCACTATGTAATTATATTTTAGATCACAATATTCTCCTCTCTTGAATTAAATTTCATTTTTATAATAAAATAGTAAGTAGTTAGATTATTTTGTTAATTCTTGAAATCTAGCTTAAGAGTTTACAAATCAATTTTGGTATTACACCAATTTAATTTTTGTGGGATTTTGAATGGTTTTGTATGAAAATTTCTACAAGAGATAAAAATGAATCCATGAAGAAATTAAATGTAAGATTAATTTAACACTTGAAGGCCACATGAAAAGCATATAAAATGACCAAACAAAGGAAAAGGAAAATAAAGTCCATTTAAAGTAGAAATCAAAGCTTTTGAATTACACCATGGGTAGGTGAGTGGGCTCTATTAGGGTTTTCGTTTGGGTAAATTCTACATGTTTCTAACTATGTCATTATCCTATCCTTGTCACCCTTTTTCATACTACTTCTAGTGTAGGAGTTATCTATATTAATTACAATTGTTTCCTAGTTTCTCTTGCCTTCAAGAGATTTTTTGGTATTTATCGGCTGCTAGGCAAAGTGGTCTAGCATTTGATGTTAAGTTTAGTATCTTTAAAGCACAATAAAATGGATTTTAAATCCTCTCAAAATTTTATCTTAAAACTATTTCATGATCTAACTGTTCTACACTTGATGTTATTTCACCTATTCATGATTTTGACAATGTGTGCAAATGACTTGAAAATTATTCCCTTTGAAATCATGCTAAGGATTTAGGTCAACTGTACTTGGGTCCCTCATGGAGTCCTTGTGGAGGCCATCCAAAACCCTACTAAGGTTTTCTTTCTTTTTTATTTTGTTGAAGTTAGGTTTGCTAAGGCCATTTTCAACAATTGCCCCCGGTACATCCATATTTCTTTCCTTATTTTCTCTACTTGGCATCAAGACTTTATTATATTTAAGGAATAATCCTTCTATGTATCTATCTAGGTTGACTTACATGGCCTCCCCTCACTGTTGTGGCCTTTTTTAGAACACATTGTGGCCTCATTGGTGCATGTTATTCATGTTGAAAAAAAATGTTTTTTTTCTACTCAACCTTATAAAAGGGTTTAGTTTGACCTTTACTTCTCTAAGGACCTCAAGGAGTCTATCAACATCCATCTAGGAACCTACAGTCTCACCTAATTATTGATTCATTTTAACTTGTCTACTATCTATTATTAGTATCAATCTTCAGAGCATAAAATCCATGACTATCCATTGGTTACTTAGTGTCCCAAGCCTCAACCCAATAGACCTAATAGTATTATCCTCTTGAAATAATTAGTATAGATGGAAAATGATAAATAATCAAATGAATGTTCATAATCCTAGAGCCAAAGGTATTGATTTCCAACATGTAGTTGTTGGGCCTCAAGTTTTAAATTCTAAAAGGGTGAAAGCAGTGGCTACTTCACAACCCATAGGGAAGTCCATAGATGGTGAATCAATGTCAACTTCATATAATTCTACTCCTTGTTACTCTTCTGTCCTATTAACCAACTACTTTACCATATTCTCATCCAACATCCTTCTACTCCCATTGCCCACTCATGAGATTGAAAGTTGGATTCTATGCCTAATAGGAAGAAGACCTTTGTTGGATTTAAATCTCCAACTTTGTGAAATTCACCAAGGAGAAATTTTTGAAAAACAACTATCGAGCTCTTAATGAGCTTAATGACATGCCTCTTGATTCCCTTCCATGAATTTTATTTCATGGAATGTTTGGGGGTCATTAACCCCCCCGGCCCCCGCCAAAAAAAAAAAAAAGAAAAAGATTGTGTTGGATATTCAACAAAGATTTAAAAACTTGATGTCTTTTATTCATAGGAGTTGAAGTTTGCAAGTTGCATGCTTTCAACTATTTGTCATGTCATTTGTCCAAAAAGTCACTTTCCACATAGGAATCATGAATCAATATGTGCAGGTATTACCATTTTTGTTTTTTTAGGTAGAAACAACACATTGTGGGTCAAGGATGTGACCCCATTAGTCATTTTGTGGTTCCTCTTTAATATTAATAACCACTCTCTTGGGGTTGTTAATATTTATTATTCCAATGATAATGTTTAAAAATCTCATCTGTAGTGATGGATTGTAAAGTGTCTTTCCACTACCACTTGGCATGTACATAAAGATTTCAATATGGTTGAGCTAGTCTCTAATAAAACCTACCTATGCAATGGACAACTAGTGAAAGGGAAGCTTAGTATTGCTTACAAAATATATTGGGTTTTTTCATCCTGATGTTGGTTGTCATCATTATAATTACCCTTTGTATATGTGGAATAATTTATTATCAAGCATAGAGAAAATTATTAAATGTTTGGATAGGGCCATGTTGTGAGGAAAACATATCATTTCCTTTTCCAGATATTTTAAATTACCATTGGGGCCTATACAAAAAATTACCCTTTTATATCATCTTTTGGTCATGTTTTCATTGAGTGGCAAGTGTTTATTCCCAAGGTAACTAAAACATAATTCTACCTTAACAAATTGCTAATTGTGAGGCCCATTCCTTCTCATAACTACTTTTATGTCTAGATAGGCTTGCTTGGTTTATGATCATTCAGGGACTTTCTTATTGTATTTTGTTATGATCATGGATTTGGGTGAATACTAATGTTATGGCTAGTTCCATGGTTTTTATCAATTTTCTATGATGATAAATAGTTAGTTAGTAACTATGATTCACTCAAATTATTGATATGATATAATTAGAAGTATATATTTCATCTTGTTATTTTGATTTGATTTTTGTATGGATTCAATCATGTGATGATGAATTTGATTAATTTATGAGTATTGATTTAATCGTAATTCCTGTATTAAGGTTTATGAATTAAAATTATTTTATCATTGTGGATTTTGTATGAATGTAATTATGTATGTTTAATCTATATAGTAATTAGTTAAATATGATGTGGTTATAAGATCTTGTATTAGTATGATTTGGGTTTTGGATTAAATGTGTTCTTTAGATTTTCATTTAAGTATGATACTGATAATTAAGAAATATTTATGAAGTGTATAATTGATTTAATTATGACTGTTGCTTTGGCTATCATATTGGATATATTAATACTTGTGTGCAAGAGTGCAGGTTGAATTCCATGGCTAATGAAAAATCATGAAGGCTCCCCAAGAAACTATTTTTGTCTTTCCCCAATATACCCAGACCTTATCCTAGGAGAGGATTAAGGTCTTTATGTTTAGAGTATTGTGGGTGTAAATATATTAATTAAATTTCTATTTCTATTTTTATTATTTTATGTGGGTGTGGTCAAATTCCCTTAAGTATCAAATCTCGGATTTGAACTTAAGAGGGAGTTTTAGGGGTCATAAATATTATTTTCTTTATTATTTGTGAAAAATAAAGCCCCTATTGTGATAACCTATGAGTGGGGCCCATGTTTGAAGGTTTAAAATTTTATTTTAGAACTATCTAGAGGGTTGAAAAATTACCAAAAAAATAAGTGACGAGAATTGAAGAATAAAAAACCTAACCCTAGTTTAATTACTCTCTATTGATTTATTTTTGAAACCAAATTGTGGGCGTTTTTTTTAATTTTTATGGGTCAAAAGGAGATTTTCAATATGTGCATTAGTTTTTTATTTTCATCAAAGGAGATTTTTAGTTTGTAGGTTTGTCTTGCATTTTCATCAAAGTTGATTTTCAGATTTGGGTTTGGGGATTATCATTAGAGGAGATGTTTAGTTTTGGAGGAAGGGTTTGAAAGGAGATGGTATCTAGAAAAAGGAGAAAGTTAGCATAAATTGGATCAAGGCTTCCCCTAACTTGGTGGAAGAAAGAGGTAAGTTACCATACCATTCTAGAAATTAGATGTGCCATTTGAGAATAAGAATAAATAAATTAGTTGTGCTGAGCAAATTTGCACAACATATCAAAACTTTTCTAGTATCATATTGGTTAGGTTGCGTGTTTTAGGAATCTTGAATGACATGGTGGTTCAATGACTATTCAGTGAGATGAGTGAAAGACATAGTCACATTGCAATGATATGCACAACCAAGCAAATGAAGTGGCTCAGCATAGGATTACGGTGCCCAAGTATTAAGGAGCTTCCATTCACAAAGGGGCCATTGTCATTATAAGTTACACAAGCATATAACAAATGGAGGCACTCAGCCTCTATGAAGATTTAGTATTGGATAGCAACACAATGTATAGAGATGTCATACAATATCTCTCAAAGAGTCACGGTACCATATAAGATTCAAAGCTTAGTCTGTAACATTCAATGAAGAGAATCACTATTCAAGATGAGGCCTAGCAATATAAGAGCATAGCTCACATAATTGACATTGCTCTGGTGCCATCTAAAGCTCAAAGCATTAGAACAAAGAATATTAGGTAGTCTTCATAATATAGGCACTTTCATGATGGAGATTGATGCATCCTTTGCAGGAATAAATGAATGTTTTAAAATATTCATTGTATGTGGGGTGGAAGCAATATATGAGGAATGCACAAGCATATCAAGTATGAAAGCAAGTGTATTCAAAGATTAGTACTACCTGCAAGTACAAGGATGGTGAGAAATACATTTCAATGAAAGTGTCACCATATAAAGAACCATAAGGCATTGCCATTTTGAAGGATGACACAAAACAAAGAAGGTGCACAAAGCTACTAAACAATGTGTAGCCTTAGAGAGTGGCATTGAAATGTCTAAGATGAAGGCTCAACCACAAATCAAGGCACCATCATAAAGGATAAATACCTAAGACAATATCATAGAACACAACCATTCCAAGAGACAAAGATGGCACAATAGAAATGGAACTGCATAGACATGTTTGTAAAATAAAACACAAGTTATATAGTCTTGAAGAATCAGCTGTGAAAAGTTAGGGCTCAATCTCATAAAGTAAATGTTGCAGCTTGGCTAAGTAAAGCACGACCATTCAAAGATTCAACCTCTAAAATGGAGCACATATCTATAAATACAAACTCAACCATTATGGAAGATTAGCACTACATCTTAAAGAAACCATCATTTAAGATCAAAACGTATAGTTGTTAAGGGAAAATTGGATCAACAATGAATAAACAATAATCAATATCAAATACCCAAAACTCAATGAAATGGTGAACTAAGCAGATTCAATCAAATAAAGCAATGAACAACAAAGAAAACCTTCCTCAATTCAAAACTTCCATTGATTGCCTATCTAAATCATTCTTGCATGTATGAAATGAGGCCCTTAGAGAGTGCACTTCCTTTCTATTCTTCAAGAATGTCGATTGAGAATGGCTATGATAATACCGCAATGAAGAGGAGCTTCACAATGATGGTAGTAGTGCATAGTGCATAGTAGCAAATGTGATCACAAGAAATGAAGGAATTGGTGCCAAAGGCGCACTGTAATTCCTATAGAGTAACGATACTTAAAGCTTGGATGATTAGAATGGAAGAATAGGGTTCAATTTATAGACTTTGAAGAGTGAAGATCAACGGTATAGAGAGAATGAGAAGATCAATAGTTGAGAATAGATGAGGAACGTGCAACGAATAAGAAGAAGACATGTGTCTTGATTTCTTTTGCATGAGAAGATTTGCTAAGACTAGAACAATGAGTTAAAGCAATTAAAAAGAATATAATAATCAGTTAAGTGATTTAAAACAAGAAGAAGAGATTTGCATGAGAATAAGAAAATATTTTGCTTTATTAAATATTAGGAATATTTAATTGCATGTGTAAGAAAGCTTGAATTATATTTAGAGATAACTCAATTCAGAAGAAAAAGCAACTTAAATAAATAATTGATTTATTTAAATTTAGAGAAGATATTATTGGAAGAGACAATTAAATAATTGGTATTATTTAATTTAGAAGATAAGAAAGCAAATTAAATAAATAAATTTATTTAATTGTTGTGCATGATTTTGGAAGAATAAATAAAACATTTGATTGTATTTTATTTTTAGAGATTGAAAGGATTTAAATAAATTTGATTGATTTATTTAAATTTTGAAGAATGATTTGATTTAATTAAATAATTAGGAATTATTTAATTGTTTGGGAAGAATTGAATTAAATAAAGGATTTTATTTAATTGTTGGAAGAATATGAATCAAATAAATAAATTTGGTTATTTATTTATTGATAGAAGAATTAGAAGGGAATAAATATTAAGAATATTTATCTAGACCGAATCGAGTCATTTTTAGGCATATACATTTTGTCCCTCTCTGATGCAATGCAGTTTACGACATTGCTTCAGAGAATAGATAGTCCGATAATGATACATGCCCTAGTTTGCCCCTGGTATAGGTTATGACGATAGGATGCCCCCTTGGGAGATTGGATGAGAAGAAGGCAGAAGGCATGAGACGGACAATCTCATGAAGACGAAGGGAAAACTTAGTTAGGTTTGAAGGAAACATGACACATTTTAGAGAAACAAGAAGAAAACTAGAAGAAACGGGTGCGGGAAGTAGTCACAGTCACCATCTAGCCAAATTAGGGTTTGCATGCTATAAATAGGAGCTGGGCCCACAAGACAATTCATTTGCACACTTGTCTTAATTGGATTTGCTTTGGAGAGCTTAGAGCAGCATAGAGCATAGAGCAGTCAGCACGAGGATGGACATTCCAGCCGAGGAGCACCGATTCAAGCGCGTCTATCGATTCAACCGGCCAGTAGAGGCAGGACCCCCGATATGTATCTTGAAAAATTTCTCCTAGGGTCGAGTTTGAATGTCATAAATGCTAGGAGAAAACTAGGTTAGATAGATGCGCCGGAATGCAGAGTGGTGCATATGCCACGCGAAATGGAGCATAGGTAATTCGGTGGTGCATGCATGATATAGGGTGATGCTTTTGTGAAATTGGCACATGCATAGGATAGGACAGCACATGTATAATCCTGCGGCGCATGCACGGTAAGTAGAAGCATATGTATTGAAGAAGTGCATATGTAGCATAGGACGGCCCATGCATGTGCTTTTGCCAAAAGTGGCGCATAGGTCTAGAAATAGCACTTTCATTGAGAAATGACACATTTACCACCTATTGTGGTGCATATACTATAGATAGGTAGTTTACTTAGTGAAATTGACTTGATTAGTGTCCTGTTTGACATGTCAATCGATAAGCTATCTCTGAGATTACAGGAATCTAGTCAAGAGATGTAGTGTGTTGTTTTGATCAATTTTGAAATGCTAAGTTAGTTGATATGTTTCTATAGATATGTTGAGTATGGTACTTGCATCTTTAGGTTGACGCCTTACTTTACGTGCTTGCAAGAGGATATATGAGATACGTTTCAGTCTAGGGAGCGGTTCCCTATGCCGATGTTGCAGAGATACATGCTGACAGAGATAGATAGGGAGGCGCTCAGAGCTATGGGACTAGACTATGTTTACTTCATGCCTGAGGTTCGTGTGAACCGCAGTTTGCTGACTACTGCAGTGGAGAGATTCCATAGTGAGGACATGACCTTCCACCTCCCTACTGGTGAGATGACCATCACATTGGAGGATGTTTTTAGGATTCTACACTTGCCTATTCAGGGTGAGCTGGTGGAGTATGATCCATAGAGAGATGCAGGACTCACTGAGTGCAGGCGAGTGTTTGATGACCCTAAGCTGGTCGGGAAGGTTATCTCATGGTAGGATATCTATGACTGTTACGACTACTTCCCAGGTATTGTAGCAGGACTGATCAGAGGCATGGTATGCCTCGACAGGAGATCACACACGTTCCCCATTGGATGGGGTAGGATCATGGAGAGGATGATTACAGAGGGCACCTAGTATGCTTGGGGTGTCTGTGTACTTGCACACTTATACCATGATATGCATCAGGTGGTATATCACAGGAGCACGAGCCTATCTGCAGGCGTGTCATAGCTACAGTTTTGGCTATGGGAGCACATAGCAATCACAAGACCGATCCGTGTGTTTGACAAATAGAGAGGGGAGCCATATAGCTATGGCTATGCAGGATTGATTTCCCAGCACAGGCTAGGGAAGCTGGAGTACTGGCGACACACGTTGGATGGAGTAGTTGTGGTCAAGTGGTAGCCATATCTAGACTATTAGCCATGGGAGGATGAGGCAGATGAGCTCCCTTACTGCTATCAGTCACGATGGCTGATAGGATGGACACGATTCATCCTAGAGAGGCAGATAGTCAGCCAGGTATAGAGACAGTTTGGGAGGAGGTAGGGCATGCCACAGGGGTAGGCCCGGTTTGCTAGGACTCACGCTGAGAGGCTCAGATGGGGACCGATGGCATCCTATGAGGAGGCACTGGCTGAGTTTCGGCAGACACCATATGTCACATGGGACATGAGGAGGGGGATTGCAGACACTGGGGTGACACAGGACTATGAGGATTGGTTTACTGCACACCCATTTCTGAGATACTCAAGGCCTGGGGTGTTGATGCCTTAGATACATGAGGTCGACTTAGACGACGAGGGCTAGGTTGGCCGGAGGAGGAGGATGAGGCAGAGAGGAGGACAGGGGGTGGCAGAGATGGAGGAGACGACGAAGACGACGGAGGCCGACCCAGACAGAGGAGGAGACGTGGGGAGGGACCTTCCTATGCTGAGTAGGTAGTGCCATCACAGGTTGCATAGTAGGTACCACAACAGGCACAGATGCCGCCACCTCAGTAGGTGGGACAGCAGTAGGGACCTTAGCCATAGGGACATGGAGAGGCATAGGTACGGCACAGCAGGGTCCAGCTTAGGCAGATGTCCAGGATAGGACCATAGTGACCCTGAGGGGAGAGGTTAGACAGCTGCGGGCACATCTCAGCAGGGCCGATGGTCAGTGAGAGATAGACGCAGAGGTCATTACAGGACTTACTAGAGAGAGGGATATGGTAGATGTGTGGATACAAGTTATCCGAGTAGAGTGGGATACCGCAGTGGCAGCCCTGGGGACAAATACAGTGAGCAGTTGTTTGCCTGGGTAGGTGCATTAGGCTCAGGCACAGTTAGTGCAAGCACAGACATAGCTAGCACAGGCACAGGCACAACTAGCACAGGTACAGGGTGAGTTTGCTAGAGCGTAGGCTTAGGTGCAGTACTATCAGGGTCTATATCACCATGCCGTGCTAGCGAATCAGAGGGCTTTGAGTTACAGGAGCCAGTCTGCGGCCTCCCAGAGAGCAGGTCCATCAAGGTCAGGGGCCTCTGTGATGGGCCCATAACAGTTTGAGGCCATCTGAGGAGGGGATATGGGAGATATTGTCAGTAGCAACGGTTCACAGCAGCAGGGATAGCAGGGGCTAGCTGACTTTGGATCTTACATGTACATTTTTGATGGCTCAGATAGCCGGATAGACTTGTACCATTTTTTGTATTTTGAGACATGTATCACCATCCACTGGGATGTACTTATTGTATATGGCATTGATTCAGAGATGGACTACTTGATATTGTACATTTGGACATATTTTATGATATTTATATGATGATGCAACTATTTTGGTGCTTTCTATATGTATGAGCTATGATGCATTTCTATTTGTATGATGCGATGCACATGTTTATCTAATGCAAACTTAGATGTTTTACTCGATGTTATATAATGTTTGTCTAATGCAGATTTTCATATAATGCTATGTGATGCTATATGACCTAATGTAGACTTTGATGTTGTTAACATGATATGTCGCTAATGTGTGTGTGTGTGCAAAATGGTATCTATATGATTATGCAACTTATGTGATGCACTTATCTATGTTTTTACTTTTTTCTGTTTTGACACTATAGGATGATTGCAACAAAATGTATATGGATGATCTAATACAATTTCTATGTATGCAACTGATTTAATCATGTAAATGACTATCTCATATGATATGATATGCAACTATATGCTATGTTTTTGTGATGTCCAAATGTACAATATCGACACAGAAATGATAGAATGGTAGATAGAAGATTGATTGAGAGAATGACTCTATTTCACAAGCTTTGACTTTGTATTGTTACTCTGCATTGATTGGATCTTTTTATTGCATGGGATATGGATGCATGGATGTATAGATGGATGTATAATGGATGCTTTGATTTTGACATCTTGAGGGTGCAAGTATTTTGAAGTGCTTATTTCATCATTGGGCAATTTTTTTTGGTACTTTTTCTAAATGTTGTAAGTTAATGCAAGCATCTAAGTATAATTGAACTGAGATGACCTGAGCATTGCTTACATGGATTTTGATTTAGCAAGTTAATACAAGCATCGAAGTATAATTAAACCTAGATGACCTAAGTATTTCTTGTGTATCAACAGTCAAGGATTGCCCCTTTCCATGTTAGACCTTGAATGTCCTTGATGATCTTTTGCCGATCATGTCTTTAGACGAGGTTTCATATTACTAAGGTTTAATCCACAAGAAGCAAACAAAGAAAATAATCATGCCCTCATCATAGCATCTCTAGCTTTTGACATCCTCGAGTAGCATAGGAAGGCATGATAGCAAAAATCAAGACTCTATATTTTAACCATGTTTCCAATCCACAAAACATTTTTGCATTTAGATGTGTTTGTTTCTTGCCATAATTTGGGTAAAATCATTTAGAAGGCCTTAGTAGTTTGCGTTGCTTTGGATAGGTTAATGTCTTGAGTCAGGATTTCTTCTTGAAAGCGGGTTTTACTTGTGCTTGCTTCCCTGGTGAGAGGATTCCACAATCCTTATTGGTGAGATGGACCCTAAGGGACTGACCTAGTGCCTCGGGGGCTCATTGCTAGATGGCCTTGCTTACGTGACAACGCAGAGGCAACGTAGTTCAGGGTAAACCCTAATGGACCATGGATGGACTAGAAGAAAGACGACAAGAAAAGGGATGGATGGAACTGTGGGAGCCTTGGGGGCACATTTGAGAAATGGCCTTCCCTACGTGATGATGCAAAGGCAACATAGTTCATGGACTCGGACCATGGACACTAATGAGAGACACCATGCTAAGCTGACATGATGGATACGATATGGGACAAAACCTTGGTTGACAAGGCAACAAAGAGATAGAGTATCAAGCCATGATAGGTTATCGTTAGGTTTTTTTTATTATGGAATGGATATGGGCTAAATGGGATACGAAGAAGAATGGACACAAGGTGATTAGTTTCCCAAAGATGGAGAAGGTAGTTTATCACAAGTAACACCTGTTTACCACATTTTCACCACTTGCATTTATTTGCACGAAAAGCTAGAAAGTACACATGATGCCTGTTTTCCAGGTTTTCATTATGATACCTATCTAAGGTGCCTATTTTCTAGGTTTTCACCAAAGGACAATTTTTTTTGTAGTTTTCTGACTATTTTGATTTTTTCGTATTTTTCGTATTTTTTTGATTTTTTTTGATTTTTTTTAATTTTTCTAGTTTTTTTTTGTATTTTATGCCCCCCTTACATTGGGGTTCTCCTATGTATAGAACTGGTGAAGATGCATGTTGTTTCTTGGGTCATCTAATAGCTCACCCTCAGATGTTGCTAACTAATATGCCCCTGATCCATAAGCAGCGACGATCACGTAAGGCCCAAGCCAGTTGGTTTCGAACTTGCCTTTCTTTTCCCTATCCTGTTGATTATGAGGATTCTCTTTAAGTACTAGATCTCCAACCTTAAAGATTCTTGGATGAACTCTGTGGTTATAGCTTTGTGACATCATCTATTGATATGCTTTGAGATGGTCAAAGGATTTCTGTCTCCTTTCCTCTAGCAACTCTAGTTCTTGCAATCTAGAAAATCTATATTCTCCATTTGATATGAGACCTTTTAACGACAAGTTGAGAGATGGTAACTCAACCTCAATGGAAAGGATAGCTTCTGAGCCATAGACAAGGGCGTAAGGGGTAGCACTTGTGGGAGTGCGTATATTGGTTCTGTAGGCCCATAGAGTAGGATTGAGTTGGATGTGTCAATCACAGCCAGCATCATTGACTATCTTCTTGAGGATTTTCAAGATGGTCTTGTTGGATGCTTCATCTTGACCATTGCCTTAGGGGTAATAGGGTGTGGAGAAACAGTGTTGGATTTTGAATCTGTCACAGAGTTCTTGGACATCCTGGTTTTTGAAGGGTCTTCCGTTATCCGTGATAATGGATGAGGGAATTCCTTATCTGCAGATGAGGTAATTGAGGATGAATGAGGAGATTTGCTTACCTGTGATGGTGGTGAGGGGAATAGGTTCAATCCACTTGGTAAAGTATTCAGTGGCGGTTATGATGAATTTGTGGCCGTTGGAGGAGGGTGGATGGATCTTTCCCACAAGGTCAAGTCCCCATTGGTAAAAGGGCCAAGGTGTCGTTAAAGGTCTTAACTCTTGACCTAGTGCCTGTATCAGGTTCCCATGTATTTGGCACTGCTTGCACTTCTTCACAAACTGGTATGAATCTGTTTCCATGTTTGGCTAGTAATAACCCAAACGCATGAGTTTCTTAGCTAGAGAAGGAATGCTAGAGTGTGTTCCGCAAATCCCTTCATGTACGTCTTGTAAGGTGGTTTGAGACTCTTCTCATTCTAAACAACAGAGTAAAGTACCATCTATAATGGTATAGCGAGAGGTTTGGCGTATAAAGGTTCGTCGTTGGTTTGAAGATAGGTCAGGTGGGAGGGTGTTGTCCTTGAGGTAGGTGTAAACCTTACTATACCAAGGTGAATCAGATCCAACTAAAAGGCATATGGTATGAGTCTCAGGAAGAAAATATGCTGGTTGTCAAATAGTTTCCACTAAGAACTTGTACCGTGACTCATTCTCTAGTATCTTGAGAAGAGAGGCGATGGTCGCCATGGCATCTGCTGCTTTGTTCTTAATACAAAGTATCTGCTCAAAGGATATAATCACAAAGTATTCCTTGAAGTCGTCTATCATACACTTGTATGGGACAAGCTTCTCATCTTTGGTTTGGTAATCATCATTGACCTGATTTATCACTAGTTGAGAATCATCGTAGACATGTACCTCCTTGATTTTCTAGTCTATTGCCATCTTGAGGCTAATGACTAAGGCTTCATATTCTACTATGTTATTGGTGCATGGAAATATGGTGTTGCCATGAGGAGTTACAAACAAGATTCTTGCCCCCAATCCATGGTTTGTGTAGGACCCATCAAAGTATAGTTTCCAAGAATGTGTTGAGATATTGAATAACGATTCATCCGAAAACTCAAATTGCATTGGTGTGGTGTCCTGTAATGGTGCATCCGCTAACTGATCATCAATGACTTGTCCCTTGCTAGCTTTTCTGTCTACATACTCAATGTCATATTCGCTTAGGAGCATTACCCATTTGGCTAGGCGACCTGTAAGAGTTGCTTTGCTTAGTAGGTATTTCAATGGATCTATTTTTGCAATGAGTTTAACTGGATGTGCAAGCATATAATGTTAGAGTTTTTGGGAAGCAAAAACTATCACAAGACATGATCTTTTTATCTAAGAGTATTGCAACTCATAGCCCACCAATGTGCGATTGATATAGTAGACGGCTCTTTCCTTATTCTCATAATCTTGTTGTGCTAGAAGAGCCCCAAGAGCTGTAGGTATAGCAGATATGTAGAGTATCAATGGTTTTCCTTGGATAGGAGGCATGAGAATAGGTAGATTCATGAGATATTCTTTCAATTTGTTGATGCCTCTTCAGACTTCTCATCCCATCTGAGTGGAATGTTCTTGTGTAGGAGATGACTAAATGGTTGACACTTGTCTGCCAGTTGTGATATGAATCTACAGATTACTTGTAGCTTGCCCTGTAGAGATCTTAGTTGAGTAAGCATCTTGGGTGGTGGCATGTCCATAATAGCCTTGACTTTGGCAGGGTCCACCTCCATTCCATTTGCTGATACAATAAAACCTAGGAGTTTGCCTGAGGTGACCCTGAACACACACTTCTTTGGGTTCAACCTGACCTTGAATCACTCTAATCTTTGAAAGACTTTCTCTAACACATCCAAGTGTGATTCTCTTGTAAGTGACTTTGCTAGGATATCATCTACATAATCTTCCATTGTTACATGCATCATATCATGGAATATAGTAGTCATAGCACACTGATATGTGGCTCCTACATTTTTTAGCCTGAATGGCATGACATTCCAACAGAAAGTGCCCTAAGGACATGTAAATGTTGTCTTATGCTGGTCTTCTGGTACTATCCTAATTATATCCTGAGAAGCCATCTATGAGAGATAACATGGTATGCTCTGTTGTTAAGTCGATTATGATATCTATATTTGGCAATGAAAAATCATCCTTGCGGCAAGCTTTGTTTAGATCTCTAAAATCATTGCATAGTTTGACTCAGCCATCTAGTTTGGACATTGGTACTATGTTGGAGACCCACTCCAGATAGTCTATAGCTCTGATAAACCCTACATCCAGTAATTTCTTGAGTTCTTCTTTTACAAGCAGTGCTATGTGTGGTTGCATCTTTCTAAGATTTTGTTTCACTGGTTTCACTCCTGGATCTAATGGAAGATGGTGTAGAATCAAATCTAGATCTAACCCTGGCATATTTGCATATGACCAAACAAAATTGACTTGCTTTCTCTTGAAGAATGGTACAAACTTAGTCTTCTCTGGTGGGGTTAGAGACTTAGCAAAATGAATGATCTTAGGTTGTTCCTCTGTTCCAATGTTAACCGGCTCTATGGGTTCCACAACAATCTGAGACTTCTCTTGGTGCATGTCATTGGGGAGAGTGTCAAGCCATCGATCGTCAGGTGCCACAGTTGGGTTTTCACCTTCGGATGCGTCCTTTCTTTTTACTATTTTGGGATCTGACATTGCTACGAAGTGGTTTTCACCGTCAGATCTAGTTTTTATTTTGATATTTTTGCGATTGGAAGGTTTGGCACCCTCTCTGAAATAAGCCATGGTATTAAGTTCAATAGCGAAACCAGCTTTATGATCCCCTTTGGGTAGGTGATCCCTAAGTTCCATGTAGTCAATATAAACATCGTCGTTTTGGAACATATCTAGTTGAGGAGTTCCTTGTAGATCCCAATCAATAAGCTCAGGATGCACAAGGGGGAGGGAGTCAGGGGATAGATCTGATTCATTGATAGTTTAAATGGATATGCTCGGAGTATTGGGAGGGGGAGTGTTTGGGATGGTACTTTCCTCCAACTTGTTTATTGAGATAGAACCCAAAGCTTCCTCGAAAGTCATATTCTCATAGATAAGCAAATCAGACTCTAATGGCCTATTCGGTAGTATTTGTCCCTCATAGTAGGGGATATAAGTTTGAATGGTATCAACCTCTTTGTTATCATAGGAATGCTCTATCAGCTCATCCCACTCATATTCATTGGAATCTGTGTCACTATCCACTTGAAGTGTATGGATCATTTCTACAAGATAAGCATTTTCTTTAGCTTTGCCCTTACCTTTATATCCTAGGCCATTTGTATTTCTAGCCAATGAGGATGAAGAAGGTTGAATGGGTTCTATGATTCCTTCTTTTCTTAGGCCGATAGGGCCTTGTCCTTCATAACCCATTCTGTGTAGGATAGCTTCTCCTCACCCATAGAGTTTTGTGGGAGCCTAGGTGGTTCTTGTTGTATGTTCTCTTCTTCTTCGGTATAAAGCCATTGTAGGACATCTCTTTCCTCTGTTTCATCGGATAAGGTCCCCCATTTTACAAAGGGAGCTATGGGAGCTATAGGAGGAGCAGATGGCTTTGGAAAATGCTTGGGTCGACTAAAGGATATAGGAGATAAAGGCATCTTGGCTAGATTTAGGCTATGCTCAATGGAGTATTTGCCAACTCCAGTTTCTTTGATAGTAATTTTCTATCTTTAGGCTTTGATGAGGAAGCTTTAGAGGTATGATCATGCTATGGGGTATGGGATGTAGATGCTCTATTGTTCGGTATGATGCAATCAGGTTTTGAAAGGACGGAGTTGCAATGTTGAAAGGGGTCAGAGTCTCCTTGGACGGTAACTTGCTTGCCATTGTGCAGGAATTTTATGCATTGGTGATAAATAGAGGGAACAAACTTCATGGCATGAATCCATGGTCTACCTAGGAGAATATTATAGGTGCACTCCCTATCTAGGACTTGGCACACAACATCTTTTATTATTGGTCCCACTTGTATGGGTAAGACAACTATTCCCTTTGTAGTTCTCTCCTCTTCATCATAGGCTTTGATAGTAATCTTCTTCCTTGTTCAACTGCATTCTCAGAGAACCCCAATGTAAGGACTAGATTTAACATGCAAATATTTAAACCAGCTTCCCCATCAATGAGAACCATCTTGATGTGGTGCTTGTGGTTGAAGGCGACACTGTGAAGAGGGGTGTTATGAGGTTGAGATACTGAGAGGTCATCTTGCTTAGTAAATGATATGGTACTTGAGGAGGTCAGATTACCTACCATGGCCTGAAACTTCTCTTGGGCCAAGTTAGTGGGGATAGTGGTTTCCACTAAGGCTTTATTGAGAATCTCCTTATGGGAAGGAGATAGACGCAACAACTCTAAGATAGAAATGTGGGCCGGAGTCTTCCAAAGTTGGTCTATGATGCTATACTGATGGGGATTGGACTGAGAAGGTGACAACTCTGGAGGGATGGTATTCAATGTGACTTTACCACTATGGGTAATGATACTACAATTATTTCGGTTAGGCTCTGATCGCTGGTTCGGCATGATCACATTGATATGTGGGACGTGCTCTGATATGCAATTGATGGTATAGTCAAATGGCACACTTGCGTAGTTGGCATTATTATTCCCACTATTCTAATTTTGCTTGTTGTAGTAGTTGTTGTTGTTGTTACCATTATTGCCATTGTTGTTGTTGCTGTTGTTGTTGCCATTGTTGTTGTATGGCCTGTCATGATTGAGAAGTGGATCCCTGTAATCCACATGTGTCTCATTGGAGGTATGTTGTTGGTTTCCTCCTTGATTTTGATCAAGCACATCTTGAATAACATGTTTGAGATGGATGCAATTGTTGGTTGTATGTCCCCTTCCCCTATGGTACTCACAATAGTTGGTATTTTTCCAATAGTGAGGTTTTATTTGAGGCTCATAATCACTTGTTGGCGGTAGAGAGATTTCATTGTTAGCCAATAGCTTCCTCAATGCGGATTCTTGGGACTCACCCAGCGGTGTGAACTTTCACATTGGATTTGAGTTGAGCCATGGTCTTGGCTCCCGAGAGAATGTTTTTTTGGGCGTAACATTGCTTACCTCTCCTTTGAGAGTGAATATCGGTTGTTGCTTGGGAGCCACCACCTTGGCATCAACTACTCCATCATTGACGACATTTTTGTTTTTAGTCCAAAATTTTGATTTGTTAGTCGTATAATTGGAGGTAGGTGTGTCCTTGTATAACTTGAGTTGTCCTTTGGCGATCATAGATTTTTTGATGAACAATCCCATTTGTATGACCTTTGAGAATGAGGTAGGGCATTGGATTTGTATTTGATAGCTAAGATCAGTATTGAGGTTATGGACAAACATCTCCATTAGTCACTTTTCTGGTATATCATACGAGCACTTACTTGCTAGTTGTCTCCACCTTTGTAGGAAAGTGGTGAATGATTCACCACTCTTTTTCTTAGTGTTGCATAGGTCTAGCATGGAGACTTCATGATCAATATTGTAAGAAAAGTGTGTGATGAATTTGTTGACTAACTCATCAAAAGATTTGATGCCTGGTGGGAGCCGTGAGAACCACTCCATGGCTTGACTACCTAGTGATCTAGGGAATAATCTCATTAAGTAGGTCTCACTATGAGCTACTTCCATACATGCTGCGTTGAATTCCCTAATGTGATCTCTAGGGTCCCCTTTTCCTTTGTACTTATCAAACTTATGAACTTTGAATCGAAAAGGAAAAGGTGTCATGTTCAAACTCTTATCAAAGGGGTATGGTGCAATATCTTCCAAAGAATAGGTTTTAGTGTTTGTACCCATCTTGAGATCTGCCATTTGTTTCTTTAGACCCTCAAGTTGTTTCCTCATTTCTTCCATAGGAGCGCTTGGGTCTATGGCTTTCTTTTCTTTTTCATTCTTATCTTCCGCATGTGGGTCTATGGCTTTCTTTCCTCTTTCTTCATGATTATTCTCCACATTTTCTTGGATTGTGCTTATATCAAAATCCGCGGGGAGTTTAATTCCAAGATTTGCAAGGTAATAAAAGTACTTGTGAGGATCATCATGGAGCACTTTCTCTAACAAGCGTTGGAATTTCTGATTTTGGAGTCTTCCTTGATAATCTTTGTTAGAGATCTCCTCATCACTATCATGGGGTGTGACGATGTGGTTGGATGATTCGGCCATTTCAAGTTGGTTTTGGTATTGAGATCTAGTAAGAACCATGCAAGGTGACGAGGGATGAGGTGGGATAAGACTAGAGATTTTAGCAAGATGTCGATGGATACTGCTAAGAATAGGATACTTATGACAAGATTTGGACAAGGGACTTTCTAGATCAATGATTCCAAGTAAGACGGTCGATACAAGATGGTAACCACTAGTAATGGCACTCGATACCTGTCTTATTGTGTAGGGACTAGTCGTGCACCAAGACCACTAGCAAAGTTCTGCGACCTACTAGGGTTACTTGAATCCAAATTGATACAAAAAAGGGGTCTATGCTGACCAGATATGGGATACTTCGACCTTGGACTAGAAAGACTCAATAGAAGGTGGATGAGATGACTAGCGAAAGAGAGATTTTGGCTCGAAATGGATGGAAAAAGGACTGCTAAGTAAGACCTAGTCTCTAAACCTAAAACTAGACTAAAATGGGTATCTAGAACTGGTAAAATTTTTCTCTCACAAATTGTGCAAGTGCTCACTGTCGTGTATGCGCTGAAACAGATGCGCTACAAAAATTGATATATGCGCTGTAAGTCGCAACAAATGTGCCACACTGGTAAAATGTAAATGTATTGTAATAGAGAGTAAAAGCGTGGTAGGTTTGAATAGATGCACCACAAGTCAGCACAAATGCGCTGCAACAGAGGATGGATGCGCCGCTTTGGCTTTTCTCAGTGTTTTTGCAATTTTTTGGAAATTTTCTAATGTTTTTGGTACTTTGGTTGCAAGAAGGTCTTTTTTTGATCTGATTTTCTAAAATTATGGCAAGACGACATAGCAAACACAAAGGATTTTTATGGTTTTTTATTTTTGTGATTTTTTGACTCTTTTTGGACTAAAAGGAAAAATAAGTACAAATCCTAGGCTTCAAATAAATAACAAGGGTTTTTGGCCACTAAAACAAAGGTGTTTAATGAAGGCAACCATTCAAGTGGTTATACATGCGGCAACACTACTATCTATTATGGAGTCTCCCAGCCTACAAGGGTTGCACCTTGGAGGGTTTTGGGGGAGGTTGGCTATCGGTATAACACAACTTCACTTGTTGTTTGAATCTTTCGCTCCAAACACAATTTATTTATAGTGGCTTGGAAGGGCTTGGCGTCTAGCCTATTACCACTTAGGGTCGTTCCTACTTAAATGAACGGTATCCAAGAGCAGGCCCCTCTAAAGGAAGAACATATGCAAAAATGATATATCTGGCATTTTGATTACCCAAGATAGGGGAGAGCATAGGCCTGGTATCATTCCCAAAACACAGTATACAGTGGTTCTTTTCCCCTAATTAAAATTAAAAAAATAGATGAGCTATCTACTTGGGCAAGCACAAAACTTTGAAGTGATTAGCAAGATAGCAATGGTCCAATTTTAACCAAGATAGCAATGATAAGTTCAATTTTAACCACGTAGCACAAATTGTTACTTTGAAATGATGGTCAATCGAGATAGCAATGGTTCAGTTTTAACCCAGATAGCAATGATGAGTTCAATTTTATCCATGATAGCACGAGTTGTTAACTCTGAAGTGATGGTCAATCGAGATAGCAATGGTTCAGTTTTAACCCAAATAGCAATGATGAGTTCAATTTTATCCAAGTAGCAATAACTTTGAAAAGATAGCAATGTTGCAAATGCAAGATAGCAATGATTCAATTACCACGGTGGGCGCCAAAAATGTTAAGGGAAAATTGGATCAACAATGCATAAACAATAATCAATATCAAATACCCAAAACTCAATGAAATGGTGAACTAAGAAGATTCAATCAAATAAAGAAATGAACAACAAAGCAAACCTTCCTCAATTCGAAACTTCCATTGATTGCCTATCTAAATCGTTCTTACATGTATGAAATGAGGCCCTTAGAGAGTGCACTTCCTTGTTATGCTTCAAGAATGTCGATTGAGAATGGCTATGATAATACCGCAATGAAGATGAGTTTCACAATGATGGTAGTAGTACGTAGTGCATAGTAGCGAATGTGATCACAAGCAATGAAGGAATTGGTGCCAAAGGCACATTGTAATTCTTGCAAAGTAATGATACTTAAAGCTTCGATGATTAGAATGGAAGAATAGGGTTCAATTTATAGACTTGGAAGAATGAAGATCAATGGTATAGAGAGAATGAGAAGATCAACGGTTGAGAATAGATGAGAAATGTGCAACGAATAAGAAGAAGACATGTGTCTTGCTTTCTTTTGCATGAGAAGATTTACTAAGAATAGAAGAATGAGTTAAAGTAATTAAAAAGAATATAATAATCAGTTAAGTGATTTAAAATAAGAAGAAGGGATTTGCATGAGAATAAGAAGATATTTTTCTTTATTAAATATTATGAATATTTAATTGCATGTGCAAGAAAGCTTGAATTATATTTAGAGATAACACAATTTAGAAGAAAAAGCAACTTAAATAAATAATTGATTTATTTAAATTTAGAGAAGATATTATTGGAAGAAATAATTAAATAATTGGTATTATTTAATTTAGAAGATAAGAAAGCAAATTAAATAAATAAATTTATTTAATTTTTGTGCATGATTTTGGAAGAATAAATAAAACATTTGATTGTATTTTATTTTTAGAGATTGAAAGGATCTAAATAAATTTGATTGATTTATTTAAATTTGGAAGAATGATTTGATTTAATTAAATAATTAGGAATTATTTAATTGTTTGGGAAGAATTGAATTAAATAAAGGATTTTATTAATGTTTGGAAGAATATGAATCAAATAAATAAATTTGGTTATTTATTTATTGATAGAAGAATTAGAAGGGAACAAATATTAAGAATATTTATCTAGACTAAATCGTGTCATTTTTAGGCATATACAATAGCCAATCTAGGTTGGCACAACCATTAATAATGGTATGCAAGAATAAAGGATCAACTCTTTAAGTGAAGGTGGCTACTTTCACAAAGTCAGGCTCAATAACAAAGCTTAGCCATAAGATAAAGAGACAGGTTTTAAATATGGCGCTAGCTAAATTCATGATGACACCGCTGCAAAGGCAAAGAAGTTCAAAGGAAGTGCCACCAAGACATGATGGCGTTGCTGATTATGGGTGCACTTACAAAGTTTGTGCATTGCCAATACAACAAAGATGCAATCAAAATAAATACTATCATCTAATCGAAGGTGCAGCTACTATAAATAAGGAACAACCTATGACAAAAGGGTGTGGTCTCTCATATATAAAATGATGGCGGTGGCTATTCAATAATAACAACTAACATCATAGCACTACTAGTTTTGTAAGAGTGAACCAATACAAAATGTCTCCACTACTAAATTTACAAAGGTTCAGCCTTTGCAAATGAAACCTAGCCATTAGAATGATGTGTCACAGAGTTTCAAGAAGTTGGCTTATGTGAATCAATGCAGTCCCTTGAATGACAATGCATCATCAGATAATGGATGGTCCTCTGTAGAAAAGGTTCTACTTTAATTAAAAGAACGCTACCAAGGATATGAAGACTCAACCATTCCAAGAACAAATGAAGCTCACACAAAAGTAAACGATGATGCGTAGTTCAATTACAAGCCATTTTGAACTAGGTTCAATCCAAGGCTTGTCTATTGTAATAAAGATGACATAGGAAAAATAAATGTTTTGCAGACTTATAACTCAAAGACACAGTATGCTAATAATAGGTACAAGCTATTCAACATGGAATGATAATGAAAAACACAAAGCCTCCAAATGAGAAGACTTAGGCACCGTAGATCAGAGATCATCCAATGATTGGCAGGCATCAAAGATTAAAGCAACAAGAGGGTTCACTCAAGGAAGACATGGAGGCTGCTACTTGGCAACACCACAAGGTTTTGAAGGAAAGAAAGGAAATTTTTCTCCCAAATGAGCGTCGCTTCAACACGTGGAAGCCGCATAAGGTAGATAAATGATTTGTCTTTCATTTTATTAAAACTCATAAAAGGAGAAGAGTCATGTGAGGAGCTAAGGTTTTATTTTAATATTAAGTCTATAATGATGGTGGGTCCCTCTCATAAGGCCAAGATCTTTATTTAATTAAATAAAGAGTTGATCAGATTCAAATAAAAGTTAATTCTATAATGATGGTGGGCTCCAGATAAAGCCAAATGCTTTAAATAAAAGACTCTCATTATTTTAAGGCTAAGGGGGGAGATTAAATGAGATTTCAAATAAGTAAAGAGTCCACATTATAGAATCTAGTGGTAGGTCCCTCCAGCTTATTAAGTAGGATCTTTATTAAATATAAAGACTCTTATAGTATATTTAATGATTCTCACAGTGAAAAGAAACTTATGCAGCCTTGTAAATAAAGCATGCTTTATTTCTATGGGAACCTTCTACAGCAACAGAAATGAGTGTGAGTTTATTAAATAGGCCAAAGCAAAGAGAAGCAGTTCTCATGGAGTTTAAATAGGAAGCTCTAGTTAATTTCAAGTTTTAGTTCTCAGAGCCGAGATCAGTGCTGGGATTTGTGGGATTTCTATTGGAGATTTCTGGGCAGTTTCAGACGATTTCTTCAAAGGGTTTTGGGTTATAAATACAGAGATCTGGGAGGAGTTAAAGAGATACACAAATGACCAGAAATCTTTAGCAGCAGAATAGATATACTTTTCTTGCCTCAGCAGGTGCTTCTTATGAGGGATGTAATATTGTATTTTGTGCAATTATTTTCCTATGTATTTTGTTACCCCTCAAACAATGAAGAGAAGTGGTGCTTTGTGTAGATCTAAATATGTTTTTTCTGTTCTTTCTTTTTGTTCTTTGTTCTTAGCCTTTGATAAATCTGTTTCAAATGCTGGGTAATTAATTATGCATCTTGCTCTTTAGTTCTACTAGTGAATCTTTTAGGGTTTAATCATTGTGTTGTTTAGAGTTAGGAAATGAATCTACCGCATTGCCATAGAAGCAGATTAGGTATTTTGTTTGTAATCTTATTTTTTCTTCCCTTTATATCAAACCCCATAGAGAAGAACTAGCTTCTTTAAAACCTGGAGGTTGTCTTAAGAGTCAAGTCCCACTTTCTTAGGATTTCCCATGTTGGTGATTAACCTTCAAATTTAAACATCAATAGTTTTTGGCATGCCCGATGGGACTGGAATCAAAGGCTTGGGTCTTTGTTTTCTTGAATCTTTGCCCTATATTTTTTTGGTTTTGGTGGAAAATCACAAAAATATTTGCTCATGGGACTCTTCCACCTGGTGACTCTATTTGTGACTCTTTCTCAGGTCTTTACCTCTGCAGATCATGGTAGCCTTAAATATTTTTGTGCAACTCAATAACCCTACAAGATATTTGCCCTTTGTGACTTGGGATTCAAGTCCTCTTGTTCTTCAACAATAGGGTCAGGTTCCTGATGCAACATGGAAATCATCACCTCATTTTGTTGGGGATGGCTTGGTTTTTCTTGTAGATCACATTCAAGGGTGAGTGTGAGATCATGATGGGCCAAACAGTGGCAATGGAGAAAAATCTTGTTGGCTAGAAAAGGCTAACATTTAGACTAATATCTAGATTTGGATGGAAGGGGTGTTAAAATTTCTAGCTCAAATATGGATTCCCTCTAAAAATTCCTTGGGATTACCTCATATTTAGGCAAGTGGGAGTCCCAAAACTTGCCAAAGAAACTTGCAAAACCAACCATTTAGTGTTATCCTAAAATTTTCCACAATTTCATCCTTGAAGCTGACAGACTTTTTTGTAACTAAATTTAATCAAATGAAAAGGGTTTATAGATCAAGCTATTAAGATTCTAAAAATATAATATATGCCTCATAATAATTTTAATAGGTAATTATTATTAATTTTTTACATACGCTAGGTCTAATTTCCTAATAGATATACATATTGATAAACATCCATAACTTTCAACATATTAGTCCTTTTTTAAATCCAAATGATGCATAACATTTTAGGATTTATTGGGTATATATTATTATTTTTTTTCATATATTTTTTACCAAGTTAGGTTGGTTGGAAAATTAATTTTCAATATTTTAAAAAACTCAGTAAAAAATTCATAAATAATTATTTATTGACTTAAAAAATTTTAAAAATATGCATCACATCCACTCATGTGTCATTTAATTAAATCCAAATCATGGAGGAAAAATATTATCTTTTTCTCATACTTAGGTTGGCCGGAATGACACATACTTTTTTTACATTTTTTTGAAAATTTTAGTAGTGCTTCATTAAAATATCCAATTTTCACCAAACTATTTTTAAATTTTTTTAATAAAAGTAGTAGCCTATAAACTACATTCAATTTATTACAACTTTTATTGCTACCTTATTTCTAGATTGTGTAGATAACTCATTGAATTTTTGACATGAATTTACTTAAGTTTGTTTTTCACATTTACATTGCCACTTAGGGGTAGTGTTTGGCCCATCATGATCCTACACTCACCCTCAAGATGTTTCAAACTTATGCACCATTCATCTTGTCACAGCTGAAAATGAGGCACTCTTGTTGTTGGCATCTTCTCTCAAAGGCAAAGAAAGATAATGGTATAGAGCTTTGCAGCCCAATTCAATCACAAGATGGGACCAGCTTGGAGAGCTCATCTACAAGCAATTCCAAGAAAGAATAGATGTTAGCACCCTCACTCAGAATCTCATCATAATTAAGAGGCACTCTATGGAGAACATACCTAATTTCAATGCAAGATTTGATAAGGTATGGAAATTTTTTTTAGTTGATATGAGACCTCCTCTAGTTTTTGCATTTCTGTATTATTTGAAGGCTTTAGACCTTGAAATTTCTGTTATGATTCAAGCCTTAGGAGGAGAAATCTTGACCCAATCATATAATCTTGCTATTAGAGCTGAAAATAACCTCATAGAGGTTGGTAAATTGTCTCCTCTACCCTTAAAACCACTGATGCCTCATGCAAATATCCTGTCTCAAACTCTTTCTTATGGCCAAATGCATACTTTTTCTAATCCACCCATTGTCTCTGTTGATTTGACAAATCACAAGATGTTGGAGGTAAAAGAACTTACAAAAATCCTCAACCATGAGCTCAATGAGCTAAGAAACTGAGATTTATATCATGTTGATCCAATTATCATGCCTCAAAGTCCTTATGGACAACAATATAGATACAATCAATTAGTAGAAGAAATCCTCCCTCAGTCACAAAAGAGACCCTTTTGTTTTGAAAATTATGCCTTGGAAGCCTCTGTGGCTACAAACCAGCCAATAGAGGTCACAGATCAAGTTATTTGTCATTTTGATATCAAAGAAAATTTGAGTCTCAAAGATCAAAAAATAAGGAAAGAGATGGACCCTATTTATCCACTATTCCTAGCTAATTCTAAGCATCATGCACATGTGCATAGGTGTAATTCAGGGACTTAGTTAAGTGATGAAGAAGACTCAAAAGCTGCTTATGGATTGACTCTTCTAGAAGCTGAAAAATACTTAAGAAGGGTTTTTGAAGCTGAAAAGTAATGGGTGATGGATGATGCAACATCTGAACCTCATCTTGAGGAAGAAATCGTAAAGGACATTTCTGCAAAATCTACAAAGGGTGACTACTTTTATTTTTCTCATGAGTTTTCACATCTGGCAGAAGATAGTCTAGAGATTCTTGAGCAATTGGAGCAACATAGTGAGGATTTATTTTTTATTTTTCAACAAGGATATCATATTTTTGGTGTAGAATACCCTACTAATGAGAAAGTGAAAGGCTCATTTTCAAAGCCTCTTTTAGGTGATCATGGAGAAAATTTTGAAACAGAGGTAGATGCAAGTGTTGATCTATTTTCTATTTTTGAAAATAGTTTTTTTCTTCTTCTTGATTAAGACCCACAGATGCAAGAAAAGATTCATAATAATAAGACCTTAAGAGACAAATTTGCAAAAGCGAAGAGTTGCATATAGAATCTCATCATAATTCATTTTTCTTTCAAGAGGAAATCCCAATAAGATTTAAGACTATAATTGGCAGCTCCATCTCTTTCTAGCCTAGTTTTGATGATGTCTTAGGTCATGAGCATGCACAGAAACATGAAAAAGAAATCACTGATAAAGTCTTGTTAATAGAAGCTTTCATTTGCCAGCAAAGAAATGAGCTCCAACACTTGATTTTCCCTTCCCACCCTCCACTGAAGTAAGAGCAGTGTGCAGATCAACCTGACTGGTATTTTTATACCAAAGAGGAATCTCTGAAAAGAAGGAAGGAGAAAAGGTACAAGTTCCTGATATTTTTCTTCATGCATTTCATTTGGTCAATTATCAGTTCACTATGGATCCATTGGGGAAAGGTGATCAAATCTGGGAGTTATTTCTTCATTCCTGTGAAAGAGTATGTTCCTATGCATCTCACATATTAGTAATTAAGTCTTAGAGGCTCAGTAATAAGTTGCAGTAGCAGTAGCATTAGATTTCAATTTTAGTTAGTTTGCTTTTCAATAGGTCTTGATTGCTGCATTAAAGGATGAAAAGTTAGTTTTTGTGGTTCAGTTATGGTTAGTTTCAGTGTTCACATCAGTTGTGGGTTGCATGCTGATGTGTTTTCAAGATGTTGGTTAGTTTCAACATAAGTAGAGTCTATGCCCAATGGACAACGCTCTGGTTTGTGAAACTAGAGATTCTAAGATTCAAAATGAGCAAGCTCATTTTCCGAGCCAGTCACCAAAATGTTGAAGAAAGTTACACAACATATCAAAACTTTTTCTAGTATCATATTGGTTAGGTTGCGGGTTTAAGGAATCTTCAATGACATGGTGGTTCAATGACTATTCAGTGAGATTAGTGAAAGGCATAGTCACATTGCATTGATATGCACAACCAAGCAAATGAAGTGGCTCAACATAGGATTATGGTGCACAAGTATTAAGGAGCTCCCATTCACAAAGGGACCACTATCATTATAAATTACACAAGCATATAACAAATAGAGGCACTCAACCTCTATGAAGATTTAGCATTGGATAATAGTAGTGTATAAAGATGTCACACAATATCTCTCAAAGATTCATGCTGCCATATAAGATTCAAACCTCAGCCTATAACATTCAATGAAGTGAATCACCATTCAAGATGAGGCCTAGCAATATAAGAGCACAAATCGCATAATTGACATTGCCCGAGTGTCATCTGAAGTTCAAGGCATTAGAACAAAGAATATTAGGTAGTCTTAATAATATAGGCACTTTTATTATGGAGATTGATGCATCCTCTATAGGAATAAATGAATATTTTAAAATATTTAATGTATGTGGGGTGCAAGCAATATATGAGGAATGCACGAGCATATCAAGTATGAAATCAAGTGTATTCAAATATTAGTGCTACCTACAAGTACAAGGATGGTGAGAAATACATTTCAATGAAAGTGCCACCATATAAAGAACGTTAAGGTACTACCATTTTGAGGGATGGCACAAAACAAAGAAGGTGCACAAAGCTACTAAACAATGCGCATCCTTAGAGAGTGGCATTGAAATGTCTAAGATGAAGGCTCAACCACAAATCAAGGTGCCATCATAAAGGATAAAAACCCAAGCCAAAATCATAGAACACATCCATTCCAACTGATAAAGATGGCACAATAGAAATGGAATTGCACAGACAGGTTTGTAAAATAAAACACAAGTTATAAAGTCTTGAAGACTCAGTTGTGAAAAGATAAGGCACAAGCTCAAGAGGTAAATGGTGCAGCTTGGCTAAGTAAAGCATGGCCATTCAAAGGTCCAGCCTCTAAAATTGAGCGCAACTCTATAAATATAAACTCAGCCATTATGGAAGATTGACACTACATCTTAAAGACACCACCATTTAAGATCAAAACATATAGCCAATCTAGGTTGGCGCAACCATTAATAATGGTATGCAGGAATAAAGGATCAACTCTTTAAGTGAAGGTTTCTGCTTTCACAAACTTAGGCTCAATAACAAAGCTTAGCCATAAGATAAAAAGACAAGTTTTAAAAATAGCGCTAGCTAAATTCATGATGACATCACTACAAAGGCAAAGAAGTTCAAAGGAAGTGCCACCAAGACATGATGGCACCACTAATTATAGGTGCACTTACAAAGTCTATGTGCTGCTGATACAACAAAGATGCAATCAAAAGAAATACTATGGTGGTGCCTATTCAAAAATAGTAGCTAACATTATAGCACTACCAGTTTTGTAAGAGGAAGCCAATATAAAATGTCTCCACAACCAAATTTATAAAGGTTCAGCCTTTGCAAATGAAACCTAGCCGTTAGAATGATGTATCACTGAGTTTCAAGAAGGTGGCTTATGTGAATCAACGTAGTCCCTTGAATGACAAAGCAAAATCAGATAATGGATGGCGCTCTATAGAAAAGGTTTGTGCTTTAATTAAAAAAATGTTGTCAAGGATACGAAGACTCAACCATTCCAAGGACAAATGAAGCTCACACAGCAAGTAAATGATGATGCGTGGTTCGATTACAAGCCATTTCGAACCAGTTTCAATCCAAGGCTTGTCCATTGTAATAAAGATTGCACAGGAAAAAGAAATATTTTGCAGCCTTATAACTCAAAGACAAAGTATCCTAATAATAGGTACAAGCTATTCAACAAGCAATGATAATGAAAAACACAGAGCCTCCAAATGAGAAGACTCACACACTGTAGATCAAAGATCATCCAGTGGTTGGCGGGCATCTAAGATTAAAGCAACGAGAGGGCTCGCTCAGGGAAGATGCGGAGGCTGCCACTTGGCAACATTGCAGGGTTTTGAAGGCAAGGAAGGAAAGTTTTCTCCCAAATGAGCACCGATTCAGCACATGGAGAAGGCAGATAAATGATTTTTCTTTTATTTTATTAAAACTCATAAAAGGAGAAGAGTCACATGACGAGATGAGGTTTTATTTTAATATTATGTCTATAATGATGGTGGGTCCCTCTCATAAGGCCAAGCACTTTATTTAATTAAATTATGAGTTGATCAGATTCAAATAAAAGTTAAGCCTATAATGATGGTGGGCTCCAGATAAAGCTAAATGCTTTAAATAAAAGACTCATTATTTTAAGGCTATAGGGGGAGATTAACTGAGATTTCAAATAAGTAAACAATCCACATTAAAGAATGTAGCAGTGGGTCCTTCTATCTTATTAAATATAAAGACTCTTATAGTATATCTTATGACTCTCATGGTGAAAAGAAACTTATACAGCATCATAAATGAAGCACGCTTTATTTCTATGGGAAACTTCTATAGGAAGTAACAAAAATGAGTGAGAGTTTTTACATAAGCCAAAGCAAAGAAAAGCAGTTCTCATGGAGTTTAAACAGTAAGGTCTAGTTAGTTGCAAGTTTCAGTTCTTAGAGCCGAGATCAGTGCTAGGATTTGTGGGATTTCCGTTGGAGATTTCTGGGCAGTTTTAGAGGATTTCTTCAAAGGGTTTTGGGTTATTAATACAAAGATCCGGGAGGAGTTAAAGAGATACATAGATGACTAGAAATATTTAGCAATAGAATAGAGATATTTTTCTTGCCTCAGAAGGCGCTTCTCATGAGGGATGTAATATTGTATTTTATACAGTTATTTGCCTCTGTATGTTGTTCCCCCTCAAACAATGAAGAGAAGTGGCGCTTTGTGCAGATTTGAATATATATTTTTTTTCTGTTCTTGCTTCTTGTTTTCTGTTCTTAGCCTCTGATAAATCTATTTCAAATGTTGGGTAATTAATTATGCATCTTGCTCTTTAGTTTTACTAGTGAATCTTTTAGAGTTTAATCATTGTGTTGTTTAGAGTTAGGAAATGAATCTGGCGCATCACCATAGTAGCAGATTAGGTATTTTGTTTGTAATCTTATTTTTTATTCCTTGTACATCAAACCCCATAAAGAAGAACCAACTTCTTTAAAATCTAGAGGTTGTCTTAAGATTCAAGTCCCACATTCTTAGGATTTCCCATGTTGGTGATTAACCTGTAAATTTAAACATCAACAAGTTGGTTGTATTTTCTAAAGCATTTGATACAAATGTGATTGAAATCTCTTCCTATGTGTTGTTTTTTCTTTATTTTTAATAGGGTTTTTGGGTATGGGTTGTTTGGGGTGTTGATCTTTCCTTTTGGGTTAAGATCCACCCAAGTATGGGTTGAGAGAGGTGTGTACCCTCTCTTGGGGAAATTGTTGTGATAATGTGATGGATGAGATTTTAAAAATGGAGCATTTAATTATAGTAGTTGTTAGGGTGAGGAGTATGTATTTTGGATGGGGATTGTTTAGGTTATGTGATAATGATAAGGCATGAGTGCCATGGTGATTTTGATGGATGAGATTAAAATAATGCAGTATTTATTTATGGCAATTGTTACGGTGAGGAGTATGTATTTTGGGTGAGAATTGTTGTGATTGTTTGATAATGATAAGCTGTGAAGTGGTGCTGCTGGAAATTTGATTTTATGTTTTATTTTCCCCAAGAGGTTAGTGAGTCCCCTTGACTCCCCCCTCTATCATGGATTTTATGAAAATCTATTTGTGTTTGTGAGTTGGCTTATGGGGTAGCTTGTTGTTTAGTCTATGTGAATGTGTTGTGTAACCGGTTTCTTAGGAGCCTCCTATCTTAGGGATGGACTTGCCTGCAAGTCCTATAGTTGGGAGGTGAGCTATCTTGGCTATGTGAGGTTTTGGATCTAGTGTGTTGCAGATTTGAAGATGTTTTGAAGATATATTCTTCCTATAAGATTGGAGTTCACTATTTTAATTTTACAAGGCTCCCTTGTGATAAGATGTAATATATGGATTTAGAGGAAGTTATCTTCCAAATTTGTATAAATGTTCTTTGGAACCATGTAAATGGGAGAAGTTATCCCATGTTAGGATTTATGTCTTGTAGTGAAACCTATAACAATCTTTAACCTATTGTACTTAAGGTAATTGTACCTATGTAATTTTCTGAATTGAAGAGAGTTTGTATTTCTAGATTGGGTATGTATTTTGGATGGGGATTGTTTAGGTTATGTGATAATGATAAGGCATGAGTGCCATGGTGATTTTGATGGATGAGATTAAAATAATGCAGTATTTATTTATGGCAACTGTTACGGTGAGGAGTATGTATTTTGGGTGAGAATTGTTGTGATTGTTTGATAATGATAAGCTGTGAAGTGGTGCTGCTGGAAATTTGATTTTATGTTTTATTTTCCCCAAGAGGTTAGTGAGTCCCCTTGACTCCCCCCACTATCATGGATTTTATGAAAATCTATTTGTGTTTGTGATTTGGCTTATGGGGTAGCTTCTTGTTTATTCTATGTGAATGTGTTGTGTAACCAGTTTCTTAGGAGCCTCCTATCTTAGGGATGGACTTGCTTGCAAGTCCTATAGTTGGGAGGTGAGCTAGCTTAGCCATGCGAGGTTTTGGATCTAGTGTGTTGCAGATTTGAAGATGTTTTGAAGATATATTCTTCCTATGAGATTGGAGTTCACTATTTTAATTTTACAAGGCTCCCTTGTGATAAGATGTAATATATGGATTTAGAGGAAGTTATCTTCCAAATTTGTATAAATGTTCTTTGGAACCATGTAAATGGGAAAAGTTATCCCATGTTAGGATTTATGTCTTGTAGTGAAACCTATAACAATCTTTAACCTATTGTACTTAAGGTAATTGTACCTATGTAATTTTTTGAATTGAAGAGAGTTTGTATTTCTAGATTGGGTAGTAAGACTTCATTGTATAAATAAATATTCTTAAATTCATATTGATATTACTATGTAGATTGTTGGGGTTTGAAGCATTTCACTATGATTAGAATAGAATTCAAGAAAAATTATTTATCATGTCTTCTATGTAAGAAATGATTGTTTTGTATTATTCTTTTGCCCAAATTTCAAATGTGAATTGAGTTGGAAATGTTCATTTAACTGAAGAAAATCATGTAAGCTATATTTCTAAATAGACATCATTATATACTTCTTTATTTATTGTTATATACTTCTTATATATTTCTGTGATTTTGTGAGTTTTTAATTTGTCAATGGGAAAATATAAATTCCTTCATCATTAAACCAGTTTTTACTTATACACATAATTATTATACTATCTTAGATGAATGCAAATCTATTCTATCTGTGAAAACTTGTTACCCCATGATCACATTTGGTAGTTAGATTTCTTGTCAGAAATTGATGTCTGTGTGTTCCTGTAAATATATATATATAGGGTGAGAGTCTCTTACTAGTCAAGCGTAATGCCAAAATTTATGTGTCTTAATGATATACAATCTAAAATAAGAATATATACATACTTCTCTAGATTATTTATATTTATCTCCCTATACATTTAGTGTGAGGGTGTATATATTATATATAAATAATACTATTCATAAATATATAAGTTTGTTGTAGCAAACTATTTAAACCTGACTTTTATATAAATAAAATACAAACTTTAAATTTTTTTTATAAATATAAATAAATAAAATATTTAATTCTCTTTTTTTAATTTTACTCTCTCTCCTAAAATTCAAAACAAAAATATATTAATAATTGTAGCAGGGCACGCAATAAAAACTATTAGATTTTTTTTCTAGGTTTTGGAAAAAACAATATTTCATAAAGGAAATCATACAGAGGTTAAATAAAATAGTATGAATATTGTTTTTTTTAAAATTTTTATAAGTTTGTGTCCTTTTTCATGAGGAATTACAATCTTTTGTAATCGTTAGACTTTGTTGAAACCCTACATTTGAACTTAGCATTATATAGAGGCAATAAAAAACTTAAAGATATTTCACTCTTCCTTTATCTAGGTGTACTTGTATGCTTGTGATCTTCACACATAGGGATTCTTGAACCTCCTTCCTACAACATGCAACTCACAAAATCAACAGATCTGAGCTTGGACAAAATTAAATTGTTTGAGATTCTTGGAAGCAATTCAGAAAGTAAAAAAAATTTAAAAAATTGCAAACAAGTAGAAACAAATTAAAAATATTTATGCTCTCATTATGTGTTTCCTTAAGCTTATTCCATAGAGCCTTTCTCTAGATCTGCACACAAAAAATAACAATAATAAGAAAGAAAAATGAATCCTATCTTGTGAATGAAATGGATTAATAGGGCAGGGGCCCTGGCTCAATTGGCTAAGTAATTCCGTTGCGGTAAAGATGGTCACGAGGTCCAGTCTTCCCCCTGCCCACCTGATAATTGTAACCGGTTCATAGCTCCGGTCAAAAGCGTTTACCCATGAATAAAAAAAAAAAGAAATGGATTAATATGATTTAAATATTTAGAAGTTTCTGGAATAGAAAAAGAAAAGAAAGAAAACTTACAATTTTATTTGTTGGATAATTTGTTCCTTAAATGTAGTCAACTTGGGCTAATTCATTTAGTTAGCAACTGTTTTATTTATTCAATTTGGGAATGCTATCATGCTTTTTAAATTATAGAGTGTTAGTATTAAATTAGTTTTTAATTTTATTAAAATTTAATAATTTTGTGACGTGCTCTTTATTTATTTTAACTTTAATTAAATAATAAGTTTTAAATTTCTTTCTTTTTGAGTCAACATAATAAGTGAGATTTAAATACTATCAAGTTACAATTTTTTTGTAAAATTGAATTTAATTTTATGTCTAATATTTATTCTCATTTAATTTTAAATTTAGTTTTGTACTCTAATTTTAGGGTATATTTAATAAAATACACAGACATTATATTTGGGCAATGTTTTTATTTAGTTAAATTATTATTTAAGTTACCTTTGTGATGTGCATGAATAATTTAATGTTGTATTAAATTTTATTAGTTTATAGTTTAATTATTTTATTTTTCCATAGCTAGGCCTTGTCAAACCTATCCTCTTTTAAAGTTTACTTCTAGCTCATTTTCACCTTGAAGCCTAATCTCTATCATTTTATTGTGACTCAAACTAAAATAATGATCAATGTGAAACTTAAACTTAGTGGCTAATTTTAGGGTATAAATCCGACACATGAGCCTAATGTTCTAGTTGACTTAAGACATTATTAGTTCACCCCTTTCAACCTAGAACCCTAAGAGATAGACTCATGCATGTTAACGCAACATGACGATGTACCTAACCATGATGTTGACCATTAGGTGGTCATCATTAACATTTTAGGTGTAGCGATGGGATTTTCTCACCCACTTTTATATCTCCTCTATTTGCCATTTACGGCATGCCTTTATTGTAGCATATGCAACGGTATTGAGTGTGCATCGTCATCCACTGAATGTGGTATTTATTACAGTTAATGTGTTGAATGTTTTTACAAAATATTTACACTATGTTTATGCCCATTTATGCATGTGTAAATGGGCATAACACTAATGAGTCACCATTCCATTGTAGCTCATATTTAACACATTTGGAATCTTAAGCCATGTCCTCCCCATGGGATTGGTTGGACCTAATGGTGGAATAACACCATCAAAAAAACTATTTAGTTCCTATTCATATACGACCAATAGCTACTATCGTTCTATCATTACTCCAATGAGGCCACAACCTTGGATCTTCATTGTGCCAATGTTGAGCTAGAGGTTCTTTTGTTATCTCCTAACCAAAAATTACATGTTTCCAACCTTCACTAGCACAAGCAAATAGTTAATCATAATCCCAGAGATCACAAATTAGGGAATGTTTGTATTGGCTCAAAATAGGGAATGATGTTTCTGATAAATTCTTTCAATCCCTTTGATTCTACCAAATTTCTTAAAAATTAAGCATATCGAATAGGACTAGAATATACTTTATAAGCTTAGAACTAATAATCTTTGGATTTCATCTCCTATTACCAATAGGTATTTTAGGTTAAAGAGCCTTCCTTTAAAGAATAGTGGGCCTTATGTGTAACTATGGTCCCTTATAGGCTTTCTACTGCATAGTGGGCCCTATGTGACCAAAAAATCACTTTGGATGATCTTTGAGAACCAACTCCTCTATGGATAATGATAAATTTCATGGTTGTGATGGGTTTCCTTGTGAATTTTACAAATTTTTGTGGTGTATTATTGGCTTTGACCTTCTCTGAGTCTACCTATAAGTTGTTGATACAATATCCTTAGATACTTTAGTAAATAGAGGCAATATTAAATTCATACCTAAGGTGGGTTATCTTCAGGAAATATGCAACTAATGAACGATCACATTCTTGAATACCTCCTACATTATCATAACCAAATATCTTGTTGTTCACATTCACCATTTGCTTCTACTTATTTGTTGGCCTAAGAAAAAGGTTTCATCAACACTAGATATATTTAGGATAATATTACTTTAGTGCGTAAATGTATGAAATGGGATTGTCACTCTAAGTAACATGTTATCTTCATCAAGATTGACTTTTCTAATGCTTATTATCGTATTGACTTTCCACTCATTATAGCTACACTTTAGGCTCTTGGATTTGGACCTAATCTTTCAGAAACCCAGAGGGATGTCCATAGATGGTGAATCAACCTCAATTTAGTAGAATTCTACTCCCTTCTACTTTTCTCTCCTCTCAACCAACTACTTTTCCACATTCTCCTCTAGCCTCCCATTTCTCCCATAGCCCACTTGTTAGACTAAAAGGTGGAGTTTGTGCTGGATAGGAAGAAGACCTTTGTGGGCTTTAAATCTCCAACTTTGTGAAATTCACCGAGGAAGATTTTTTGAAGAACAAATATGGAGATCCTAATGAGCTTAGTGACATGCCTTTAGATTCCCTTACATAAATCTTATTGCATAGAATATTTGGGTCTCATTGACCTAGGCAAAAAGTATATTGTGCAGGATGTTCTAAAAATATTTTCCAAACTTGAAGTCTTTTTATTATAGGAGTTAAAATTTGCAAGTTACATTGTTTCTACTATTTGTCACACATTCATTTGGCCAAAAGGTCACTTTCTTCATGGGGATCATGAGTCAAGACATGAAGGAATTACCACTTTTCTTTTACCTAGTTAACAACAAAATATTGTGGGTCATGGATGTGATCCCATTAGTCATTTTGTGAGTCCTCTTTATTACTAATAACCACTCTCTTAGGGTTGTTGATATTTATTCTTCCAATGACGTTGTTGAAAGATCTCATCTCTAGTGATGGATTGTAAAGTCTCTTACCAATACCTCTTAGAACATGTGTAAAGATTTCAATATGGTTGAGCTAGCCTCTAACAAATGTGGCAACCTACCTATGCGATGGACAATTGGTGAAAGGGAAGCTTGCTATTATTTGAAAAATGTATTAGGTCTTTTTGATCCTAATATTGGTTCTCATCATTCTAATTTCCCTTGGTATATGTGGAGTATTTTATGCTTAGGCATAGAGAGAATTATTAAATGTTTTGATGGGGCCATGTCATTAGGATAACCTATATTTTCCTTTTCTAGCTATTTTCAATTACTGTTAGAACCTTTACCAAAAATCATCCTTTTATTTCATCTTTTAGTCAAGTTATGTATTGAGTGGGAAGTGATCATTCCAAAGTTAACAAAAACACAATTCTACCTTAACACATCACTAATGAGTCATTACTCTATTGTAGCCCATGTTCAAAACATTTTGAATCTTGACCTAATGGTGGGATGATACCATCAAACAAAATATTTAATTTCTGTTCAAAAATGGACACTAACTAGTTTTGTTTTATCACTACTCTATGTGGCCGCCACCTTGGAGCTTCATTGTGCCACTATTGAGATGAAGGTTCTTCCATTCTCTCCTACCCAATAATTTTCCATGTTGCCAACCTTAACTAGTATAAGAAAATTGTAGATAATCATAATCACATAGAGCCAAAACTAGGGCACATTTGTATTAGCTCAAAATAGGGGACAATGTTTCCAAATAATTCCTTCAATCCCTTTGATCCTACCAAATTTCTTAGAAATTAAACATATCAAAGAGAGCTAGTAGATGCTCTATGATCTTCTCGATATTATCTAGCTTTTGTCTACCATTAGATAGGTTACTTAGGCTAAAGAGCCTTCCTTTGAAGTTGATCAAGCCCTTCAGTAATGTGTAAGCATGGTCCTTAATAGGCTTTATACTACACAATGGTCCCTATGTGACCAAAAGGTTGTGATGGGGTTCCTTCTAAATTTTACAAATCCTTATGAGGTACTATTGGCTTCAACCTTCTTCAAGTTTACCTAGAAGCTTTTGATACAATATCCTTAGGTGCTTTAATAAATAATGACAATATTAAGTTCATACATAAGGTGGGTTATCTTGAGGAAATATACAACTAGTGACTAATCACATGTTGAATACCTCCCACAAGATCTTTATAAAATCCCTTATTCACATTCACCATTTCCTTCCACTTATTTTTTGGCCTATTGAAAAGGTCTCATCAAGAGTAGATATATTTTTGACAATATCGTTATAGAGTAAAATGTGTACACTAGCATTTTATACCTAGTTTAGCACCTGGGTAGACCTAAAATGTTACCTTTGTTAATCATGCCCTATTTTGACACCTTTTGAAAATTAAAAGGTAAAATCCCAATCCCAATGAATAAACCCAACATAATAAAGTTAGGACTAGCCTAACACCATGACATTCGACACTCCCCAGATTTTGCGGGGCTAAATGACCAGGGCGCCCAAGCGCCCTGGTCCTAAATGGGTCCTTTAGCCCCTCTCTTGTGGTGTCAGCTTAGAACACCTCCATAGTTTGTACAAGTCAACCCCATTTGGTTTTATTCATCGTTTGTGAGTAGGAATGCATATATAAAGAAGTTTTACAATTCATTTTATACTTAGAGAATGCTAATATGCCTAATGTGAAATTAGAGTTTTTTCACATGTTTTGATCTTCTATGCTAAAGTGTTCTTCATGCTTTGAATTGATATGTATTTGTGGATGTTATGAAGTTTTTTTGTAGGCCTTGAAGGAAGTTTGAAGCCTTCTCCATCACTCTCCTTGTTGGTTCATGATCTTGAGTTATCTCCATTAACTAGGGTTTCACATCTTGTGGTAATCATTATCATTTTCATTCATATTTCTATCATATATTACAAATCTGGCCTCTACCCTCCTAGGGCATGCACTCTTGGATCTGTTGGAGCCCAAAATTACCAATTCTAAAATGCCTAATTCCGCCCCAAAAAACCTAGAAAATTTCATCAAATCTTTCCCACTTTGCCTTTGAATTTCAAAACCCATATTTTATATTCGATAAAAGATTATTCTTAATGGGTTTCCTTCAAAAAATCCTCTAAGTATATGGCCCCCTTTTCATTTTATTTCCTTAGAATATTTCCTTCATTTTTCCCCTTTGTCGGCAAACCGGCAAATTCCTGAACTTGTGAACTTGTTCACACATTTGATTTTTTTCCGATTTGTCAATAGAGGGTGAAGGTAGGAATGTGTCTCATAAGTGAAAGAACGAAGGAAACAAAGGAATTAAAGTGCCTTTGTTAGTGATTTGTTGAGTTTAGGAACTCAACAGTTCGTTGACAATAGGCTTTGCTGACATAATGAAAAAGGAGACAACTACGGATTGCAAAATGTTTCTAAGGCAGAGAAAAGAGGTTCAGCAAAATTCATTTTTTTTTTACCAAGGTAAAATGGAATGAATGAAGCTAAGGCAAGGCCCATTGTCAGGAAACTGGAGAAAACCCAAACTTGAGAAAAGTTTGGTTTTCCCATAGTTTGTCGATAAGGGCAAAATGGCCGATGGGGCCAAAGGGAAGTAATAAAGGAAAGACAATAGTTCAGCGAGGCGAAAGTAGTGGAAAAGTGCCTAGTTCGGTAAAGTGCCCTTTTGTCGATAAAACAAAAAGGAGAAGAAATATTTCAATCAGGGAATTGGCAAAGTCCCTAACTCTACAAAGGTTCGAGTTTCCTCAGTTTTGTTGATAAACCAAATAGAAAGAAAAAGATGGTTCGGCAAAATGTAGTTTTGCTGATAAAGATATACAGGCTAGTTCTGAAAAAATGAGAATTGTCGCTAAGGTGAAAAAGGAATCAAAAAGATGAAGTTTGTGCAATATGAAATTTGCCGATAAGGAAAAATAAGGTATGGTTTGAAAAAGAGAAAGTTTGCCAATAAAAGAAAAAAGACTAAGGCAAGAAGGATATCGACAAACCGGAAGGAGGCAAAACTTTTCATAAAGTTTGATATTTTGAAAGATCACCAATAAGGGGATAGGGAAAAGAAAAGGAAGGGAAGCACAACAATGAAATGGGTTCGGCAAATTGAAGATTCGCCGACAAAAGGGCAAAGGACTGCTTGGTTCAAAAATGACAAGAGTGGCTGACAAAAGGAAAATAGTTCCTAATATCAAACTTTTGTTGATTGAAGAGAATAGTAGAGGTTTGGAAAATTAAAGATTTTTCAATAAAGTTCAAGAAAATCAAAAGTTGCCGATAAATAGGGTAATGTTGCCTATTTTGGGATTGTCGCATTTTGCCGACTAGAGTATGGAACTTGCCAACAGAGGTCATGGAAGTGCAACTGAAGGTAGGTTCATGCTAGGATATTTTGTCAATTTGGCAAGATCAGATTAAATGTCAAATGTAAAGCGTGAAGTGTGAAATTGTAGATGTTAGGTGGTTGCTGAAATAGTGTCTTCCATCCATACATAGGTACTACTATTTCATGGGAATGTGTAGTGTCCTAGTGGCCATATTTTCTATAGGTCCCCTGAAGGATGCAGGTCAATTTGCAAGGCATGGGCACCCAAACTATCCACCGATTCTTCTGACAGATGGCCATGAGCCTCATTTAATATACTGCAGTTTCTTGTTGACTAGTTTTCCAACACCCAAGGTTGCACAGTATGAGCTAATTGCTATATATATAGGAGAATGAGACGTTCTTAGGGTTGCTCACTAAGCCAATTGTTTAGTCTAGGAGAGCCTAAAGATTTTCTCTGGCATCAACACATGATTTGTCTAGTTTGTAAGTGAGGGGATATGTTTAGTATAGAGTAGGAAGGTTATGTAAAGTAGATTTAAATGTAATGGTATGTCTCCACGGGAGTTTGTAGTGATTTTGGTAAATATATAATCGCAGTTATGTATTTTCCCTTGCCACATTTGCTGGTATGATTGTAACAAAGGTTTAGAGATGTGTGACAACATCTAAGTTAATACAAGGCTTTGTATTTAACATATCTTTGTTGCATATGAATCATTGTAGTTCTCTTTTAGATTATTAAGTATGTCCATTGTATGAAGATCTATCTAATGTTATATATGTAAATGTATGTCTAGTTTTGTTGATCTTTTGCTATATATTTCCTTTCCTCCTTCCATTCTATGACTCTGTTGCCCAATGGAATAGGTATCAGTCCATATTGGAGAGGGATCAAACACTCTTTTAAATCAAACAAATCATTCACCTATGATTCAAAGAAAAAACTATCTTTCCTGTGCATGTACATTCGCACAGTTGAATTAGCTATATAGGGGTTATGTGACAACTAATCATTCTTGACTTAGTGATAGCTTTTGGAGTCAATATGATGAGTTGGGTTTGGTTGTTCATTTATTTTTAGTTGTTTATCTGGTTTGAACTCAATACCTATCTAGGTATACCCCTTGGAATATCCTTCCAGAGTTTAAGCTGAGCTTGAAGTGTAGAAAAGTCTACCCACTCCTGTTAGTTGGCCAAGATCACCAAAAACTTGTTGATAAACCTCTTCCTATCACCCTAACAATAGTCCCTAGCCTACGTGATCTAAGAATGTTTTAGAGTATTGTGTTGCCATTATTCTAGGTCCCAATAGATTGGCATCATTGTCATCCAAGATAAAGTTACTTTAGTCATTGCCGAGTTTTAGGTAGCTTGTGCATTTTTAGACCCTTGTAACAATTAGTTTCTAGTTGTGTAGTCTATTGTTGTGGGTAAGTTGGTATCCCTTCAAATTACGCCAACAGATTGGTGTCATTGCCAGTGATGTGATACTTTGGTTCATATTTGAAGATCCTTGTAATAGTCATTGCTGGGTGCAGTCTGTTGCTGTGGGTAAGTTGGTAGTCCTTTAGCTTATGCCAACAGATTGGTGCCATTGTATTGTTTGGTTAAAAAATTTGAAGACTTTACTAGTGTGAGCAACCTAGAATTAGTTTTGCAACCTTGAAGATTATCACACTTCAAGAGATTTCCTTATTTAGTGAGGTGGTGACTCTTCTGTCAAAAGAAAACAAAGTTTTAGTGCTGTGTGCATGCTTCAAGGAGATCACAGTTGGCTAAGATACATGTTTTTCTTTCTGTCTTGACCATGGTTTCTTTCTTAGTAAAGGAACATGTTCTTTGCTTTCCTTTGTCATGCACAAGTGGTTTGTAGTTAGTCATGGCCAACTGGCATGAATATGGATACCCTAGGGAGGATTCTTCTGGTGAATCTTCTTATGTTGTAGACCCTAGGAACTATATGGCCTTTTACCATCCTGATAATGCATTTTCTGATCACAACCCTGGCACTTTTAGAAATCTAGAATTTTTTAAGCCCTTGCCTAATAGAAATGAATAATCCAGGATGATGTATGAAATTGATAAAGAAAAGCAATTGTTAGTCTTTGATGTAGCAAGAAAGAGAGTTAGTAAGCCAAATTAGATTGCGTTAGTCAAATCTCTCTTCCATTGTTCCTAGTTGCTCTTTTCCTCGACCTCCCCTTCTCGCAAAGGAAAATAAATATAGACAACTAGATCTCTCATGGGTCAGTTATGAGCAGTAATCCATGCCCAAAAAGATTTACAATCAGATGCCATTATTTGATGGGTATGAGATTTATAGTGGGAAGGCACACATTGAGGCATTTTTAGATTTCATGGACAAGTTCCAATTTGAAGATGAAGATATGTGGTTGAGATTCTTTGTTATATCTCTATGCGGAATAGCACAGAAGTTGCTAGTTAGTTTCCGTGACCAACACTTTGCTTCCTGGGATCAATTGGTGGCTGCATTTGAAGACTTTGCAAATAGTCTAGACCTTATTTTTCTTGTCCAAGAACTAGAAAATATCAGAAGGCAAGGAGTAGAATCTAGCATGGAGGTCAGCCATAGATTTGTGGTGGCTCTATCTCACATCCCAGAAAATTTCATACCGGATCTTTTGTTTCCATTGACATGTATTTGAGAGCTTATGATGCTACCTTAAGCTCAAGTTTTATATGGGAAGAGTTTAATCTAGTGGCCATTCAACATGCCAATTTGTTCGTTGATTATGTTGACAAAGTCAAGTGAGATATGATTGCAAAATCTATTTCCTCAAATGTAGAGGTAGCTGATAATGAACAGGCTATTGTAGATAGCACAGATGTGAATGTTTCATGTGATCTAGACACAATATCGAGTGATGTTTGTGTGTGCAGGAGGGTAGAGGAAGGTGCTCCAGTGCAGTATATTACAATGATTTAGATGGAAACAGTAGTGACTACACCTACCTTCAATTGGATAAGAGATAAATGGAGGATGAAAATGAACAAATCAATGATGGCTTCCAATCTGGTGAAGAAAGTTACGACCCTAGACTTCCTGTTATAGTATTGCAGACCACTTGGAAGGTATATATGCAAGTGAAACGTGGAGTGATTTAGTTCATGTAGTTGATTATGAAGTGCATACATATATTGATGAAGCAAATAATGATGAAGAGATGAGCATAAGGGATAATGCCCTTTATGAAGAACATGCAAGTCCATCAGGTAATACAATTAATGATTATCATTGGTGCATGGATAATTCTCTCTTTGAAGATGACTTTGCACTCAACGAATTTGAGCTATCATCTTTGGAAGTGGAGAGTCATATGCAATATGATATGGCTACCTATGGACAACAAGTGGACAGAGAGGGAATACAAAATGTTTTAAGGGTGAACAAGGTGCTTGTCTCTTGTTTGATGTTCTACCCTTATTTGTCCTTGATGATGACTTTGAGGTCATTGGCACTTGTTTGCATGAGGATGACATAAGCTATGCTTCAGCTAGATATCATGAGGGTGCTCATACAACTACAAGTGGTTTTGAGGTAACTATTTCCTATTATGAAGACTATGTCACAAATGATTCTCTAGATCTTTGTTTGGGGCAGTTATCACTTATTGATATGGATCATGTTGAGAGCATATTTTTGAGATCATTGGTTGGGCCTGATAACATTGGGGATGAAGTCAAGTTTTTGATCTGTAGGGTGAAGAGGAGAAAATCATTAGTGATTTTCTTAGCAGAAATTTTACATAGCAGTGTATGTCAAGGAATTCAAAATAGAGAGGCAATTTGAAGATTATGAGTCTTCATATGAAGTGCCTCAAATTTCTGAATTGCATGCTAATGGTGCAAATTTAACTCTGAATCATACATTTGATTTAGTCATTTAGGAGCACATTAGCATTTGTTGTGCATTTGGGCCACAAGAATTAGAACAGTCATATGGCATAGCCCAACATGAAACCCCACTTGGGCTAGATATGTTTCAGCTTGATATTCCTCATCATGCTGATATTTATGCAGATCTATAAATGTATCATGCTAACATGGAGCTTGAAGGTGAGTATTTTTCATATGTGCCAGCATGATGATGAGTCATATTATCTATGGTTGCCTTGCCATGGTTAAACAAATTTTCCATCTGCATCATGATAATATCAATGTCTATATTTTGTATGTGTATGCATGCAAAATGTTTTTATTGCTAATGTTGGTCAATCAGTGCAACAGAGGATTGAGGGAGATCATCTCCTTCAATAGGTTTGTCTTTAAGAGAGGCAAGTAGCTTCATTCCATTTTTTGTGGGGATGGCCTACAATGTCCCAAAATTTTGATACAGTCATTTTTGGTTGTTTGTTGTTGTAAATATATTTTGTGTTGTGTTCCCTTGTGTGTTTTGTGTGTTGGTCTACCCGGAGATGTTCCGAGGTTCTGTCTATGACAAATTTACCATACATCCCCAACTAAAGCCACTATTGGAGACCAAAATTACCCATTCCAAAATGCCTAATTCTGCCCCAAAAAACAAAGAAAATTCCATCAAATCTTTCCCACTTTGCCTTTGAATTTCAAAAACCATCTCTTATATTTGATCAAAGATTATTCTTAATGGGTTCCCTTCAGAAAATCCTCTAAGTATATGCCCCCCTTTTTGTTTTCTTGCCTTAGAATATTTCCTTCATTTTTTGCCCTTTGTCAGCAAACCATCAAATCCCTAAACTTGCGAACTTGATCTCAAGTTTATTTATTTTTAGTTCCCCAACAATGGTATTCACTAATAGAGGGAAAATCTAGCCATGTGTATCATCAGTGGAAGAAGGAAGGAAACAAAGGAATTAAAGTGCCTTTGTCAGCGATTTGTCAAGTTCAGAAACTTGATAGTTCTCCAACAATAGGCTTTGCCGATAGAATGAAAAAGGAGGTAACCATGGCTTGCAAAATGTTTCTAAGGTGGAGAAAAGAGGTTCAGAAAAATTCATTTTTGCCAAACAAGGTAAAGTGGAATGAATGAAGCTAAGGTAAGGGTCATTTTTGGGAAACCAGAGAAAACCCGAACTTGACAAAAGTTTGGTTTTCTCATAGTTTGTCGATAAGGGCAAAATGGCCGATGGGGTCAAAGGGAAATAATAAAGGAAAAAAGATTGTTTGGCAAGGGCAAAGCAGTGGAAAAGTTCTTGGTTTAGTAAAGTGCCCTTTTGTCAATAAAAAAAAGGATAAGAAATGGTTCAATCAGGGAATCAACAAAATCCCTAACTCTACAAAGGTTCGCGTTTCCTCTATTTTGTTGATAAAGACAATAGAAAGAAAAAAATGGTTTGGCAAAATGTAGTTTTTGCCAATAAAGAAATAAAGGCTAGTTATAAACAAATGAGAATCACCGATAAGGTGAAAAAGGCATCAAAAAGATGAAGTTTGCGAAATATGAAATTTGCCAATAAGGCAAAATAAGGCATGGTTCAAGAAAGAGCAATTTTGCCGATAAAAGAAAAAATGAGTAAGGCAAGAAGGATATCAGCAAACCAGCAGGAGGCGGTACTTTTCATAAAGTTTGATATTTTGAAAGATTGTCAATAAGGTGATAGGGAAAATAAAAGAAAGGAAGGCACGGAAATGAAATGGGTTCAACAAATGACAGGAGTGGTCGACAAAAGGAAAATGGTTCGTGATATCAAACTTTTGCCAATTGAAAAGAATAGTAGATACTCATAAAATTAAAGATTTGTCGATAAAGGAAGATAGGAGGAAGGTGGTAGAGTTCAAGAAAATAAAAATTTGCCGACAAGGGAGGAATATAGCCTAGTTTAGGATTGTTACATTTTGTCAACTAGAGGATGGAATTTGCCAATATAGGTCACTTAAGTGCAACTGACGGCAGGTTCATGCTGGGATAATTTTTTGATCTGGCAAGATCAGATTGAATGTCAAATGTAAAGCGTGAAGTACAAAATTGTAGACGTCAGGTGGTTATTGAAATAGTGTCTTCCATCCACATGCATGTACTACTATTTAATGGGAATGTGCAATGTGCCAGTGGCCATATTTTCTGCAGGTCCCCTCAAGGATGTGAGTCAATTTGTAGGGCATGGGTGCCTAAAATATCTATCGATTCTTCTGACAGATGGCTATGCACCTCATTTAATATAGTGCAGTTTCTTGTTGACTTGTTTTCCAGTGCCCAAGGATGCACATTATGAGCTAATTTCTATATATACAAGAAAATGAGACATTCTCAGGGTTGGTCACTTGGCCAATTGTCTAGCCTTGGAGAGCCTAAGGATTTTCTCTGGCATCAAAACATGATTTTTCTAGTCTGTAAGTTATGTATTTTCCCTTGCCACATTTATGTTGATTGTAATAGAGGTTTGGAGATGTGTGATAACATCTAAGTTAATATAAGGCTTTGTATTTATGATTTCTTTGTTGCATATGAATTGTTGTAGTTCTTTTTTGGATTATTAAGTATGTCCATTGTATGAAGATCTATCTCAGGTCATATATGTAAATATATCTCTAGTTTTATTGATCCTTTGCTGCATATTTCCTTTCCTCCTTGCATTCTATGACTCTATTACCTAATGGAATAGGCACCAGTCCATATTAGAGAGGGATCAAACACTCTTTTAAATAAAACAAATCATTCACCTGTGGTTCAGAGAAAAAATGATATTTCTCGTGCATGTACATTCACACTATTGAATCAGCTATATAGGCGTTATGTGGCAGCCAGTCATTCTTGACTTAGTGACATCTTTTGCAGTCAAGATGATGAGTTGGGTCTGGCTATTCATTTGTTTTTAGTTGTTCATCTGGTTTGAACTCAATACCTATCCAGATATACCCCTTGGAATATCCCTCCAGAGTTTAAGTTGAGTTCAAAGTGCAGAGGAGTCTACCAACTCCTATTAGTTGGCCAAGATCACCCAAAACTTGTTAATAAACCTCTTCCTATCACCCTAATGACAGTCCCTAGCCTAGGTGATCTAGGAATATTTTAGAGGTTTGTGTTACTGTTAGTTTGGGTCCCAACAAGATCTAATCATCATTGTAGTGGAGGTGGAAACACCATAGAGGGTTTGACTAGGGAAAGCCCTTATACATAGAACAACATTTTCCTCTTTTATTGTGTACAGTTGAAGATACAGGTTTTTGGAAATAAGATCTAAGAAGAAGAAAGGGTTTGTGTTACATCCCCTTTTTGGATTCAATATTACTATTTAATTTTTCTTAAATAGTACAGTTATGTGGATATGTTTTTAATATCATAGGAACTGATGATATAAATAGAGAAGGTTAATTTTATGAAATTATGGAATCTATTGATTATGATCAATATGATGTTATGAATTAGAATGTCTTTTCGATATGAAAATGAAATGATTTGATATAAATGTGTTTTGAGTAGAATATTGGTGCTTTGAACACAAAATTGTATGTGAGATTGTCAATGACAGGAATAGATGGAACATGTTCGCCAGGAAGAAAGAAGAAGAGAAAGTATCTTTGAGAAAGAGAGAATAGACTTTGGAATAACCCATGGGTGCTTGCCACTGAAAACACAAATCAGGTAGACAAACCTAGATACTTTGAGTTTGGGCCAAGTCAATTTTAGTCGAGATATCGACCTCTGTTAGAATAGGTCTTTCTCCTTTCGTAAGTCATCATTTAGAGTATGCGAAATCGACATCAGTGTCATAATACTTTGAATCATGTTGTCAAATATGAACAACTGATATATTATTTATATGTAAATATATGTATATACTTATGGTCGAGTTGTAAGTCATGTCTTGTTGTTCGACACAAAAGTCAGAAGTTGTATGTAGGTCGATCTCAAGTCTTGTTCTGTGTTTGCGCTTAATTCGTCATTATCATTGTAAAGTGCTATGAGCGTATGATGTAAAACGTCTCCTTGCGAAATTTGATGGATGTTGAATTTTTCTTTTCCGGGCTATTAACAATTACTAAAGGGTTTAAATAATGTTTAAATCTAGAGACCATGGTGTGTAGTACCCTTGGTCGTATGATATTGGAACATGTAATATTTTGTTAATGTTGTTTTGAGATAAATTCCTTTATTCTTTAGTGATGTCGATAATTAGGCAGAAGCTCAAGAGGAACACACTTAAGCTCTTATTAAGAGGTCTTTTATTTGGAATAGTCTTTTGTTTTCATGCTTTAAACCTCAAGATAGTCATTGGCCTAGTCTTTATTATTATGTTTGTATTTGTTTTATACTATTAACTGTTTTGAGTAGTGGGACAGATTGTTAAGTCTGGTAAATGCCACCTTGCCTATGTGGAGCTCCATCTTGGAGAATGATCGCGATTTGTGGGAGTGGCCAAACCATTTTCTAGTTGAGGTCGCACAAGGTGGGAAAACATTTTTGCATGACCAGTTACATTCCCTTATCGATAGGCATGGTCAGGTTAGTGGAGGAGACAATTATTCCTTTGCAGTGAACAAGGGAGATATAGAGTAGTAAGAGTCAGTTTTGGGGAGGGAACACGAAGGAGAAGAGAAACAAGACTGAGCAAGGAGCATCAAGGGGAACATCTGAGAGAATAGCAAGTGTCGTGGACTAGTTTGTAAGTGAACTCAAGAGACTATTAACAGGTTCTCTTCCTCTCTTCACTGCGTAGTCATAGTTTCCTTGTTATTAGTAATGTCTTAACCAGCATTTCGATGGAACATAGAATTTGCCTAAAGATACAAAGTGATATTTGTTAATAACTGTAGCCTATGTGTTTTGTCATCATCAAAATGAGAGCAATGTTTATGTCTTCTACACTACACTACATCGCACCAAAGATGTGAAACCTACGGTTTGTTGTATTATCCGACAAAGGTAGAGAATAATTGTATAGTCATTGGTTTAAACTTAGAAGGTTTATAGTTATGTGTAGGGTGCAAATCTGAGTATGTGTTGGTCGTAAAACATTTCACCACTATTATAAACTGCAGTGTCAAAACATTGGTTGACAGAGAATACAATCTCTTTGGACAGTTGAATACAATACCTTGGCTTTGTCAAGTTTAAAGGTTAGTTAGTATTAGAGTAAAAGATTTGTTTGTGTCAACCATCGATGGAGGATTATTATTAGTGAAGAGGTGCAAGTCGTAACATGCAAGACTTCACTGTTATCCTCTTTTTCTGAGTTTAAAACTAGTCGGTCGACCATGGAAAAATTATTAACCTAGCTTCAAATAATAACAAGCTTTAAACTATTTGCTTTTGAAGACGATTCTTTTGCTATTGAAGTATTTAAACTATTGTTTTCTGAGAGAAAACCTTATTGTTATAACAATTATTATTATGAAGTTTTTACAAACAATGTAATGAATCTTTTGTCAAGTCTCAAGCTTAGACTTACATGCAATCTAAATTGCTAGAAGAAACAATATGACAAGGTTTTTCTAATCTATAGATCGACAAGATTAAGCTATGTCAAAGATTTCAACACGTCGAAGTAGTACATTGTGAGTGTTAAATTTTAACCTGGGGTTTTCGAACATTGTATTCTTCAAATTGGCTTTTAGTGAAACCCTTACAAAACAATAGAGTTGAGTTTAGTGTCCACTCAAGAGTGGATAATTTAAACAATGCACTAACTTAGAGATCGTTGTAACAACGCGTAGAGTTATCTGAATAATCAATATGCTAGGAAACCATTATTTTATCATGAAGACGGAGAGGTTTCCATGAGCTTGTACAAAGAGAGTAAACCTCAATGCCATGCATTAATGCATGATGAATTTCAAACACCTTGAGGTTATCGAGGTTGTTATACGGAACTTATAAATAGGTAACTATAGGATTGCGATTAATTCAAGTCGAGTGGGGTGGGTGAACTTATTACATGTGTTGATACAACGCTAATTATAGTTAAATCCTTTGGCCAAGGTAATGCATGATCCTCAAGTGCATTGATTGTTCACTATGACTGGATGGCGTAGCTTGTGGAGTGGTCACGCTTGACTAGAGGGTATCTAGGGGATTGCATGATAGCAAGTCATGTAGGTCACAACACCAGAGCTTAGATGGCAAACACCATTGGTTATCCTAAGTCTATCCTCTTGAGCAGGGTAGGGCCACTTTCAGAAAGGAAGGAGTGCGGGAGACCGGTGGTTTGTGGTTGGAGGTTAAGCTCCTTGAAGATACTTTCTCTTCTTAATTCTTGAGGATTGTCGAGACTTGAATTTGGATGGTTGACAATCGAGATGTAGTGACATTGGTAAGTTCCTATTTTAAATGTGTTCTATGTAACTTTTAACAACATATTGTTTAAATGTTATGGATGATTATTTCCTTTTGTTTTAAGTTATATATTCATGATTACTGTAAGTCGATGGATGTTCTTCTTGGTGATAAGAATTGGAAATAAACTAGTTTTCTATTTTAAACTTAAAAAAAAAATTATTACCTTTGGTTAAAACTTAGTTTTTAGGGTGAAATCAGAGCTAACCAGGTTTAGCACTAGGGCTGATGAGTCCACTAACCTAATTAGGAATCAACATTATGTGGGTAGCTAATGATTTGATTTACTGTGCCAGGATGGTACGTATCAAGAAAAATGCAAGGAAGTCCTTCACTGGTAAGGAACATTATCTGCAAGCTAAGCAGAAAGGACTTATGATGATCAAGACTATTGAGAAAATGAATGATGAAAATGGCATTTGGCTAGATGATGTGGAAACTTTTGTCAATGCTCTGTCATGACTCAAACAAATGAAAAAAGAACTCCTAGAGATAGCTAGGATGACAGCTTGAATCATGGTCAATTGCTACCCTATTAGTGTACCTATTAGTGTACCAATGATCACTAGGGATCCTCGTATACCACCTAGAGCTGAAATCATTGTACTATCATTTGATAGTGAGTCTGAGGGTTATACACCTCATGAATATGTGTCGGACAATGATTCTGAAGGTTACACCCCACTTGTAAATACTGAGTGAAACATGAGATATGTCTATCTTTAAAGAATGTATATATAGTTTTGCAAAGTATAATAAAGACAAATTTTGGTTTGAGAATAATTATGGTTATGAGCAATCGTTATGTTTTGATAATATACAAAATGATAAATCATAGAACTAATTAGTACTTGCTTAATCAGGTGAGAAAACAAACAATCATGGATCAATCAGAGTTTAATGAGAGAGAAGATCAGGAAGGTCACAACTCTCAGGAAAACTCCACTGATAAATTGGACAGAATTCTTAATATGCTTACTGAAACTAAGGAAAGGTTGGGCAAATTGGAAAAGAAAGTGAATGAAACTAAGAATACGGAGGGTGAAAATGAGAATTCTAATAATGCAAGTAAAAGTAAACAACGGGATCTTGGCACGTCAAGTGAAAACCAAGATGATAGTGAAACTCAGAGGGAGACAAAAGAAAAACTTGCACTGGAACTATCTAGGGATATGAAAAAGATTATCCCTCCCAAATTTGACGGAGTGAAAACTGGTGATGCAGCAAAAGCATGGTTAACATAAATGGAGAAATACTTTGAAATCAGAAATTACTCTGAGATTACAAAGGCAGTGTGGGGAGCATATCAGCTATCTAGAGAAGCATCCACTTGGTGGATGAACAAGAAAATGGAATTAGAATTAAGTCCCTTGAAGGTGACATGGAATGAATTTGTGAAACTTTTCTGAAAGAGGTGGTTACCACAGCTATATTTTGATCAAAAGCTAACAAATTTCCAAAACCTTAGGCAAGGTGATCTGTCTATGGTTGAATATGCAGAAAAATTTACTAGATTGTTGAAGTATGTTCCTCAATATCAAAAGGTTGAAAGCTTTCGGATAAGAAAATTTATCATTGGACTCAATCCTCAGATTGGCGGTGAGGTGGAGGTGCATGGTCCAAACACAATGGACCAGGTGTATGAGAAAGCAATTAAGCAGGAATAGAAGATCAAATCCATTTCTGCTTACCGTGAAAAGAAACGTAAGAGATTTGATAAGAACTATAATGATCAGACGTATAAAATGAAGAATGAAAAAGGATATGGAAACAGGAGGTTCAATAAAGCAAATTGGAAAAACAAAGAGGGATTTGGTAATGAACGTAGAAATGAAGACTATAAGAAAAATGATAATTTTAAGAAGAATAATGATGCTTTGAGTAGACCATCTGAGAAGAGAGGACCAATTGGAGGATATTTTTCTTGTGGTGGAGATCATTATGCTAACCGTTGTCCTAATAAAAAGTAGAACGGGCAGCCTAGGAATACGGTACTTCCTTTGTAGTAGGAAGCATTTCAAGAAAGGATTCATGCCACCCTTGACAATCAACAAGATGAGTATTAGATTACTCCCATTGAGATGACAGGTACATTATTTGGAGTTCCTGTTTCTATTTTGTTTGATACTAGTGCAACAAAAATTTTTGTGTCATCTAGAGTCTTAAGTAAATTTTCTAGAAGAGCTAGTTTTATGTCAAAACCGTGGATAGTTGAGTCTGCAAATCATTCAAAGGCTCAGGTAGAGCAATGTTTGTTTGAAGCTAAGATTGATATTTCAAACTTCTCCACTAAGGTAAATTTATATGTAGCACTTTTACGGTCTTAAGATGTCATCTTAGGAATGAATTGGTTGTGGAGACATAGGGCCAAGGTAGATTGTTTTCATAAAACAATTGAGTGTCTAGATGATAAAGGAAATACAATAAATTTTCAAGGTATTCAAAGGGAAATAAGGATCCGATCTATTTCTTCAAAACAATTAAAGTGGGCTAGGCATAAGGGATGTCAACTTTTTGCAGTCAAAATGGATCTAGTAGAGGAAGCCTTAGAGAAGCAAACATTTGAGGAAAAATATCCATATCTTTGTAATTTCAGTGATTTATTTCTTGAGGAACTGCTAGGCTTGCCTCCAAAAAGAACCTTTGATTTTGCCATAGATATTAAATCAGGATCTGAGCCAGTATCTAAAACTCCATATCGAATGACCACTACTGAACTTATGGAATTGAAGGCTCAATTGCAGGAGCTATTGTCTAAAGATCTAATTAGGCCAAGTGTATCATCATGGGGAGCTCTGGTTATTTTCATCAAGAAGAACGACGAAACCCTTAGACTGTGTATAGATTATCGGATACTAAATAAGGCAACAATAAAGAATAAGTATCCACTGCCATGTATTGATAATTTATTTGACCAAATGCGTGGTGCATCAGTCTTTTCTAAGATAGATTTGAGATCTGGATACCATCAGTTGAGGTTGAAAGATGAAGATATTCACAAGACTACATTTAGAACAAGATATGGTCATTATGAGTTTACTATGTTGCCATTTGGATTAACCAATGCACCTGCCACTTTCATGAATCTCATGAATAGTGTTTTCAAAGATTGCCTTGATAAATTTGTCTTAGTTTTCATAGATTATATTCTGATATATTCCAAAAATGAGGAGGAGCATAGACATCATCTTCAAATTGTTTTGCAACGATTAAGAGAACACAAATTGTATGCGAAACTCTCGAAATGCACTTTCTTTCAGAAAGAAGTGTAGTATTTGGGACATACAATATCAGCTGAAGGGATATCAGTTGACCCAGCTAAAATTAAGGCAATTATGGAATGGCCTGTACCTTCCAATGTTTCAGAGCTACGAAGTTTTATGGGATTGGCTAGATATTACAGAAAATTTATTTTGAATTTCTCAAGTATTGCTAATCCAATTACTTCCTTGCAGAGAAAAGGAAAATGGTTTGTTTGGATTGGAGAATGTCAAAAGGCATTTGATTTGTTAAAAGAAAAGTTAACAACAACACCAATCTTGAAAGTCCCTGATCCTGAAGGACAATTTGAGGTTATTACTGATGCCTCGAGAGAAGGGTTAGGAGGTGTGCTTATGCAAGATGGACATGTAATAGCCTATGAATCAAGAAAGTTGAAAAACTATGAGTAGAATTACACTCCTCATGACTTAGAACTGGCAACAGTGATTCACGCCCTTCAGATGTGGTGACATTATTTGTTGGGAAAGACTTTTATACTAAAATCAGATCATCAATCTTCATTACATATTTACACAACCTCATCTCAATGCAAGACAAAGGAGATGGTTATAATTAATATCAGATTATGACTTTTAGATTTCTTATATCAAAGTCAAAGAAAATCGAGTAGCTGATGCTTTAAGTAGAAGAAGACACATAGCTTCTATAATCTTTATTCATGCTAATTTTAAAGATTTAGTATTGCAAATTTTATCTGGAGATGAATATTATGAGCAGGTGAAACAAGCTCTGCAATTAGACCCTAAGGATCCAAGATATGACAGATTCTATTTTGAGTTAGATGGATTGATGAGATTTAAGGGAAGAATCTACGTTCCTAATTCTGTAGAACTTAGAAACCTTGTTTGGAAGCAAGTTCATTATGTACCTTATTCCAGACACCCAGGAGTAAAAAAACTTTTAGCTGATGTCAAGCCACTATATTTCTGGAAAGGAATGAAAAGTGACACTGCAAGGTTTGTAGCGAGTTGTTTGGATTGTTAGAGAGTGAAGGCAGAACACCAACATCCTGCTAGATTGTTATACTCGTATGATATTCTAGAATGGAAATGGCAGGTTGTTAGTATGGATTTTGTTCAAGGGTTACCAATGTCTAAAAATAGACATGATGCAATAGTGGTTGTTGTAGATAAACTAACCAAGGTAGCACATTTTATACCAGGGAATTTGACAGATGGAGCTCATATTTTGGCTCAAAAATTTGTACAAGAAATATTTAGATTGCATGGGGTACCTAAAAAGATTATATCAGATAGAGATGCTCAAATAACCTCTTAGTTTTGGTAAACTTTATTTTCAGCACTAGGGACTAAACTCAATGTGAGCACCGCTTATCATCCTGAAATCGATGGACAAATAGAAAGGGTTAATCAAGTCTTAGAAGATCTTTTAAGAATGTATTGCATGGATCAGCAATACAGATGGGAGGAATATTTACCTCTTATTGAATTTGCCTATAACAATTCCTATCATTCTACCATTAAGATGGCACCATTTGAAGCACTATATGGAAGGAAATGCAGAACTCCTATAAGCTAGGATAAGCTGGAAGATAGGATAAGCATTGGACTTGAAATTCTTGCGGATATGGAAGAAAAAATGAAAATGATTAGGAAGAGGTTGGCAGAAGCCAACAACAGGCAAAAAAGTTATGCAGATTGCAAACGGGTGCCTAGACATTTCTCTGTTGGTGAGAAAGTTCTTTTACGAGTGAACCCCCATAAAAGCTCAATCAAATTTGGTAAATCATCAAAGTTGGCTCCTCGATATGTCAAACCTTTTGAAGGCCTTGAGATTATCAATCCAGTGGCCTACAAAGTTGCTCTACCTCCAGTCTTGTCCAAAATGCATAATGTCTTTCATGTTTCATACCTAAACAAATACTTTGTAGGTAATGACCACATTCTTAAATGGAATTCTTTATAGATACAAGAGCCAGGAGTGGTTGTGATCGAGCCACTCAAGGTGCTCAAAATGCATAAACTACGTTTATGTAATCGAGAGGTTTTGCAATGCAAAATTTAGTGGGACCAATATGGCGAGGATAGCGCCACTTGGGAAGACTATAAAGACATCTACCAAAGATTTCCTTATCTTTTCAAAAACATTAAGCTATAAAATTAAAAATTTTGCTTGGCAAATTCAATCATCGGGGACAATGATTCTATAGGGGAAAGATATGTTACATCCCCTTTTTGGATTCAATATTACTATTTACTTTTTCTTAATTAGTAAAGCTATGTGGATATGTTTTTAATATCATAGGAACTGATGATATAAATAGAGAAGGTTAATTTTATGAAATTATGGAATCTATTTGATTATGATCAATATGATGTCATGAATTAGAATGTCTTTTTGATATGAAAATGAAATGATTTGATATAAATGTGTTTTGAGTAGAATATTGGTGCTTTGACCACAAAATTGTATGTGAGATTGTCAATGATAGGAATAGATGGAACATGTTCACCAGGAAGAAAGAAGAAGAGAAAGTATCTTTGAGAAAGAGAGAATAGACTCTGGAATAACCCATGGATGCTTGCCATTGAAAACGCAAATCAGGTAGACAAACCTAGATGCTTTGAGTTTGGGCTAAGTCAATTTTAGTAGAGATATCGACGTCTATTAGAATAGGTCTTTCTCCTTTTGTAAGTCGTCATTTAGAGTATGGCAAATCGACATCAGTGTCGTAATACTCTGAAATCGTGTCGTCAAATATGAATGACTGATATATTGTTTATATGTAAATATATGTATATACTTATAGTCAAGTTGTAAGTCGTGTCTTGTTATTTGTTCAGAGAAAAACTCAGAAGTTGTGCGTAAGTCGATCTCAAGTCTTGTTCTGCATTTGCGCTCAATTAGTCGTTATCGTCGTAAAGTGCTATGAGCGTATGACGTAAAATGTCTCCTTGCAAAATTTGATGGATGTTGAATTGTTCATTTTTGGGCTATTATCGATTACTAAAGGGTTTAAGTAATGTTTAAATCTAGAGACCATGGTGTGTAGTACCCTTGGTCGTATGATATTGGAACATGTAATATTTTGTTAGTGTCGTTTTGAGATAAATTCCTTTATTCTTTAGTGATGTCGATAATCGGGCAGAAGCTCGAGAGGAACACACTTAAGCTCTTATTAAGAGGTCTTTTATTTGGAATAGTCTTTTGCTTTCATGCTTTAAACCTCAAGATAGTCGTCAGCCTAGTCTTTATTATTATGTTTGCATTTGTTTTATACTATTAACTGTTTTGAGTAGTGGGATGGATTGTTAAGTTTGGTAACCACCACCTTGCCTATGTGGAGCTCCATCTTGGAGAATGAACATGATTTGTGGGAGTGGCCAAACCATTTTCTAGTTGAGGTTGTATAAGGTGGGAAAACATTTTTGCATGACAGGTTAGATTCCCTTATCGATAGGCATGGTCGGGTTAGTGGAGGAGACAATTATTCCTTTGCAGTGAATGAGGGAGATATAGAGTAGTAAGAGTCAGTTTTGGGGAGGGAACATGAAGGAGAAGCAAAACAAGACTGAGCAAGGAGCAAGAAGGGGAACAACTGAGAGAATAGCAAGTGTCGTGGACCAGTTTGTAAGTGAACTCAAGAGACTATTGATAGGTTCTCTTCCTCTCTTCGCTGCGTAGTCATAGTTTCCTTGTTATGAGTAATGTCTTAACTAGCATTTTGATGGAACATAGAATTTGCTTGAAGATACAAAGTGATATTTGTTAATAACTGTAGCCTATGTGTTTTGTCAACATCAAAACGAGAGCAATGTTTATGTCTTCTACACTGCACTACACTGCACCAAAGATGTGAAACCTACAGTTTGTTGTATTGTTCGACGAAGGTTGAGAATAATTGTATAGTCATTGGTTTAACCTTAGAAGGTTTATAGTTATGTGTAGGGTGCAAATCTGAGTATGTGTTGGTCGTAAAACATTTCACCACTATTACAAACTGCAGCGGTAAAACATTGGTTGATAGAGAATAAGATCTCTTTGGACAGTTGATTACAATACCTTGGCTCCATCAAGTTTAAAGGTCAGTTAGTATTAGAGTAAAAGACTTGTTTGTGTCAACCATCAACAGAGGATTATTATTAGTGAAGAGGTGCAAGTCGTAACATGCAAGACTTCACTGTTATCCTCTTTTTCTGAGTTTAAAACTCGTTGGTCGACCATGGAAAAATTATTAACCTAGATGTAAATAATAACAAGCTTTAAACTAGTTGCTTTTGAAGGTGATTCTTTTGTTATTGAAGTATTTAAACTATTGTTTTCTGAGAGAAAACCTTATTGTTATAACAATTATTATTATGAAGTTTTTACAAACAATGTAATGAGTCTATTGTCAAGTCTCAAGCTTAGACTTACATGCAATCTAAATTGCTAGAAGAAACGATATGACAAGGTTTTTCTAATGTATAGATCGACAAGATTAAGCTATGTCAAAGATTTCGACACGTCGAAGTAGTACATTGTGAGTGTTAAATTTTAACGTAGGGTTTTCGAACATTGTATTCTTTAAATTGGATTTTAGTGAAACCATTCCAAAACAACAGATTTGAGTTTAGTGTCCACTCAAGAGTGGATAATTTAAACAATGGGCTAACTTAGAGATCATTGTAACAATGCGTCACGTTATCTGAATAGTCAATATGCTAGGAAACCATTCTTTTATCATGAAGATGGAGAGGTTTCCATGAGCTTGTAGAAAGAGTGTAAACCTCAATGCCATGCGTTAATGCATGATGAATTTCAAACACCTTGAGGTTATCGAGGTTGTTATACAGAACTTATAAATAGGTAACTATAGGATTGTGATTAATTCAAGTCGAGTGGGGTGGGTGAACTTATTACATGCGTTGATTCAACGCTAATTATATTTAAATCCTTTGGCCAAGGTAATGCATGATCCTCAAGTGCATTGATTGTTCACTGTGACTAGATGGCGTAGCTTGTGGAGTGGTCATGCTTGACTAGAGGGTATCTAGGGGATTGCATGATAGCAAGTCACGTAGGTCACAACACCAGAGCTCAGATGGAAAACACCATTGGTTGTCCTAAGTCTATCCTCTTGAGTAGGGTAGGTCTACTTCCGGAAAGGAAGGAGTGCAGGAGACCGATGGTCTATGGTTGGAGGTTAAGCTCCTTCAAGATACTTTCTCTTCTTAATTCTTGAGGATTGCCGAGACTTGAATTTGGATGGTCGACAATCGAGATGCAATGACATTGGTAAGTTCCTATTTTGGATTTGTTCTATGTAACTTTTAACAACATATTGTTTAAATGTTATGGATGATTATTTCCTTTTGTTTTAAGTTATATATTCATGATTACTGTAAGTTGATGGATGTTCTTCTTGGTGATAAGAATTGGAAACAAACTACTTTTCTGTTTTAAACTTTAAAAAAAAATTATTACCTTTGGTTAAAACTAAGTTTTTAGGGTGAAATTAGAACTGGGTGTTACAGTTTGTAGGTATGGACCTGGTGAAACTCAAATATTTTGCTAAATCCTAATTAGGGTCTAGGATGCCCAAGTACCCTAGTCTTTGGTGCCCTTGAATGTAGATCCAGGTTCTGCTCTGCTACTTGATCTTCGTTGTACTTTTTGATTTCTAATATTTATTTCCAATAGCTATTAATAGATCTTTGTCATTTAAGGTTTAGTCATTTGCCCTAATTTTCTTGCTAGAGCTTAGTTGAATTTGATTGACTCTTCTCTATACAACAAAAGAATAGAATCCCTATAGTTTGGCTCTCCTCCACGGGTAGTAGGTAAGCTTCGTTTGCGGTCGAATGTTTAATAGAAGAGGGTTTTGACCTAGTTTAATTTCTTAGGCTAGTCTCCCTTTTATATCACAAACATTTTGGTGAACCTAACTTGTCGTGCACTTTTCCATCCTTCTTGTTTCAAATCCAAGTTTTTTGCTGCACTAGATCTGATTTGGATTGAGTTCATTAATCATTTTACATACATACATAGTAAATTTTTGCATAGTTTCAAAACTAGGGTTTATAAAATCCTTGCATTTTTAGAAAATCCAGCTAGTTTAAAACCTAGGGTTTATAGGCTTTTGAGTTGTTTCAGATCTTGTTGCATTGTTAGCTTTTTTTAAATATTTACATTTGTTGTACCTTGTCATTCTTTGTGGTTAAAACATTCTTCCATCATTGTATTTGAAATTTAGAAAACAAACACTTCATTCTAGATTTGAAAAAAAAACATATTTGTCACTTTGTTTGCATTTTGTAAGGTTAGATCATGATAGCATGAATTAAATATCTAATTTTTGCATCAGATCTGATTGTTATTATAGTAATTAATCATTTCATAGTGTTACATTGTGCATTTGAATATTTTCATTCCTAGGATTTCTCAAAAAAAGTTGCATTTTTGTGAAAACCTATTTAATGTTAAAATCTAGGGTTTGTGATTGATATTTTCTTTTAGATTTTTCTGTTGTCATTTGCATTTCAAATCTGATTTTAATTTTCTCTACTACAATACAAATTTTATCTTGCATTGAAGTTTGGAACTAGGAACAATTCTAGATGGTTACATATTGAAAAAAGGCATTGAAACTAGGGTTTGATTTGAGCATTGGCATTATTGATATCTAACTTGATTTGAGTAGAGTTGAATTTGATCAAAGATATATTATGTGCATTATCTTTGTTTACATTTGAAAACAAAACATTGCTTCACTTAAGCAAAAACTAAAACCCTTCTTTTGCTACATCATTCATTTCTTTTATTTGTGCATCTTGTGTGTTACTAAAGATTGTAGACACTTTATGAGCTTTGTGACCTAGTGCCCTTTTTCCAACACTCTTGTGCAAAGAAGTCTTCGAATTATTGGTTCTAATGCTTTGAATAATGATGACAACAATACATTGGAACCCCAATTCACTAGTCTTATCACACAAGAAGGTCAATCACTTCTTCCTGATATCCATACTTCACATCTTCCTAAAGAATCAACTTTTCATGAATCCATCAACATTGTTGACCTTGTGGCTCATGTTCTCGAAGCTCAAATTTAGAGATTACACACTAGTTGGCTAATTTTCAGCAATTTGTAAGCTCGAAACATATAGCTGAGGAGGTCATCCTTGTTGTTGAGTGTCTAAGAAGTCTTTTTCTTGAAGGTCAAGAAGGATTGGAAGTCTTGCATGGCCTTGCTCAAATAGTGCATAACAACATTCTATTTGCATCTAGTTGCATTGAGATTGTCACTAATGTCACTTCTTCTAAACAAATAGGGACTCAAGTATCGGCAACCATATTGACATCCCCTATTCCTACATATACATCTACTATTCTCACCACTACTACATAGCCATGTAATAGTGCTACCACATGTGTTGGATTATCTACTGGGAATCATGTTCACCATTATAGTACCGTTCTATATAATTACATAAATTACACATAATTTTACTCCACCTACATCTAAACCTCCTATCACTTTCCAAAAGGATACTCATACATTGATACCTAGCCCTTCCAATTCATTCCAATCTCTATCGAGTTCATCTTCCGACCCTATCATAAACCAATTGTTGCAAAATATGACCTCCATCCAACAACAATTGGCTAGCATAAGTAATAGTCCACCTAAACCTAATATGACAACACATTATATTTGTAACCCTTTATCCTATTCAATCTTAAGAGCTCAAATGCCCAATAATTTAGAGACCCCTTGCTTCGAGAATTATAATGGGAAGGGATACCCTAACAACCATGTGGCAGCCTTTACCACTAGGTAAAAGTTCAAAGTTGTGTCACACTTTGGGCTAACATATCAGCATAAACATTCAACTAAAATTCAATTTTGGTGAAACTTATGTTCTATCTGAATTCATTCTAGCTAAATAAGATCTAGGCCACAACTTTTCCAATTAGAACCATCCACTAAAAAACCATGTAGCATCACTTTGAGGCTCATTTACCAAAAGAATGAATAATTTGAAAAACTTGATGCTATAACAACTACTACTCATGCAAATAATCATTTTAAAAGAATCTAAAAATACCCTTTTGTAAATCAATCAATCTACTTTGTAAAAATATAAAATTTTAAACATTTCATTTAGTGTTTATATATTATTTTTTTATTTCTACTAAAATTAGGTCATTAGCACCAAAATATGGTGTTGATTGTCCTCGCAAGGGAAAATAGTAAAGTTTATCAAAAAAAATTGAAAAAAATATGATGCACTAGAGGAGAGATTCCTTGAAAATATGAAAGTTAGATCAGTGTTGGTTGTTTCCTTTATAAAAGTGTGACACATGTTTGTGCTTTAGCCCTGCTATGTGTAGTGATTTCTTCTTTGAGGATACAATCTTGGAAAAACTCTTTCCTAGGTCACTCAAAGACATAGCCTTAGATTGGTTTTTCTCTTTACCTCCTAATTATATAACTTCATGTTCACAATTAGTCAATAAACTCCTCAAACATTTTCAAGATTACATTGGACCTCAAGTCTCTTGACAGACTTGGTTCATTGCAAAAAAGGAATAAAATAGAAAATAATAGATTTTAGGGGCCATTATCAAGCCCTCTTCTCACAAGTTCAATATTCTATTCTAGATGTTTATGTACAAAGAATCTTTATTGTCCGTTACAACCTGACATTTGTGATAAGATATTGTTAATCTAGTGTTTGGTGAAAAGGCTAAATTAAATCTAACCCATCTATAGCATACATGAGTCACAAGATTAGTATCTGAGTCCTCCTCCATTTCGTAATGATTTGATTCAGTCTTGTCCTTGAATGTTATATGGAAAAGGGTTTGATCTAGTTCACATTCTAGTTGTTATCATTCTCCTTTTTCATACTTAACATTTTGGTGAACCTGTAGCTTTGAGCATTTGCATCTTGTTGATTATACATTGTTGTTCCAAGACATTTCATTATGGCATCTCCATATCATTTCTCTTTGGTATCTTTACATGCATATATCAAAGATCTTGAACATTTTTACAAATTCATTAATATGCATCCTTATGTTTTAGATATTGATATCTTTAAAGGCTCTTTATATGAAATCCTTGGTTACATATCTGATTTTGATAGCTTCATAATCCTCATGGGTGAGTATCCTTTAATATTGGAAGATCTAACTGAATTCACCTCCATGAATTGCCCTGATAAAGAGGATGGTGTTAGAACTCTTCTTCCACTTGTACCAAAATTTATGATAATTCCATGGATCTAGTCTCTAATACATGTGATGGTGACCTAGCTTTGTCTATTTCACCCTATGATTTGGATCCTTCTCCCAAAGTTGACCCCACTTGTGAGGATATTTTGGTGCAAGAGGATCAAATCATAGATACATTCCTTAACATCACCCTACCCTTTCTTCATTCCAATGCTCTCCCTTTGAAAGATGAAGCATGGATGGATGAAGAAAGGTCTCTCACATTAAACCCTTTGGGGATGGAAGTTGATCTTAATCAAAGTGAAAATAATGTTATCCCAATCATCATTAAGAGACTTATTCCACCCACTAAGGGGATAGTGGATAAATGTACTAATGTTCGTAAAATCATTATGCATGAGGCACCTAATGTGCCTCCGCACTTCAAACTGGTGATCATAGTCCAAGGTGCTCCAACACCACCTCGATTAGAAGAAAAAATAATTTTTGTTGAGGTTCCTCCTCTGCCATCCTTACAAGGATAGCGAGAAAACCTTCAAGAGTGAAGCTATCCATCACAAAATCATAAAATCACTTTTGTGCCAGCGTCCTCTTCTGTAAGAACCAATACATTACTAGAATAAAATAATATTATTCTTATAAAATAGTGCGAAAAAAGGGAAGAATTAAAATTTTCCCATAAAAAACACAACTCATGAAAAATACTTTCATCAGTATAATCAAACGTGATTCATTACATCAACTAACAAAATAGCTTAATAAAAGGACTACGCCTTTACAATATCTAGCCATATAGGCTCATAAAAAAGAATATCACAACAAACAATGTCTTCAATATCAAACCATATCTTTGCCACTGAACCTAGCAAAGAGAAGATCATCGAGGCGATTTACCACCTAGCCACGAGGCTCATGCCTCCCTAGTCTTCCTCCTAAAGGGAGAAATTCGACCCTTCGCGAGGGGTCTAGAAAACTGAAGTTGACATGCATGAAGGGATCTAGTGCAACATGATTTATCTATCATCTCTATAGCATGTGTCAAATGCATATACTGATCTAAATCATGATATTGCAGATAATAGAATAAAACATCAAATAGTAATAATTACTAATTTGACTGACAAGATTTGGCCAAAAAATCTTTTAAGCCACTGATGGGTAGATAGGTTAAAAGGAACCCACCCTTCTCTGTTACTCCATATTTGGCACCCGTCCATGCTCTTTCTCTACTCATCATATAGAAATGCAAGAAAAGGAAATACATTTGCAACCAAAACATACTACATCCAATGATGCATACATGGTCATTAGATGGGTAACTTACATATGCAATAAACATTAATCTACTCAAGGAAGTATTTAAACATACTTAATTCCATCATTTATTATGAATACACTCATTTGGAAGTCAAGTATTCCAACAAGCAACAAGATAGTCATCAACCCTAAGGAACATTGTTATATATCCTATCTATGATAAATCATTTTCTTAGATTTTATTACAATTTGCATAATTCTAATAACCAATCTAGGTGTGAATTAGTCTACTAATATTCAACATCTTAAGATATTTACTTACTAATCTAGTTCAACTTATTCCACATAAAACCTAGATGAAGACAACATTTAGGATCTATAAATTAATCACATATCATCTATTAATAATCCAAGTAAGGACACCAGTGTTATATATCGTAGTCACTAAATCTCTTAAAGTCTAACATAAGTACCCTCAACGCCTAAACATGTGATCTAGCTCCCACTTAGCAAAGCTCAAGAAATTAACATTCTTATAATGGAATACTAGTCTTATTAGTTCCTGCCGTAGGTTATTATTACATCGGTTCGATGCATTAGTTCAATTGATTCAACCAATGAAAACAAAGAATTAAAATTTTAGGACAAAAGTTGTATAGTTTAGATTTAATTTTTATTTAAACTAATTTAAATTACAAACAGTAAGGAGAAAAATCAATTTTTAAAAAAAAATGATGTCATAAATATTTAATTGCTTATCACCATCTCATGCATTTAATGGATCATTTATTATGATTTTAAAGCTGGAGTCGACCCATGGTTTACAAATTTCCAACCAATCACATTACATAGGCACTGATAATAATCAATGGACGTCCTTTACAATCAAAACAAATTGATGGTGAGATGACCATCCAAAACAAACACAAATCTTAAACCACATGGTGAGAGCTATCTAGCTATCTAACTGGGTCACCGAATATTTAGAATAGATTTATAATTTAATTACAAATCCCAAAATAAAAAACAACAAATTTAGCTCGCCAAATATTCAACTTCTCTATTTTTTTTCCATTTGTGATATCTGCCACGGCATTGATGGAGGAGGCCACCGTGGAGGAGGCGGTGGCGGCAGCGTGATGGCAGGACTGGGCGAAGTTCCATCTGCATTGGGGCATGAAATATGCCGGCAATCTTTTTTGATCTTCATTCTGCTTAACAAAATCAGCTACCAACCAGTGCAAATCAAGTTCTTTTTCTTGTAAGGCAAGCCATGTGAGGAGCAAAAACCCTAGCAAGGAAGAGCAAAGCGCAGTCCTCGCCCTCTTCGAATGAATACCCCATGATCAGCACTGTGTGGTCGATGTCATCAGGATGGCTGGAGCAATCTCCATCCTATTTCCCATGTTTCATCTCAAAATGTTTTTATATACTCAATATATATATTTGAGTTTTTTTAGGTTTTGCATTTATTGTGTATCTACAATTGGTTTCACATACTAAATGTTTATATATTGTATGTTTTTTAGGTTTAAATCCGCTCATGTCATTGAAATTGATGTGTTAAAATTTCAGTGACTTACAATGGGAAGAAGTGAGGTCCGGAGCATTAAGCTTTGCGAGAGTTCCTATTCCTGTACAACTTGACATACAAGCCATTTCAAGCTCTGCAAATCAACACACTCACCACCAGGATAATAAAAATGACTTGCAAGCTGTTCCACATGAAGATAGAGTTTGTTAAGGATTAAGATTGTCTAGAAAGTTGTAGAATGATTCTAGAGCCTTCCACAACTAGAACATTCCTGGAGCTGTTCTAGAAAAGAATATTGTAAGATATGTTCTACAAAAGAACATTCTAGTTTTTAGAATTATCTAGAAAGCTAGAAGCTTCCAGGCTTCAAAGGTTCTATAGCTATATATATGTGATTGGAGAGAGCTGTTGTATAGAGCCTCTGGATGGTTGTTGGATACAGCATTCAGATTGCTATTAGATATAGCATCTGGATCGCTGCTAAACATGGCATTTGGATGTAATGCAAGTTAGATGAATATATATTTCTGAGTTATCTAACTCTGTTTTGCCCTGTGTTTGCTATGTTCATTGCTGTTATGCTTTGCCCTATCTTTTGGTGTTTATTGGGCCTATTCTCACATGGTATCAGAGCGGGGTTATGGGTTTGAATCCCCTTGGGTAATACTGAGGGGATTGTTGGAAAAAAAAAGATTCAGCTAGAGGATCAGCCCAAGTTTAGCTAGAGTTTCAACCAGGTTCAGCTAGAATGTTTTCCTGGTTTAGCTAGAATGTTTTCCAGGTTCAGCTAGAGGACCATCAAGAGGTTCAGCTAGAATATTTTCCGGTTCAACTAGAGGTTCAGTTAGAAGTGTATTGTTGGAGTGATTTGTTTGCAGGGAAGAGATATTGCTAGAGTGATTTGTTTGCAGGGCTGAGATATTGCTGGAGTGATTTGTTTGTAGGGCTGATATATTGCTAGAGTGATTTTTGTTTGCAGGGCTATTGCTGGAAATGCAAGTTGGAACAAGCTAGAGGTATTATTGGTTGTGATGATGAAGATGACTTTTCAGCTAGACAATGGATAAGGAGTGTTGAAGAAATATATCAACAAGACTCAAAGATCTAAGGAAAGAATGTTAAAGATCTCATGGCCAAAGCTCCAGGAAAGAAAGAATGGGAGCAAGCCATGAAAGAGGATTATGATCGAAGAATGCTTGGTATGCTAGAGGTGAACATTAAGGGGGGATAGTAATATAATATTCCCCTCTCATTTGTATTTTTTCTATATTATTCTAGCCAATCTGAAGGGGGGATGTTAAGGATTAAGATTGTCTAGAAAGTTGTAGAATGATTCTAGAGCCTTCCACAACTAGAACATTCTTGGAGCTGTTCTAGAAAAGAATATTGTAAGATATGTTCTAGAAAAGAACATTCCAGGTTTTAGAATTATCTAGAAAGCTAGAAGCTTCCAGGCTTCAAAGGTTCTATAGCTATATATATGTGATTGGAGAGAGCTGTTGTATAGAGCCTCTGGATGGTTGTTGGATATAGCATTCAGATTGCTATTAGATATAGCATCTGGATCACTACTAAACATGGCATTTGGATGTAATGCAAGTTAGATGAATATATATTTCTGAGTTATCTAACTCTGTTTTGCCCTGTGTTTGCTATGTTGATTGCTGTTATGTTTTGCCCTATCTTTTGGTGTTTATTGGGCCTGTTCTCACAGAGTTGTCGTCTCGTTAATCTTAATTTTAGGTCATTTCATTTTATTTTATCATGCATCAAGTGTTGTCTCTTAAAAACTTGTGGGTGCATGTTTATTATCTTTGTGATTTATTTTATCATGCTTGAAGGCTGATGCTACTGGCTACCCAGAAAATTCCTGCATTCCCGGAGGAACTAACCTAGCCCTGTCACTCATAAGCCCAATAATCTCACCTCTATGTAACTGAAAAAAGGATTTGTCCTACCAATCCATAGGGTCATTATGTAATGATAAGGAGGGGCACGTGTAAGAGGATGAGCCAGGTTCAAATCCCCCTCACGGCAATAAGGCATCCTATAACTCCAACAGGCATGCAGTGAAGCTATAGTGTAATCAGAGAAAGGTACATTCTGATTCAACAATGACCCAAGTTTAAAATATTATGAATGTGATCCAAGCCTATCATAAACTACATTTGAAAGACAAACCATAACTCCCCAGGATTTACCAAGGAAAACGAGGGATTTCCCTACCCAATTGGCTATGAGAGGAAATTTGGGGATGATAATAGCCATTGAAAATGCTTAGTGAATTGTCCCACCCAGCAAATAGACCAATTGTCAATATTTTATGCATTCAATCAATTACATATATTATGTGTTGAAACTTATACTCTGTTCATATGTATGCCTACCATTTCGCTTTAGGACCTATGTTACCTGTTCCGGGGAAATTTCATTATGAGAATTGAACTTGTGACCATGAATTGATAAATGGAATTAGAAATATTGTGTCTATAAACTCTTCGAAATTTGCACTCTGCCATTGGTATGCCCACCATGTCGCCATAGCACCTACATTGTGTGTGCCACATAAGTTGCATTGTGAGAATTGAAACTGTGACCATGGGTTTACTAAATAGCTGTGGCACAGAACACTCCTATGGGCATGACCCATGTTCAAAGCCCCCATGATAAGGTGGCACATTACTAGGTGCAAATCTCCCCACCACAGTAAGGCAACCCATAACTCCAATGGAGATATGGTAAGCTTGGGGGCTAATAATAATAAGGTGCATTCAAGCATCACCCATAAGAATGTTGTCGAAGCATAATCTACAGCACGTGAAATACGGCCCATAACCTCGTCTAAGATTTATAATGAAAAAACAACTTATCAAAGAACTAAACAAATAAATTAAGACATGACAAGTTCAAATCTCCCAGCCAAAATTAGGTGGCCCATAGCGAGGTTAAAATCTCCCCACCATAACACAGCCCATAACTCCACTGGTATATGCTAAGGTTGTGGTGGAAAGTTACGTGGCACATTTGAATGTGACTTATGGCAATGTATCTTGTAACGAGAGTAGCAAATAAAAAACAAATAGAACTGAACAAACCCCAAGTTTTAGAAAACGGTTCAGTAAATACCTGATTCCATTCAAGAAGCGTGTCCACAGAGAGCGAAACCTGGCCCTTCTGTTCGGTGTTCAGTGAGTCAAACAAATGTATATTGTTAGAAGCGTTCTTCTTTATTTCATGTTTTTTGGATGCTGAAATTCCTATGCAGATTGATACATTGGGGGTTTTAAAAATAGTCGAATTCAAATACGGTGGGGCTCTTCTTACATTTGCAAATAGAAACTTTCGATCCTCAGCACCTCCCAACATTTACAATCTATCGCAAGCCTTGCCAATGATGTGCAGTTTTGTAAACCTTGTATCGTCTCAACTTTGTTACGGCCTCTCAGTTCAAATACTTCTACTAGACAAGCTAATTCATAAAATTTTGGAAGCGTGCCCAACTCTGGACAGTCTTTTTAGCTCCAGCTGTCCAAGGTTTACTACGCCACCAATACCACTTATGTTCCTTAATAATTTTCTTAGCCATGGCTGTCCACCTATACAGAAGTTTTTGCTTGGATGTCGTCATATCGCAGAGGCAGACTAACTATTGACAATTTTCAACTGCTATGAAAGGTATACAAAACACCTGTCCTCTGCACCCCTCCCACACAAACAACTGCATGTAGCAGGAAGTAAAACACAACATTTGAAATTGTTTTAATTTTTTTTCTCATCCGCGGTTTGATTGGACATATTTTTCTTAATTTAAGGAAACCTGAAATCAATAAATCTGCCTCTAAAAATAGAAAAAACCAATAAATAAGAAGACAATAGCCAGTTTTATGGTTATAAAAACTTGGGAAAAATGTTTCTCATCCGTGGTTTGATTGGACATATTTTTCTTAATTTAAGGAAACCTGAAATCAATAAATCTGCCTCTAAAAATAGAAAAAAACAATAAATAAGAAGACAATAGCCAGTTTTATGGTTATAAAAACTTGGGAAAAATGTTAAACATTAGGTATTCCATTTAATTTTTCCTGTACACATTTTACGAAGCAGGATTAATAGAGAATATTCTATATTACATTGAACTTATTTTAAAAGAAAAATTTCTCTTTGAATGCTTTTCTGTCATAGGTGTTAAGCAACGGAAGATTTAAGAGCACAGTCCATCGTGTTGTAGTGAATTCTGAGAGGTCGCGTGTATCAGTAGCAACAGTGCACAACCTGCCTTTCCATGTGAAAATAAGTCCCTATCCTGAGCTCATTCATGAATACCACCCTAAAATGTATAGGGATACAAATTTCAATGAGTTCTTGAACTCTCTTACCTGCAGCCGATTCAATGGCATAAGTTTTCTGGACTCTATAAAGTTACACACTACTTAAAGCTCGTAGGACTATCATCCAGGTTTAATTATTATCCCAAGATCTTTTTCAATTCTTAAATAAAACATCGTGGGCTTATAGAATTCTCTCTGCCATCTTTCTGCTCACTTGTTTTTACGGTGATGGTACAAAGAATCCAGCTTACAATCTTCGCAGTTTGATCTAAAATTTTCAATCTATTTGTCTTCAATTGTATTTTACTCTACCCTTCTCCACAGATCCAAATCTCTTTGCTATGTTTTATTGTTTAGATTTAGCGAATTCATTGTAGGTTATGAGATTTTATTGCTGAACTGCAAGGATTTTCCAATGATTATTTACATATTTATTTTTATGATGTTGTATAGAATGGTGTCCTCAAGTATACATACCGTTATTCTTAAATATCATTCACTTCAATGGTTAAAAGTCAATTTTAGCCAATAAAAATAGGACAAATATTTACCACTTTTTATTGTGGATGAGGTGTAAAATTGTTATTGACTATTTAATCATTGAAATGGATGATGTTTAAGTAGAGTGTACACAGACTAGGTTACTACCTCCTACTTTGAATTTTATTCTCTCTCTCTCTCACTCACTCTCACACACATATATAACTATTTGCAAGCTCACAAGTTAGACCTATGTTTTGATCTTAAATAGGTGTTAAAATCTTTTTATTGTTTGAATAATGTTAAATGTCCTTTGGTTTATTGTTGAAGTTTCAAATGGTTCACAATAAGTTTATAAGGAAATAATTTTCTTAGAATATTGATGTGTATCATTTCAATATAATCTTCATGTTTGTTGTCCACCATAAAAATAATTAGACAAAAAGTTAAGACACTATCATAGTAAACTTCTTTTAATATGCACTATTTGATTTGAAAACCAACATGTGTAAGTGTAAGGGATAAAAGATCATACCTTGCACTTTTACACCTTCATTTTATGTTACTTTGCACAAATTTCTTAATGCACTACCATAGCACTTGATTTGATCTATTCAACACATCAATTGACTTCTACTGAACATCGATCAACTATTTTCCACTTCCAACCACCTCAACCTTCACAACTATACGTTTCATAGCCTTTTGTTATAGACGACTTGAATGTGTGGCACAAGGTAATCCACCAAATTCAAATTTGTCATTTTAACCAAAAGTCAATTCTTTTGTTAAATTAGTTGTTACTACATTGGCCCACACATCAATTATTAAAGTAATTGGGGATTTACTATGTATCTTTATGGCCTATCACATTTATTCATAGGGTATTATATAATACATCTATATCTATGTCTACCTCCTAATATTTTAGTATTAACATCCCCTCTCAATACACCATTCCAATTTTTAAATACCCTTTATTTTACCATGTATCAAAACTACCCATTCTAATGACATTTTTATACCCCTTATATTTCTACCTCTATTGTATTCAACATTTTTTCACCATATATCCAAATTACCCATTTTCAACATTTTCACAATATTATTTATCTTTCAAAATAACTATATTGAACTATCTATGAAATACTAAATGCATATCACCACCATGAGGAAAATCACAAATATTCTAGTAATTATCAACATTAGAGTTTACAACAAAATGTCTACAATATTACATCTCACTCAAACAAAGGTCTTTGCAAAGATTTTACAACTCTCACATTACCACTACATCAAAACAAAACTCAAAAATCTAACAATGCTTATAGAAGAAATAAAATCTATACATATATAGTTCTGGTGCAAGTCTATTCAAGTAGTTCTAGCATAGACATTGCAACATGTGTCTAATAAGAGACTCCATAGAGAGTAACACATATATCTTGTGTTGTGGGCACTGGCTAGTCTAGTGGTGGATTTGTAGCATCTGATCATCTTATTTATTCTTGAATTGGTCCATCTAGGGGTTTAATTGAGAACTTGACCATCACAATTCAACAAATTCCCCAAAGGTGTTTCTAAACATTGTTTGTTCCTTATTAAATTTAGATCAAATACAGAAGGGCAAACAAGTTTCAAATAGTAGAACTCAATCAAATCATATTCACATTTTATAGATTTAGTTTCATGCATAACTTTAGGTCCACACCTACATAGCACTTTTGCACCCACACAAGTGAACTAGGATGGTGAACAATGAAGTTGCTAAACTAGCAATTGCCCTCTAATAAGTCTTTATTTTTTGACATTGTAGCGAGTGGATTCTTGAAATTTGTACTATAAAATCTTCATAAAAAATAAAGCTAAGTACCCTTACATTATTCCCACAATTAATTTAATATTTATTTCAATAATTTGATATCAATCTCAACTAATTTAATAAAATAAAATTATCCAAATGTTTTTATTTATTTAATTAACCTAAATATTTATATAAAAGGCATTCATTTCTTTATACACTACCTAGTAACTCCTTAATAAATCTAGCATCACCTGGACATGTTAAAATATGCACAACTAATGACACATACCTAAAAGTCAAAATAAGCCAAGTGGCCTTTGGTTTGTAGTGAAGTTAAATGACCTAATATTATGCTGAGTCTTATGACACCTCTAGCTTGAGTACACTAATATTTTAGAAAGAATATAAGTTTTGTATCTCTATTAGAATTCCCTAATTAGGAGCACTAAGTAAGCATAAAATATTGCAACAAGTAAACTAGGATATGACCTGAAATTTCTTTTTTGACACTTCACATTTGAGTATTTTATTCTATTTAAACACTTAATTTTTGGTGTAATCGATACCTTTTAGATTTTTACTTATAGACATAGCAAACTAAACTCATGTTCTCCTATTGATTTACAACAATGATATGAATTTGATAGAAAAACACTAACTGAAAAAAATTTAATTTCCAATTAGGCATGTAAGTTATTCATTCTTGCAAGCATATCATCAAACTATCTTCCCAATTTTTGACTTTAGTTCTCGCAAATGTATTTCCAAAATTGTTTCTTAATATCTTTTGAGCAACTTTAACTATGAGTAAGTTGGGCCACATTTTCTTTTCTTTATACCACTAATTTTCTATGTATTTGCAAATGTTACAATGTTGCCTTAATGGAATGAGAGATCTCAACCTACCATGTTCTTAAAGTCTTGCAACTATAATCACTAAGAGGCAATACAATTTGTAACTATTGCTACATTTAATGAAAAAACTTTCATCAACTTTTCAATACTTCCAAAGTCTTAAATGCATTTATTGATTGCAAAATAACACATCGATTGACATGTACAAACAAACAATCTCAAAACACCTAAAAATGTTCAATTCATTAATACTTTAAAAAAGGTAATAGTTCCATAATTGTATGTCTATACATCAATCATACAAACAAACAATCTCAAAACACCTAAAAATGTTCAATTCATTAATACTTTAAAAAAGGTAATAGTTCCATAATTGTATGTCTATACATCAATCATATGAATTCTTCTTCGATTACAATAAATAACAAATTAAATGTAACTTTCACATTAATTAACTATAACAACACTCATTACACTCAATACAACGGTGATTGTTCAAAACATTTTCTATATTATTACTTAAATCAACTTATTTAGAACAACTAACGATAATTCAAATAGTATTAATGAATGTCAGCTTAATATTCAACTTATATGAAATTCTATGTCAAATAAATTTATTAAGTCAACTAAAGTACAAGATATTTCAAATCCAAATATACTAAATCAAAGGACAACTATAACTTTCCAAATCTATTTCTTGTTTACTACAATTTCAGCTAAATTCTTTCTACAAATATTTCTTATCTAACTATACAAGATAAAACTCATATTTTAGAATCATTCTATATACAAAATAACTTCTTTCTATAACTAGCTAATTCCTTTTTATATTTTCTTTAAATACACAAGATAAATCTTTAGTCAATACATAAGATTAAATAATTCAAATGATTGAATTATAAAGAATCAAAAAGATTTCTAAATAGGAAGATTTAATATTTAACTTCTATTTTAAATGTTTTAAAAGAGAATCTATTAGTTTATATGTAATCCAAACATGAAACAGTCTAGGATAATAATTTGTTTCAAATGACGTCTTAAAGAATTGATAAGGGTTCGATAAGCACTTTAAACAATAGTTCAATAGATCAACACTTACGCCATGAGGAAACCAAAGAAGGGTAGTCATAGATTATAGATGGAAGTGAAATCTTTTTAATGTGCCTAAATACCGGGATGCACAAAGCAAATTAAGTCATAAAAATGTCTATGGAAGAGAGAGTTATTTAAGGAAGATTTCTAAAGATAAAAATAAAATCTCCTACGCCGTTTAAGGCCACACTAGATTTTCCATCTAAGATTCATAAGGGGCGCAAATCCCAATTGAATAGAAAAGCAAGAGCACCTGCAAATAATCTACTAAGAATTTATTTCTTGTAGCGAATCAACAATGATATGTTTGAAGAAAACAGAGTCTGCTAGCTTCATGTATACAATTGAAGAAAAAACATAAACGATAATCAAGAATAACGTCAGATATGCAATAGTACCCGCAGCAAGAATGAAGGCTAAAACAATGAATAGCGAATACAATAATGAAGGCTTCTGAAATCAAACATCAAGTACCAGTTAGTTTACTAAATAGAGAAACAAGTAAAAGGGTATTAGGGAGGACGATATTAGAATCTTTAGAAACTATCCAACAAAGCTAGAAGAGTTGCGCCTGACGCTATCGTTCGCTGCATCAAAGGAGGGCAAGGGATATGTAACACTTCAAGAAAAAAAGAAGCTTAATCAAGCGCTCTGTTCTGCTAACAAATTGTTGAAAGTAGGTGGTCTCAGGGAATGCCACATTTGCAAGATATGAACAAAATAAGTTGAAGAAAAACTAGAATAAAAACGACAGATAAGAGGCCAAATTCATCGGCAATATGTCAACGTTGAAGAGGAAGAAAATGCTCTGGTGGGCATGTGTGCATAAATGCCTAAGCAAAGACATAGCATGCAAAATGTTTGACAGAATGCCTCAAAGAGACGTCATCTCATGGAATGCAATGATTGAAGGATTGCATAAAAGGAAATTTTTTGATCAGGCGTTAGAAACTCTCAGGAAAAAGCTATCGGCAGGTGCAGATCCAAACTCCACAACCTATGGAAGCATCCTACGATTCAATGCTCAAATTGGAGTCTTGGAAAGAGGGTTTAGACATCCGTTAAAAAAATGAGGAGGATTCCCATTAGATATTGCCTCAAGCAACATAAAACACAGACAAGGTTCGTGCACTGCTGGCAGATTACTCCAAATGAAAACAATGATTGCAGGATATGCACAAAATAGGTTTATTAGAAGCTTCAAGTAATGCAAGTAACTAAAAACTCCATTTCTGTGACCTGTGCTAGTATCCTTATCAGGAAGTCTTTAGAAAATAGGGTATGGTCAACTATCAAAGCGTAAAGGGGAAGAGGGACTTGGCCTGATATTATAGTTGAAATTGCTTTAGTTGACATACTTGCAAAAAGGAAATACACACAGAGCGGGCAATTGATAATTATTATATGTGCATGGTTTACCTTCACAATAGTACTAGCTATCTTGAAGACACCCTAAATTTTTAACATTAAGGCACCAACAAAATAGTGGTAGTTGAACGGATGTGATTCTAGGTGCCTGAAATAGGGAGATACATCAAAGCATATATGAAAGTGGAATTTCGAAAGATACCTGCAAATGAAGGGTATGAAAATGGAAGTTTCAAGTTATCTCGGTCTCTCATCCGAGCATAAAATGCAAAAGCAGAAGGCACAAAATTCCCATCAACACTCGTATAGACAATTTAGATGTCACTAGAGATCGCCATGTACAAGAAAACAAGTACTCTGTGTGTTCTTAACCTGGGGAATGAAAAATGCTCTCTTTTTCCCCCCTTTTAAACTCACAAGATTTCGAATTTTTAAAGACTTTTCAGAGCATCTTGCATGCATATACCCAAATAGAATAGAAAAGATAATTAATATTCATAACTACTCCCTCCCACTGTTTCTACCATTGTCCAAAATTAAACATGATAATGGCCAAGGAGAATATTCTATCATTAAGTGAAGTACCCTCCATACAATATATGCAACCAAAATGAATCCATTATTCGACCAATTAATGGCAAAGCAAAAGAATATTTCAAAATAATTAATTTAAATGCATTATTATTACTAATTTGCATTTGCACCAATAACTTATCTGTGACTAAATAATTAATTCAATCTATCCTTATTATTCTACTTGTACTTATGATTGAATTAATCAAACACACATATTCACACACATTAATGCAAATTAGTCTACATGAAACTATGTGGTGTGTGCAGATTTGCTTCACTGCATTTCACCTTTGGTTGGCTAAATGCCCTCTGCCTCAATGATACTCTCTCTCCATTGAGAGTGTAAGGGAGCATACCTATCGAACACATGAGTCGATATTAGTTGACAATCGTTAAATAAGAATATTTAAATCCATTATTAATTACTAAGATTAAGGGTTGTGACATCTTCACATAATGTGGAAAATCGTGAACCCTTAAAGGTGGACAAAGAAACTCCCTTGGGAAATATAACTAGCAAGACTAGAAGAAATAGAAATGCAAGGAAGAGAAGAATAATGCACCAAGACTTAGTATTACATATGAAGATCAAGATTGAGGACAACTGCTAGCACGGTTGCATTTTATTTTAGGTAAGCATTTCTCACTCATTTAGTCACTGTTGATGTAGCACCTCCTCGAGTTGCGCTAACAGGTGGCCTCCTCTTAAGTGTTGTGTTGTGTTCCCCTGTGTAGTGTTAAATGTTTGTTTAGGTTTCCTTGGATGACCCTTGATACTCTTGTAAGGTCAAGGATACAAGGAGACCGCCTCCGTTGTAACATTCCTTCTATTTATTTCCTTATTCTTCTACCCTTCTCTTGTTGCAACTATTGTGTGTAGTGCCTTGGGGGAAAAATGTTGTGGAAGGTGCCCTTGGGTTATCTTCCCACGTTGTGAACCTAAGTCATTTTTGTCTCCTCTCTCATTTTGGTGATTTCATTCTTTCATTGTATTTGTGGCTCTACTAGTCGATGGATGATGACAACAAATATATACTTCTAATAAGGACCGTGCATCCCTAAACAAGAACATAAAAATGGACCTAGTCCATATATGAAGATGGGGGTAATTTGTTACTAATATTTGACTAGTAGAATCACTTTATATTGTGATGTGATCATGTAGATTATATTGTGAAATTGTTGTAACAAGCCTTTGCAATACTCTAAATCTACTTCTATACACTTTGGAATTCTTTTGTCTCAACTTGTATCTACACTCAGTTATGAGAACCCTAAAGTTTAACCTCACATCTTTACTCAGTTCTGAACCCATAAGTATAGCCTTGGTTTGCTTGAGTGGTATGTTGCCTTTTCCTATATCAGTTTCATGAGATGATTTGGTTGTTATCTTAGCTTAGATTTTCTAACCAAATCTTGTTTTGATTATCTTTTGTATACATGCATATGGTTGATCAATGATTGTTAGCAAAAGATATTGATGTGTTTCTATTGTGATTGTTGGGAACAATTCGGTGATTGTAAGCACATGTCACTTTGGGGCATGGGCTTTGCGAAACCTCTTGTTCCCTTGTGTTCTTTCAACCTTACCTTAAACATAATTGCTATAGGCAAGCGGGAGCAACCACTTTAAGTTGGGGGCATATATTGTGGTAAATGCTTGGATATCTTAGATATTATGATAAAATGTATGGTATACTACCTTTTCTCTATAAGGCATCTCTGTGATGCATGTGGGGTTGTATATTTTTATGTGTTTGTGTATGCTTTCTTTTCACTGTAAGGCATCTCTACGATGTAGATGGGGTTGTATACATTGTGTGCATGCTTCACGTTTTCACTGTAAGGAATCTCCACAATGTAGAAGGGGTTGTATGCTTTTGAAATCCCTTCTGCAGAAGGTGGGGTTGTGTCTTCCCTTGAGTGGTTACAAATCCTTTTGAAAAAGTCCTCTCATGAGAGGCAAGGTTGGGTCTTGAGTTACTCACCCTTAAGTGTGTCTTTCACAGACGTGGTAGTGTAGCTCAACCATTAGATGTGTTTTGCGTGTCTTATATGGTATAGCATAGCAATGAGCTCCTCCCCATTGCCCATGTTTTCTATGTATAAGACATATAGTGGGTCGATGATACACTATACGATGCCCGTGTATTCCATGTGTTTTGCATGTTTTGTGGAGGCGCGTAGCGATGAGCTCCCCCCATGCCATGTTTTTGCATGTTTTGTGGAGGTGCGTAGTGATGAGCTCCCCCCACATTGTGTGTTTTGTGTACTTTGATGGTGGTGTGTAGCAATGAGCTCCCCCGATCACCTGTTAGTATAGTATAATTGTTTAATCATGTCTTCTCTCCATGTATACTTTGTGTATTGCATGCTTCTTTATTGTCTTCTTCATGTTTTACTTTATTGTCAAGTATTTTCTTATGTTTTCCTAAGATTGGGGGCTAGAGATAGTTCTTCAAACTTAGGTTGTGCTTTTGGCTCTAGTGACTAACGTGCTTGATGTATTCTCAACCGTACTTTAATACATGTATTGATCATATGATCATACACACATTAATGTGGGGGCAAAATGTTATTGAGTAAAAAGTGTTCACATGTCTTTCTAACTCCTTGTTCAGCTCCTAGGTCTCCTTCATTACATTATACATTCAAAATGTTTATCCCGATGCAAAATTGCTGGACACCATGATAAAATTAGAATATGGGCCCCTTTATTTACCTTACCCTAGACCTAAATAGGGTTGATGGACCTAGGTGGTACCATTCATGTCCCCCCTTTTAGGTTAGGGCTAATTTAAGTGCATTTCAGCCTAGGACCTTCCTAGAAGTTTATCCTTGTCAGCTCTTTTGGTTTGAATTTATGAATATGAGTGGGAAAGCATATATAAGTGTGTTTTTGAGTTTATTTGTAACTAGGTTGGAAAATTGAGATCTTGAAGAGGAGAAAGCAAGAGCATTCATTGTGATTCTATAGAAGATTTGTGTAATGTGATTGTGTTGTTATTACAGATATGGAGCTATCATCTATTCTTCATTAGGAATTGAAGGATCTTCATCATTCTCAGGGTTCATCACGTGGGTGATATTATTGTTTGTTTATGATCATTTGAATCATCTCATTATCATTGTTTTCAACCTCTACCTGCACAAGGGCATGCACTCGTTATCAATCAAAGGTGTTGGGAAGCTTGAATGCTATCCCAGGATTTGACTGAGGCAAGTCTGTAAACACCATAATCCACAAACCCCTTCTTATCTTCTTGTGTGTAGGTTAAAGGAGTGAGATCTAGAAAATATAGAGCTGCGGGAAGACTGAGTACATATTAGAGTTTTGTGATCCAAAAATAGTTTCAGATTTTTCTCTCATCAAGGACTTGGGTGGTACCACCCATGTCCTCTTACCATTTTTGCATTTAGATCTAGCATCAGGACATCATCTGTAACAACTTTCCAACTCACACCTCCGACAGATTCTTCCAGTCTAGACATGGGAGGTCCCAGCTTGGTCCTCTGATACTTCTACTTTTGGGAGATAGGTTCTATTATCTTCCTAATTATCACTATACATTTAGTTTTTGGGTTGCTATTATACTATATCTCTTATAAGAAGATCATTGTAGAACTAGGGTTTCATGCATTGTTAACCTAGGGTTTGACAAAATGGCTTAATTAAATCTTATCCATCTATAACATACATGAGTTACAAGTTTAGTAGTTGATTCCTCCTCCATTTGGAAGTGATTTTGCTTAGTCTTTGTTGGAAACATAGGCAAGACGACCAAGAGACTGATGAGCATGATAGTGAGTAGTGTTTTCATTGATGGCAACAAATTATAAAGATACAGTTGTGGTTGTCCGAAGAAGCTGCTAAGTGTGATGTGGATGAGAATACACCTAAGCATGATATATTTAAGTGTATTGTGGAATCCCTATATGACTACAATTATATCCTTCCACTTTGGTGTTCTATACTTAGACATAAATTGCTAAAGTTTTTCCTAAGGCATTTGCAGTATAGAAACTAAGACAGGATCATAGTATTTTAGTTTGCATTGCTCCACTATGAGGAATCTTGCTATGTGGTTGTAAGATATTTCTGGTGCATACTAAAGGTGTCCAAATCTAAATTTTTAGGTCTTTAAGCCCTCCACAATGAAAGATAGAGTTAACAAAGTACCAAACTCTATAATGATAGTGTAATAACAGTGTTAGTGGTATATTGGAATGCTCCGCATTCCACTGCAAATGAATATTTTGCTATGCAATTTTGAGGACAAGTTTACAGATGTCAGAGACATGTGTTCTCCAAGTGGTAAGCATTTTGGTGGTCCACACATTGAGTTGTGAGCTAACAGTTGGTTCATTCTATTATTACTTCACTAGTAGAGATGACCTAAAGGTGTTGAGGTTGTGCGGAGTTAAGTCATGTATGGAACAAAGTTATGGGAGTAAATATAGGTTATGTCAACCTATCTGAATGTGTTGCATGCTTTGGTTCTCTTTGTAAAGTGTATAGGGTTGAACTCGTTTTGGGCCAACAAGTTAAGAAGTCACACGGTACATCTATCATGCCGACCTACTTGATGTTTTACTTGATTATGGTATATAAATAAGATTGAATTCATGTGTGGAGTGTGTGTGGGAGTTATGCGAAAAATAACTAAGTGTGTGTGTTAGTGAAGTTTGATGTAGAGAAGGATAAGATAAGATTGTGGTGAAGATGAAGTGTGTTAAGTCAATATTCTAAGCTTGAGTGGAACTATATCTTCAATATTAGTCAAATGCATTACTAACAGTTCATATTTGGCAGTGAGTAACCACTTCTTCTATGTATTTCTATTCAGGATAGTGAGTCCTCTGCAGTGAGCCACCTGCAATGAGCACTTCTCTTTTGGATAGTGAGTCCACCAATTGTATCAACTTTAACCACTTGTATTATCATATATTGTGAGTTGATCATCATCGTGGTTTTTCCCTTTTTGTGTTTTCCATGTAAAAATCTAGTGTTCATGTGTTATGTGTTTTGATGGTTGCTTTCATACTTTCCATTATTTTTGCAAACTAAATATGCTATGTGGAATTAATGTTTAAATTCTTATGTGGTTTCAGAGAATATTTATTCACCCCCGCTCTCAGTATTTTGGGTGTTCAACAATTGGTATCAAAGACCAGGATTCCTTGGAAGAAGCTTAACTGCTTGAGGAAGATCTTGAAGTGTGAACACATGGTGACTAGGAGATATCCTATGCCTCTGGAAGAAATTCCTACTATTAAATTTACTGAACAAGATTGTATAGTTGACATGAATGGAGAACTTAAATCAGCCCTTGAAGATCTAGAAAAAGTTCAATGTGTGAACAAAGATCTGGAAAAACATATTAAGGAAGCAAATGAATGCATCAAGAAGTTGAGAGAGGAAAACAAGAAATTCAAAGAAAGATACAAGGAAGTAAATGAACAACTTAATCAATCAAATGAGACAATCACCAGTCTAAAAATACAAATTGAGGAAGGAAAAAGAATTGAAGATTGCCTAAATTAAAAACTAAAAGGAAAATTTGAAGAATGTTCAAGGCTTGAACAAGAAATTGTGGTCCTAAAGGTAAATTTGGAGAAAGCAAAAAATCAAGAAGATAAAATCAAGAAAAGTTCCACCCTGCTTGATGAAATGATTGAAAATCAAAAGGCTCCTAAGAATAAAGAAGGATTGGGATTTGATAAGTGTGAAAGTTCAAAGGCAAACAATACTGAGAAGAAAAACAATAAGAAAAATAAGCTTGAAAACAAGAAGAATAATAACAGACAAGTCCAAAACCAAAAGAAAAACTTCAAGAGGCCATCTATCAGATAAGCTACTGCAAAAAGGTACTTTGGCTACTATTACTCTTGCAATAAATTTGGACATAAGGCTATCAAATGTTGAAGAAGGATAAATCAAAATGTTTAATCATTCTCTGGCTAATGTTTTATATGTGAAATAATTGGTCATAGGGATAGTAAATGTAGAAATCAGATGATGAATGGTTACAATAAGGGTGTGATGTTTTGATCTTTCAATGGTTACTATTATACATGTAATCAATTTGGGCATAAGGCTAATCAAAGCAGATCTAGAATGAATGGAAGTAAGCTTGTTCAAAATGTCATGTGTTACTAATGCAACAAATTAGGTCACATTGCTAAATTTTGCAGAAGTAAGAATGTGACGGTTGATCCAGTAAGGAAGAGTGATCCAGTGAAGAATGTGGATCTAGTAGAGATGAAGAAATAAATGGACAACATCTGGAAAAAGAAAGAAGAAAATAAGGTGAAGGATGAGGTTGTGCTAGTCTCTGGTGCAGATGTTTCCTCCAAAAACTAAGTAGAAAGCTTTGGCTTAGAGGGAGTTTTAATAGACAAACTTTAAGCCCCTACCAAATATATGGTGCTAATGCCTACAACACATGGATATGAGGTATAGGTTCACATGCTTGACCTATTGGAGAAATTAATGGTGAAAAATGTGTTTTTGTAGAAGTTTGCAGAGAAATTGAAGGTGACTGTGTACTACAGTTAAAGTTTTAAAACTTTATCAAACTAAGCAGTGAATGTGATTTAGGTTTTCTAAAAGGGGTTATAAGAAATCTCACATAAACAAAAATCATTTGCAATCAAACATTTGAAGAGACATGAGTAGTAAGGAGAAGCAATTTAGAATTCTTGTGCACAAAACCCTAACCAAACACGATCAAAGGTATTTACATCTTGCCCTAAGTTTTTAGTAGTATTTTGAAGATGTTTACTCCACAACTTGTAGAGGTAGTGGACCGACCCCACCCTAAGCTCAAACGACATCCCTTCAAATCTAGTGAGATGGATCTGGATGGTGCTTTTTTAAGTGTGCCATATGGTGTAATGCACATAGAAGATGTGAGGATTTATATCCACATAGAGATGGAAGAATATAATCATGCAAAGTTAGGAGAAGTTCAGGTAAATGAGTTAACCAATGATCAATTTGATTTTAAACCTGAATTCAAGGGTTTGATAGAGAAAAAATTGGATAGTTGGAAAAAATTTCCTATTTTTTGGTATGAAGATGCTTGGATTAAGTACGTATTGAGCCGCATTCACAAAAAACTTATGTGGCTGGATCTACTACACATTATCAACAAGGAAGCTATCATGGTTGTAATAGGGTTATGGTCCAACAAACTAGTTCCGGCACTGAAATCTGTAAAGAATGATGTTGTAATGAAGGTCATTGGTGCAAAGTTTGACAAGCATGACTTGATAGTGAGTCATATTGAATACTCTGTAGTAAACTATGTTGCTATGATGATTGGATACAAGATATACTTCACCAACAAAGAGAATTCAGTATATGCAACTACTATTAACACAACATATGAGATGGTTAAGAATGTTGCAGATTATGACTTGCATGAATTGTTGAGAGCACAATTGCTAGAGAACCTACAAAAGACCAAGGACTCCTAGTACCCCTTGAAATTTGGTACTATAATTATTTTCTTATTGTTTTACTTTCTCAGAGAAATTCCTGGTATAAAGAACATTGTGTGGTTTGGCCATATTCCAGTAGCAGTGAAAATTAGAGATCACTTAAGAAGATTGGGTAACTTAGAAACCCAAAAAGTTGCATTATGGGGTTCCTTCAAGACATTCCAAGAAAACATGCACTTGTAAGAGAAATAATCCCAAAGAGTGTTGTCGATAAGTACAAGAATAACATCATCTTCATGGTCAGCAAAGATGAATTCTATATGGAAGCAGTGGAACCAAAAATAGTCTAAATTTTAGAGATGGGATATGAGGTTGCCGGAGACATAATCATAGGACTTGCAGATTTAATGTTGAGCAAACCAAAAGATACATCTACAAAAATATTTGGAACTTATGAAGAGAAATCCATTGAAGTACACTTGAAGCACAAAGAAAAAGAAATAAAAGAAAATGTCTAGAAAAAGAGGACTAAGGTAGAGGAGATGATTTCATCGAAGAGCCCTACAAAGAAATCCAAAGGCATATATGTTCTTCTGGAAGGGTCTCCTGGCACAAGAAGGTCAGCCAAGATTTCTATCTTTGCTCCTACTATCCCAAAATCCTTCCGAGCCACATCTTCAGTAAAGAAAACAACATCAAGTACCTCTGTACAACAACAACCTCCCAAGAAGAGAAGGGTAAAAGAAAAGGCTACAAGAGAAAAATACATTAGTCATGATGATGACGAGGAAGAAGAGGAAGAGGAAGGACCTAAGTTGTTCTGGAAGAAGAAAAGAGAGCCTCAAGCCTTTAGCGAAGAGACTAGTTGCAAAGAAAGAAAACATAGACATTATTGATTTTGATAATAATGATGAAGTTGAAAAAGAAAAGGAAGGATACAAAACTCAAATGAGGGAGAGGAAATCAGAATCTGGTAAAGGAAAGAAATCATCAGAAGTAAAGAAGAAAAAGAAGGACAAGTTTGCGTCTCCAACAAGAACACATAGCCCTTTGAGGTTAGAAGCATTGATTAATCGCATCATTGAGCATGAAATGTTAGAAAAGACAACTACTCTGTACACCACTATGGATGAAGCTAATAAGTCTACAATAGAAGAAGCAATTATCAAATATATTGTTACTTTTGACATTAGTATAAGAGATATTGAAGACCAAATGCATGAAGAATTGAAGAGTGTACTGTTAGCCAAAAGAGAAGAGGCGATAAATAAAGAAGCAAGTTGAGATCATGTGACTTTCAAAACATCAACACTCCTTTCACATATAAAGACAAAGATAGATTAGCTCAAGTATATAATAAGGAGTTCAAAACCAAACAAAGGGTAACTACATTAATGAGCAAAGATAAGAATGACCTTGAGAAGCTCGGGAATGAAACAATTGAGAAAGTTGCTAGTTTAACAAAAGTGCTAGGCATGATCCCTAACACTGAAAAGCATTTACATGATGATATGCCTAAAGTAGGAGATGCATAATTGGAAGATGCTCAACATGATCATGGAGGAGAAGAAGAGAACATGCAAAATAATACCCCTTCAAAAATAGAAGAGGATATGGCAACAAAAAGTATATATGTTACTAGTAACACTCCTCTGGTAGGAGAAACCATTGATGGAGAAAACGGTACTAAGATGCAGAAGAAGGATGCACATAAAAGGGATTTAACTTACCTCCTCTAGAACCAGAGAAGAATAATGAAGAAGAAACTATACATGTAAACTAGGAGAAACCTAAGGATCATAATGTTGAAAACTTATCTCCTCCAAAAGGCATTAGTACAGAAGATGTTAATCCTCCTCCGGAGATCTTAGGTTCACACATGGTCACTGCCTCTGAAGAGGAGAAGAAAAATATGTAGAGTGAGATTTTTGGAGTCTCTCTAATCAACTCCATTAGGCACTTCTTGGCTCAACAGAGACAAATTAATTCTATTGCATCCCCATGGCTATTTCAATTGCCATCTATGGATTGACAAAATAATTTGTCTAATATCTCTCCACTGAAGAAATTGAAACTTGGAACCATTTTTCAGGCTATTGCCCAAAAAGAAATATTACAATCACAAGTAGAAGGAAATGAGCTTCTAGAGGAAGCAATAAAGGTTTTTGAAAAGATGTTACCAGACACCAAGAGGGACACCTCCTTGATTCTTGTACAACAAACAAAGCAACTACTAGAGTCCTTTAATAGTCATTCTACATCTTTAGAGAAGGAAGCTAAGAAGAAAATAATGGAATAGATGAGCAATAATAGACTAATAGATCTATCAGAAAAGTGTTCCAAAGCACATAATTTGTTGGGTATTAGAGTAAAGAGTATTCAAAATGCCCTAGAAGAAGCTAAGGTAATATATCAATTTTGCTTGTCATGGCCTATAACTACAAAAGATATAAAAGACAAGATCGATGGCCTCGAAATGTGGATAGCTAATATCTCTGGAACATATGATCCCTTAAAGTATAACAATGGAGATCTGAGGGCTGAAGTTGAAAAGACTCATGTAATCATCAAGAAACTTCAGAAACAAAGAGAACTAATTAAGGATTAGATGAGTTAGTTGAGGGAGATTGTTAGTTTCAAGATAGCAGTGCTAATAGGGATGATGAAAGAAGCTGACAAGATTGTTCATATGACAACTACACCTTCATCAGTTGAAGAAGTGGAAGAATTGTTTTTTCAAATTACGGGGAAGATACAAATACTCAACTCTGTCAAGAAGCATTGGGACTCTGTAGTGTTACATCTGAAGAATATATACAAGGAGATTATTCCTACCAAATAATAAGGTTCATATCCTAATTTCTTGTACATATACAGAAAGATAGAAGAAAATTGTTTTTGTGATGATATAATATTTTGATTTAAATATTAAAGTATAGGAGTAAAATAGTAAGGGGGAGTATGTACATAGAAAAAGATTAATTTTGAGATAGGGGGAGAAGTTTTGATCTATAGATATACAAAACGGGGAGAATTTTTGGCATATGTTTCCATCAATGACAAAGGGGGAGATTGTTGGCAACATAATTATGATGATGAAGAGACTGATGAGCATGATAGCGAGTAGTGTTGTCATTGATGGAAAAAAAGTATAAAGATACAGTTGTGTTGGTCTGGAGAAGCTGCTAAGTGTGATGTGGAGTAGAATACACCTAAGCATGATATATTTAAGTGTATTTCAGAAGTCCTATATGACTATATTGATTTCCTTCCACTTTGGTCTTCCGCACTCAGACACAAATTGCTGAACATTTTCTTAACGCATTTACAGTATAGAACCTAAGACAAGATCATGGTATTTTAGTCTGCATTGCTCCACTATGAAGAATCTTGCTATGCAGATGTAAGATATTTCTGGTGCATACTAAAGGAGTCCAAATCCAAAGTTTTAGGTCTTGAATCCATCCACAATGAAAGCTAGAGTTGACAAAGTACCAAACTATGTAATGACAGTGTTAGTGGTATATTGGAATGCTCCGCATTCCACCACAGATGAATATTTTGCTATGTAGTTTTGAGGACAAGTTCACAGATGTCAGAGACACGTTCTCTCTAAGTGGTAAGCATTTTGGTGGTCCACACGTTGAGTTGTGAGCTAATATTTTGTTCATTCTATTGTCACTTCACCAGTAGAGCTGACCTAAAGGTGTTGAGATTGTGTGGAGTTAAATCATGTATAGAATAAAGTTATGGGAGTAAATATAGGTTATGCTGACCTATTTGAATGTGCTACAGGCTTTGGTTCTCTTCACAAAGCATATAGGGTTGAGTTTTGGGCCGACAGGTCAAGAAGTCACATAGTACATCTATCATGCTGACCTGCATGATGTTTTGTTTGATTATGGTCTATAAACAAGAATGAATTCTTATGTAGGGTGTGTGTGGGAGTTATGTGAAAAAAAAACTAAGTGTGTGTGTGTAAGTGAAGTCTGATGCAAAGAAGGAGAAGATAAGATTGTGGTGAAGATGAAGTGTGTTAAGTTGATATTCTGAGCTTTAGTGGAATTGTATCTTCAACATTAGTTAGATGCATTACTAACAGTTCATATTTGGTAGTGAGCCACCCCTTCTTCTGTCTTTCTATTCAGGATAGTGAGTCCTTTGGCAGTGAGCCACCTATAGTGAGCACTTCTCTTTTGGATAATGAGTCCACCAATTGTATCAACTTTAACCAATTGTATTATAATATATTGTGAGATGATCCTCACCATGATTTTTCTCTTTTTGGGTTTTCCACATAAAAATCTAGTGTTCATGTGTTATGTGTTTTGATGGTTTCTTTCATACTTTCATTTCTTTTTGCAAACTAAATATGTTATGTGGAATGAATATTTAAATGCTTAAGTCATTTCAGAGAATACTGATTCACCCCCTTGTCTCAGTATTCCAGGTGTTCAATAGTCTTGTCCTTGAATGTTATAAGGAAAAGGGTTTGATCTAGTTCACATTGTAGTTGTTATCATTAGATCCTTTTTCATACTTAACAAAAAAAAATCTAGATTAGTTTGGAAGGGCTATGCTCAGGTTGAGGGCATAGATTTTGAGACATTTGCACCTGTGGCTAGGCCTTGAAGCTGGATTAGAATCTTTCTTGTATATTTAGTTTTAAGAAACTTCAAGGTGTACTAGATGGATGTAAAGTCTACATTTGTCAATGGCTATCTGGATGAGGAATTTTATATAGAGAAACCCGAAGGATTCAAGGTGACTGAAAAACAAAGATGATGTGTACATATTGAAAAAGGCACTATATGGTCTAAAACAAGCCCCTAGGGCATGGTACTCTAGGCTGGACAAATATCTTCAACAAGGATACAGAAAAGGTATCGTTGACAACAATCTATATTTCAAATGTGAAGGTGAACATACCCTGATTGTTATTATCTAGATGTTGATGATTTTGACGAAGTGTAGGAGTAGGTCCAGAGGATTTTGATGAAGTAGTTGTAGTGGAGGCAGCTCTACTTGTCCTTCTAGAAGCTTGTGTAGAAGAGGAGGATTGAGGTTGTTCTACTAAATCGTCAGGAATATTAAGCATCTCCTTTAAGTCAGACTTCATCTTTTCTCCTTTAGACTTCACATTTTCTGCCTGTTCATTTACCTCCTTCTTGAATGTTTTATAGGTAATTTCTGTTAGCATAAACATATTACATTATTTCTTTCTTTACGTAACTACATCTGTTATGTTGGTTTCTACAGTTATGGTATAACTGTGAATAGTTGTGTTAGTTTCTTCAACTACCACACAGTATTTATAGATGTCTTGTAATGCTTTTTCTCATCGAATACAATTGCTCTTCTTTCTGTTTTAACCTTTAAATGGTATCAGAGCAGGGAGGGCTGGCAATGAAGTCTTGAAGGAGGAACGCCCACAGTGCAGGCCAGCAGCAAGGAAGAAAGTGCCCACGCTGAGAGAGGAAAGCACTCGCTGTTGTTGGAAGAAACAATGCTCGCTGCTGTTGGAAGAAACAGTGCTGACTGTGGCAATGTGAAGTGAACTCATAGCGATCAGAACTCTGGTGTCTGCAGTCTATCTCCCCACGTGAAGAAAACTAGGAGGCTGAAAGGAGACTAGAAGTGCTTACAGTCTAAAAGGAGACTAGAGGAGTGCTAAGACAGTGAAGGAGAGGTAGCAGCAAGCCCCTTGAAGAAGTAAGGAGGAAGATTTGTCTGTAGAATAGCACAATTAGAGAAAAATAGATGTCCACCACACCTGATCCCAGCAGTGTGGCCAGTAATCATGCAAATGATCCACCTCGAGGCAGACGTGCTGTTTCAGAAAGCTCAGGCTTCTACTTTGCACTTCTAGATGCCCTGCAAAACATTGGTAATCTCCAATTTGATGAATTGTTTAGGCAAGGATTGCTAGATTACTTTCTATTTGATGTACAATGTCAAGCAAGGAAGATTAGAGCAAAACTAGACGAGGGTTATGATGCTGATGACGAAGATGAGGTAGAACGCACACCAAAGCGTCCCCGTCTCATAGCACAGGCCTATCGTGCTCATCTCCATGCCACTATTTCCTCTTCAAAGTGAATGTACTGTCAAATAAAATAATAATACATTTGTTGTCTGGATTATTTTTTAAAAAATGTCTGCCCTGAAATTGCTTCTTTCCAATGCTCAACTTTTGAAAGGGCCAAATTATGCTGCATGGAAGACAAAGATGCGGACTATTCTCATTTTTGAGGAGCTATGGGGAATTGTCAATGGTGACATAACCAGACCAATAGACCCAGATGAAAGGCAGAAGTTTGACAAGGCTGATGCCAAAGCATTGATGTTGATAATACTCAGCATCACCGATGAAGTTCAACCTCACATTCAGGATGCAGCAACATCAAAGGCGGCATGGGATTCTCTCTCCACAATCTACCAAGTGAAGAACCAGATGAAGATCCTCCATCTACAGTCCAAGCTACATACACTCAGTAAGCATGCTAGCAAGAAAGTTGAGGAATTCTTACGGTGGGTATCTGAACTGCGAGCTGAGCTTGTTGCACTTGGAGAAAAGGTGGAGGACAAACTACTTGTCCCAATTACGCTGAGAGCACTGCCATCTCAGTTCAAAATCTTTGTCACCATGCTAAACATCACCAAGAAAGATGTTTCATATGATGAATTGGTGAATCTATTGCAGCAAGAAGAAGCCATTCAATTTGTTCAAGGTGAACTGGAAGATAAGGCCCTGATCTCCAGACAATCAAAAGGTCAAAAGTTTCATGGAAAGCAGCCATAGAAACAACAAGAACATCAACAGTCGAAGCCTCCAAAGGCAAACTGAGGGTGTCATAGATGCAACAAGAACAATCATGACACTATCAACTATTGGTACAATGCCTTAACAAAAGTCAATTCAAGTAAAGAAGGCTTTTCTGTTTGCAGTGATACTCAGCCATCCAAATGTCGTCATCATCGCAGAAGGCACAAAGGCAATGTCACGACCCAACAAGATGATGCATTAGAAGAAGATGAACCAGAAATAGCCAACTGCGGCACTCATCACAATCTAGTCCTTGTCTCCCAAACCTCGCAGCCCACGAGGGATATTTGGTTGATAGACTCGGGTGCTAGCAAGCATATGATAGGTAATCGTGAGTTGTTCGATGCACTGACAGAACAACCTACTGGAGATAGAGTTCAAATTGCTGACAATAAGGAGTATGTTGCAGAGGGTATAGGCAAGGTCATCATTCCTCTTGGGACAAGCCATTGTACCCTCACCAAGGTGTTGTATGTTCCTAGTTTGACAACAAACCTGCTCTCTGTCAGTCAGCTTCTGAACAACAAACTGAAAGTTGAGTTCCAGGTGAAGGATGGGGTCAAGACCTATCTAATCTCAAGAGAAGGTATGATACTTGCTAGAGCATTTATGAAGGATAGAATGCTTGCATTAGATGCTATCTCCTCCCCTATAGTAGCTCTATCAACCTCAATAATAGAATCTATGGGACTCTGGCACTATCGCTATGGGCACCTTTCAGTCAGCTCCCTGCATCAGCTTAGCTCCGAACAAATGGTAAGAGGTCTTCCTCCAATTTCAAATTCATTGCCTATATGTCCTGGATGCCTTGCAGGTAAACAACACTGGGATCCGTTCAAGGCTAGTAGCTTCCATGCTACACATTGCCTTGAGTTGGTACATACCGATCTATGTGGACCCATGCCTACTTCATTTTCAGGCCATAAGTACTTCCAGTTGTTCATGGATGACTTCTCCTGAAAGACCTGGGTGTATTTTCTCAAGAAGAAAGATGAAGCCTTTGCCAACTTTCAGGACTTTCACAAGCAAGTTGTCAAAGAAGCCGGCCAGTCTCTTCTTGTCCTCCGGTCAGATCAAGGGGGGAATTCACCTCCAAGGAGTTCGTGGCATACCTGAAGCATCATGGCATCAAGCAGCACCTCACTGCTCCCTATACACCCCAACAGAATGGAGTTGCAGAACGTCGCAATCGGACTGTCATGGAGATGGCTCGATGCATGCTCTCCACAGCCAAGTTGTAGGAAAGATTTTGGGCAGAAGTAGTACGGATAGCTGTATACCTCATCAATAGGGCACCAACAAAGATTCTGCAACACAAGACACCGGAAGAGGTATGGACTGGACAAAAGCCTTCAATTTCTCATCTAAGGGTGTTTGGTTGCACTGCATACATGCATGTCCCTACCAATAGGAGAAAGAAGACTGATCCTAAGACACTTCAGTGTATATTGTTGGGATATAGTATTACATCAAAAGCTTATCGTCTCATAGATCCTGAGACAATGAAGATACATGAGAGTCGAGATGTGGTATGTGATGAATCGTCATTCGATTCCTTATCATAGAAAGAAGAGCAACAGCCTCCTACTTCTCATAAATTGCTCTCACAATTAGATGATGAGCATATGGAAGACTCTCATAGAGAAAGTGAACTACAAGGAGAGTTGTATGTTGATCTGGGCCCTCTAGAAAACATTGCACACCAGCAGCAGCACAGTCAACCTCCAAAGTGGGTTCAAAGTACAATCAGGGACTCTAACCTATACACTCTTCCAGACACTTCATCAGGAGTCAGAACCAGGAGTCAGACAAAAAATGAAGTGAATCTTGCGCTCATGAGTACTGTTGTTGACAGTACTGAACCTGACACAGTTCGAGAAGCATTAAGCCAACCTCAGTGGAAGAAGGCTATGGAAGCGGAGTATGATTCTCTGATGCAAAATCATACTTGGGAACTTGTCGATCTGCCTGAAGGGAAGAAACCCATTGGCTGCAAATGGATCTTCAAAACAAAGTACAAGGCAGATGGATCTATCGACAAGTACAAAGAACGACTTGTAGCAAAGGGATATGCTCAACAGGAAGGCATTGATTATGAAGAGACCTTTGCACCCACTACGAAGATCAAAACTATCAGAATGGTCTGTGCATTGGCAGCACAGAAGGGATGGAAGCTTTAGCAGATGGATTTCAAGAGTGCTTTCTTAAACGGTGATCTCAAAGAAGAAGTGTACATGACCCAGCCAGAAGGGTTTATTGATGAACATTATCCACACAAGGTATGCCGTCTTATCAAATCTCTTTATGGCCTTAAGCAAGCTCCTAGGGCATGGTACATCAAGATTGATGGTCACCTATTGCAGCATGGATTCACCCATAGCCCCTCAGATCCTAATTTATATATTAAGAAGGTAGCCACAGAGATTGTCATTCTGGTTTTGTATGTGGACGATCTTATTCTCACTGGCAGCTCAGACAGTCTCGTTGATGATGTCAAGAATGATCTCAAGAACTCCTTCGACATGACAGATTTGGGGCTACTTCATTATTGTCTTGGCTTGGAGATATGGTAGAAGAAGAACCACATATTCATCTCCCAAATGAAATATGGGAGACACTCCTGGAAAAGTATGGAATGGTCAACTATAAGCCTATGTCCACTCCAATGGAGAAAGGTTTGCAACTATCTTGTTTCTAGGATTCACCTCAAGTAGATGTCACTCTCTACAGGCAGCTGGTTGGGAGCCTTATCTACTTGACCTACACCAGACCAGACTTGTGTTTTACTGTAAGCTATCTTGCCAGATTCATGCAAGAACCAAAGAAGTGTCATTGGGTTGCAGCAAAGCATGTGTTGAGATATATCCGAGGCACAGTTGATTATGGTCTAGAATATAAGAAGAACACTCAGTTCTTCTTATAGGCATATACAGACTCGAATTATGTAGGATCTATAAATGACAAGAAATCCACCTCAGGTTATGTTTTTCATCTTGGATCTGGGCCAATTTCATGGGTTAGTAAGAAGCAAACTGTTGTTGCTCTTTCATCCATTGAGGCTGAATATCACACCACACGAGGAGCTGTGTGTGAAGCGATTTGGTTATGTCGCATTCTGGCAGATATGGACATTCCTGAAGACAAGTCACCAGTTCTTCATTGCGACAATCAGGGTGTGTTAAAACTTGTGAAGAATCCAGTTTTCCATGAGCGCACTAAGCATATTGAGGTCGAATGTCATTACATTTGGGACCAAGTTTTGAACCACCACATCCGGCTCCAGTACTGCCCTACAGACTCTTAGATCGTAGATATGTTCACCAAATCTCTTGGTAGGATCAAATTTGAACTGTTTAGGGGGTACATTTGTAAAAACAATGTAATAAGGGGGGGAATGTTAGCATAAACATATTACATTGTTTCTTTCTTTACGTAACTACATTTGTTATGTTGGTTTCTACAGTTATGGTATAACTGTGAATAGTTGTGTTAGTTTCTTCAACTACCACACAGTATTTATAGATGTCTTGTAATGCTTTTTCTCATCGAATACAATTGCTCTTCTTTTTGCTTTAACCTTTAATTTCATCTTAGGTTCCAAATCTTTCAACCGAATGATCTTTTAGCTTGTTGAGTAACATATTAGCATATCCAGTTAAATCAAATTTAGGCACTTCATATGGAAGAGTGGTTATCCAAAAATTTCTTGGGCCTCCATGTAGAAATTATCTTTGTCCACCATGAATATAATTTCATTCTTATATTTGTTTACAACTTTTTATGGGATTATCTCCCTCATCTGCATATTCTTTTGAAAAGTCTTGAAAAATCCCCATAATAGTGTGTCACAGTTCTCATGATTAGGAAAGCTAAGCATATAATCCTTAATTTGATGGGCAACCAAAGTATCTATTTTCCAAACCATACCCTTCATACCAAGCAACTCTTTTAAGAAATAAAACATAAGATAGATAATCAGGGAACCATACTGGAATTTATATTTTGACTCTTTTGTTCTTTTCAGGTTGTCCAATAGTTTCTACTACAGGAGCTCACATAGATCATAACCCTTCCCTTCTTTAACCATTTGATAGGTAGTATAAATTGTAATAGTAGAGGCAAAATTTTCTCTGTTGCATAATAAATCATGTATGAAATGTTCATTGTTACATATTGGACCCCCAAATCTTCAACATCATTCACTGTTAAGGTTCTCTTATGGTGTAGTCATGGCAGGAGGGTTCACAAAATGAACTGTCCTGACCATGCAGCTAGAGTAAACACAATGGAGACAACTCAAAGATATAGAACAAATGTAGATTCAGTCACTTAGTATATCATAGAATTAAAATACAGATTGACCGGTAACATGAGGGCTTACAATTAGGGCTCAAAGGCCTGATTCCAGAATATCAGAATATGCACAAGATATAGCTTTGAAGTTCCTTCGCACAAAATCTAAACTATCAACTATCACTATTATCATGAACTACTTTCCTAAGGATCTATTACATCAATATATATCATCTCCGGTACAAAAGATTCCTCCTTGTCGGCCAAGGAAGATCACAAACTCCAATGAAGAGCTGTAACGTGTGTACATGGATAGGTCAAACCTAATCATGAAGAAGTCCTTTGCAAATGAATGGAATGATGTGGAGATCTCGGGGAAGGTCAGCCATGAACCATAGAACATTGAATGATGTGTCATTGGGCTCCACAAGTCAAGAAATACTCTGCAAGTCTTCTCCTTCAACTGATGTGTTTGAGACTGTCAAGAAGCTCTATTTTAAGGAAACAGTCAATCTTCTTATAGTGATAACTTTCCAGTACTTGATCCAAATGATCTAAATTCTAGATATGATGTAGATGAATGAATCTAGATGCTAATTCCAGCTCCATAAGATCTGAAATGCAACTGCAGTAGAATGCAGACCAAAATACAAAAACTACTATTGACTAAACTACCTGAACTAAACTAGAAAATGAAAAGAAACAAACTAAACTGCAAACAAACTGAAATGTAAATGTTTTTGGTTGATGCCAGATTGCTCTTGAACCAGGGATGCTCCTACATCAAACATCCAGGATTATTGAAAAAGTGAGTCCCTCACTTTTCTAAGGCTAGGGGAGAACCAAGATGGTCCACCTCAGCCTGAGAAATCCATGATATATCTTCTTCCAGTCTGCCTTTCCACTTCATAAGGTATTCTTTATATTGTCTTCCTTTAGTGCTGTGTCCAACTCTGCTATCCAAAATGTCTTCAATCTGCTACAGTGCTTTTTGTGGTAACTACTTCTTCAAGTCCTCTCCAAGGCCGTCACTAAGTTATGCTTCATGATACTGATACATGTCTGTAATATTGAAAATAGGTGAAATACCCAATGTCTCCAGTAGCTCCACTTCATATGCATTTCCTGAATCAAATTTTTTGAGTATCCTACAAGGTCCAAACTTCTTCATCTTCAACTTGTTATATGTTCCAATTGGAAATCTCTCTTTTCTCAAGTACACCATCACTTCATAGCCCACTTCAAATTCTTTGTCTTATCTTCACATCGCTCCTTATATTTGTTGTTCATATCATCCAAGTGCTTCTTAACCTAATTATGCACTGTCTTCATGTGATCTGCAAATTCTTTTACTTCTGTACTTCTCTTTTCCTCTGCACTAATATCTCTTAATTCCGTTGCTCCTCTAGGATTCACTCTGGTAACAATATCAAAAGGTGTTCTTCTGATACTCCTACTTACTAAATTATTGTATGCAAACTCTACTTGTGAAAGAATCAAATCCCAACTTCCTATTTTCTCTCCAACCAAACATCTCAACAAGTTTCCCAAACTCCTATTCACTACCTTTGTTTTTCCATCAGTCTGTGGATGAAAAGATGAACTAAACTTCAAATCTGTCTTCATCTTCTTCCAAAGTGTCTTCCAAAAATATCCAAGAAATCTAGTGTCTCTATCTGAAATTATGCTCTTAGGTAATCCATGCAACCTCACATTCTCCTTGAAAAATAGGTCAGCTAAATGCACTGCATCAGTTGTCTTCTTACAAGGTATGAAATGAGCCATCTTTGAAAATCTATCTACCACTACAAATATGGAATCATGTCCTCTCTGTGTCTTAGGCAATCCCATCACAAAATCCATACTTATGTCTTCCCAAGGTCTCTCCGATACTGTCAAAGGTGTATATAATCTAGTATTCTGACTACTCCCTTTTGTAACTTGACAAACTCTAAAACTCTGCACAAATTTCCTAGTGTCCTTATATATCTGAGGCCAAAAATAGTTTTCACTCACCAAAGCTACTGTCTTATCAATGCCAAAATGTCCTGCCAATCTACAACTATGTTTATTCTTGATCAAATTGTCTCTCATTGAACTTGTAGGTATGCATAGCTGATTTCCTCTAAACAACATATCTTCTTGAATGAAATAGTCAAACCACTCACTCCTATCTATCTTACATGCTTTCGAAGGTTTTGCAAAATCAATGTCTCCCTCATACATGTTCTTAAATTCATCGAATCCCAACACTTCAACTCTCATTTATGTCAACAAGTTTCTTCTTCTACTCAAGGCGTTAGCAACTTTTTTTGATTTTCCACTCCTATGCTTCAACACAAATGTATAAGTCTGCATGAACTCTACCTATCTCATATGTCTCTGATTCAACTTGCCTTGACTGTTCAAATATTGCAAAGCTTGATGATCTGTATACAACACAAACTCCTTAGGCAACAATTAACGTCTCCACTTTTTCAAGGCTTGAATTATGGCATAGAACTCTTGATCATAAACTAAATATCTTCTCCTTGCATCATTCAAATTCTCACTGAAATATGCTACAAGTCTACCTTCTTGACTTAACACTGCTCCAATTGTGTTTCCCCTTGCATCACAATCTACTTGAAATACCTTATTGAAATCTGATAATGCCAAAACAAGTTGCTTTGTCACCTTTTGCTTCAATAGTTCAAAACTTTTATCTTCTCCTAATGTCCACTTGAAGTCTTTCCTGTCACCTCTCATTGTCTTTGTCATAGGGTTACAAACTAAACTAAAATTTCTGATGAACTTTTGATAGAAACTAGCCAATCCATGAAATGATCTAACCTCTGCAATGCTCTTCGGTGTAGGCCTTTCAACAATTGCTCTTACTTTCTCAGGGTCCATCTTTAATCCTTCCGTAGAAATCACAAATCCCAAATATAAAAGATTCCTCCGCGTCGGCCAAGGAAGATCACAAACTCTAATGAAGAGCTGTAACGTGTGTACATGGATAGGTCGGACCTAATCATGAACTCCTCCGTAGATGAATGGAATGATGTGCGGATCTCGGGGAAGGTCAGCCACAAACCATAAAACATTGAATGATGTGTCATTGGGCTTCAGAAGTCAAGAAATTCTCCACAAGTCTTCTCCTTCAGCTGATGTGTCTGAGACTATCAGGATGCTCTGTTATGAGGAAATGGTCGATCTTCTGATAGCGATAACTTTCCGCTACTTGATCCAAATACTCTAAATTCTAGATATGATGTAGATGAATGAATCTAGATGCTAAGTCTAGCTCCAAAAGATCTAAAATGCAATTGTAGTAGAATGCAAACCAAAATACAAAAACTTCTATTGACTGAACTACCTGAACTGAACTAGAAAATGAAAAGAAACAAACTAAACTGCAAACAAATTGAAATGCAAATGTTTTTGCTTGATGCAAGATTTCTCTTGAACTAGGGATGATCCTGCATCATCTTATCAAACTTTTCTCTTGTTAACCTTATAACTTCCTCATTCTTCATAGATTTCAATATGGGCATAGGTCCGGTAGAGCATAGTTTGGTCACAGCCCTGATCGCTTCCTTAGTTATCATGTATGGTTGACCAAGGTAGAAAAAGTATTTGTGAATTTGACTTAGGGCAATCCTTACCCAATCTTCCTCATACCAAAGATTTGGGAAACACTTCCAAATGTCAAGTTGCTTTGCAGCAACATTGGCAAATTCTAGTTTTAATTGAAAGTCATCTCCCAAAGGATTGTCATTTCTGAACTACTCTAACTTTAGATGGTCATACTTGTCTATCTAAGAATGGATATAGATCTGGATATCTTCTGTATGAAGTAAATTCGTAGGTACATGTGAAAATACACCATCTTTGTCTATTTCAGTGGATTTGTAAGGGTGCTCTTTGAACTTTGGCCTTGGTCTCTCAACAACATTGATTACAATAGGTGTCACCATGATAATATCTTTAGACATAGGGTTTAACCAGTGAAATCAAGGAATACCTGATTATGTGTTAGATAGGGTTCACACAAATTCTTTGCTGAGAATCTTCTACTCTCCTTTGGCTCTTCAGCACTCTTATCTTTGATCAAATGAGATCAAAATGATTAGATGTTGCCTAAATAGTCTTCTCACCAACTATGTTTTCTCCACATTAAATGTGTTCTCTGTTTTGACCTAATTTGTCTTTCATTATGCAATACCTCATGATCATTTAGCAATCCTCCACAAGTAGTCCAATTGCTCTAGAAATTTGATCAAACATCTTCATGACATTATTTAACATGTTCAAACCATTTTTGGACAATTTTCTAAGGATTTCAGCATCTTATTCATTCAAGGGTTTGAAAGTGTTTATAGTTCGAACTCCCCTTGAACCAATACTTTCTCTCTTTTAGTTTTCAGAGGATCCATCTACACCAAGCACAAGTACATATCCTTCCTTTACTTCATTCTCTTCCCTCCTCCATATCCTGTGCATTTCCTTCTTTTGTGGAGCAATATCAACCTTCTTTTGAGAAGTAGAGAACCTTGGATTCTTTCCCCTACAAAACCTTGCAATATGTCATGTTTAATTGCAATTGTAGTAGGTGATTTTGGACTATAGAGCATAATCACCTTTTATTACATTAGAGCTGTAGTCAGTAGCCTTATGACCATACTTGTTACATGTGTAACAATAACCTTAGAAGAACTGAGAGGTCCTAGCATTTTTCTTGTTCATGAAACTATTCCTTATTATTTTTCTTTTATATCCATTAGCCTTAACTTTGTTGCAAGCATGAAACTGACCATCAAAGCTTACAAAATTGTACCTAGGGGACCTAAATGAATTCTAATTCATCTTTCTTCTACATTCAACAGCCTTGTGACCAAATTTATTGCAATCATACCAATCATCAATGAAAACTTGAGGATACCTGATAGAAGCAATTTGTTTAGGTGCGTGCTTTCTGAAATTCTTCTTCTTATTCTTCCTTTGTCTCTGGATAGGAATTAATTTATTTTCTTTTGTATCTCTAGAGGCATTCTTCTTAGGATCTTCAGTGCCAACCTCTTCTTTCTTTGTTTTAGACTTCCCTTCCAATTCGAACTTATCATATAAATTAGCATAAGCACTAAATATAGGGCTTTTCCCCTTTTCAAAACCAAGGCCTAATTTTTCTTTTTTTTGGATTTAGAGATTTAATTATCTCACCAAGAATTTCAGATCCTCCTTTCGGTTTTAATCCCTTGTCAATTTGTTTGTTTTCCTTCTCTAGTTCTTTCCTCAAAGTGACAACTTCCTCAAATTTTGAACATTCAACTTCCTTCTCATTGAGCTAGATATTTAAGCAATCTTCAATCCTCTTGCCTTCTTCAACCATGACCTTCAAATTGGAGATCATATCTTTTGCCTCCTTGAGCTTAATGTCACCTCCTTTATCTCCTTCTATTTGAGATTTTAGTTTGCCAATTTCTTCTTTTGATTCTTTGGCCTTTGTCTCTAATTTCACAATAGTCTCCTTTAATTTTTCAAGCATATCCTCATACTCATGATTTAGTTCTCTTGCTTCATCTAGATCATAAAGGGTAGAATGTAGCTCTCATTCAAGATCAACATCATCTAGATTAAGATCCCAACTTTCAGGTTCCATTACTTCTAGATATAGTTCCGAAACAAATACATCATTATCCATGGCTTAAGATTCCATGTGTCCAAGTGTAGGATCTATCTCATTTGTTAGGCTTCTCAGATGAACTTAGCTCTGATACCAATTGTTGAACACACAGTGATGCTGAGAGGGGGGTGAATTAACATAGATTAAAACATAAATACTTCATTTGTAGATAAGATTCATTTACTTATAGAATAAAAAGTAAAACATGCAACACACTCATCAACACAATGACACCATGATTTTTACATGGAAAACCTAAAACTGAGAATTCAAACCACAGTGAGTGTTAACTCAGAAAATAATGCTCACTTCTATATAAAAGTTTACAACATTGTTTTAGGGCTGCAACCAAAGGAAGCTACTACTCCCTATAGAAAGCTCACTACTTCAAAGAATTACAATGATAAACAAAACTATGAACTACTATGGAAGAAGCATCTATCTTATGCTGATATTGTAGTCCTATTTTTCTACACAATTACTCCATAATACTAATTTTGTACACTTCATACTTCTCATTATGCTCTATCATGTTCACATACACATATATCTTTCACAAATGACTTTGATCTCCTATAAATGCTCTCTGCAACACTTCAAAATATTGATCAAGTCAGCACCATATAAATCTTTAGATGAAATGTGTAACTCTTCAAGGGTCATCTTCAACTTGTATAATATATCAGGAGAATAGGTTACAAACCACAACATCTCATAATTGAGTTCAAGGAACATCATTACACACCTTGTAAATTCAAAACAATTGAACAGGATCCACCACACATAATAGAAACTAGACTATTGGCCCAAACTGTGCAAACACTGCTAACTATTTATCTTCATACCACTGGGGAGATGCCAAAAACATCATGTGGACCCAGTTTTCAAAAATATATCTTCTTAATATCATCCATATAGCTTTCTATCAAATCATTCTATACATCCACAAAACAAGAAGCAAACTGAACTGATGAAAATAGGGCATTCTGGCATGCTATAACACATCCCAACTTAGAATATTACATTGTGGACCACCAAAACCTGTGAAATGATTAGAAACAAACTTATACAACATTATATGTATGTTCCTAGATCCACAAATTCTTCTTTATCATTTCGGAAGAAAAATAGAGTCTTATCTTAGGTATACTATTATCTGGAGAACAGTCATGTACATTTCTTTACTCACTGAGTTAACTACTTTGTGCGGCATAGGAAATAAGAGATATTTCCATGCAGATCAAGCTTGAGATACTATGAAGCATATATAATATCCATAGATACTTATATAGATAATCAATGCCTTCTTTATTTTCTACAAATACTCAAACATGTGTTCTAGAGAGCACTTCTACAACTGGAATAGTCTGTATTGCTTCTGTTACTTGAATGAAGGCCTTGCTGACCATTAGATCACTTCATACTTCAGTATAGCATACATTGCACATCCCTGAGCCTATTTGAAAAACTACATTATCATCCATTTACTTCCAGAGGAATATGGAGCATTCCAATAGGTCTCCATCCTTGCTTTGCTCTACCTGAGTAATAACTGGAACTCTATGACTTGTAACTTTTTTTTACTGAAGGTGTAGTGACATGAAATCTTGGATATAGAAATTTAATGTCTATTTCATCTTATATTTTTAACCGCAAGACTAGATCTTACAATGCGGAGAAATGCAGACCAAAATGTTGTAACTCTGCCTTAGGATATGCACTGTGAATGCCTTAATCAAAATTCTGCAACTTGTCTCTGGGTGCGGTACATCAAAATGATGAAATATAAATTTAGGGATATAGAAGACATGTTAGGACATGAGTATTTACATTCACATCATGCTTAGACACAAGACTGATCACTGCATCACACTTGACCAGTTTTCTCTTTATTTGCTAAGTATTCCAGACTGGTTTGCCTTAAGCAAGCTAATCCTAAGTCTTTTAACTTAGTTAAGACATCTCTCTCAAATCTTTCATTATCCAACAACTTCTCCAACTACTGAAATCTATATAATTCTAACCTCGGATTGACACATGTTATGTTGACATCAATAACAACACATATTGCCAACAAAGTTGGTTTTTATCATGATATTGATAGGTGCAGAGGAGACTTCATCAAGGGTTTAATTTAAGACTAGGAGGGTTCTATCCAAGAGGGTTTTATCTAAATCCTTTCAATTAAACCCCTTTAGATGAAACCCCTCAAGACTTAAATCATTATTTTTTCTAAAAAATATATGATTTTAGGCAAAAATCAAGATGTCCCATAAGTGCGACATAGTATTGTGCGACAACCCTAGATTTACTAACCAAATTATTTGCTTTTGAACCCATTCTTGTCATCTTCTAAATGGTTTCCTTTTCCCTAATTTGATAAACATGGTATAATTTTGTAAGAATGAAAGGGTACATATTTAAAAATATATTGTTGAATGTGTATTTCCACTCAAAAGTATCCTCTAATTTTCAATTTATGCATTGATTTTCATAGGATAGTTCAATATTTATGCCATATGACATCTATAATTGCCTATTAATCCTTGCAATGTAAGGAAGTAGCATGCATAATTGACCAACCTTCATCTCTAGGTACACATTAGAAATTTAAATTTTACTTTCACCAGCTTCTAGATTCGTGAACTTTAACTGTGTTCTATGTTGTCAGTAAAAGTGAGAGAAAATGAACTTTTGTTTGTCTTAGGCTTATCTGTGAATCTATAGAATCATGAAATTTTGCCTTTTTCCTAGGTTTATCAGTAAATCAACTTAAATTCTAACTTTATAACTAGTTCAGAAACCCTAAGTTTCCTTGATCAAGGTTTTGCCGATAGACCTTTTCCAACATCCCTTTTTCTTTAACAATTTTCTAACACTTTTTGGCTTCAAAACATGTTATCAGCAAAAGTTTAGAACTGCGAACTTGTCTTTTTAGCCTTTTGTTAGTGAAGGTTCAACTACCCAAACTATCCTTTTTTCTAGTCTTGTCGGTGAGATTTTAACTACCCAAACTATGCCTTGTCATCAGCAATTTAGGAGATTTCAAAACTTACGAACTACTTCTAAAACCCTAAGTTTTCCTGACGACATTTTCCCTGATAAGGCTTTTGCCTTAGCGAATTCCTAACACTTTGTTTTAAAACTCTCAGGCGGAAAAAGTTTACAACTGTGAACCAAGACATTGACCTTTCCCTCCTATATCGCTATGTCAGGAAATCGGCGAAATGCTGAAATACCGAACCAACAAAAAACATTCTTCTTTCCAAGCCTTGTCCATTGGCAAAATGAGGAATATATGAACCAAAAGACCTAGAGTATTTTGTTCTCTCTATCGGTTAGTCGAGAAATTGGTAGAATGTCAAACCCGCTAAACAATAAAAATATGTTAGGTTCTGTTCTCTAAGATATTTCTAATAACACTAGATTTAACCTATTTGACCAAGGCAAAAACATAAAAACCCAAAACTTTGACCAAGCATAACTTTTTCATTTCAAGGAATTTCAACATGGTTCAAAAGGAAAAGTTTCTTAGAATTCAATTCTCTATCCAATGGTGACCTTTGTTAGGAGTTTCACTGAACTTGACCTTTGACTATGGATCAAGACCTAACATTTTACCATACCGCCCAAAGCGAGAAAACACACAAGTAAAGAAAAAATTGGGTCCCTGTTTTGCTAGGGCAAAATGGGGCATGTTGTGAGACCTCACAAGAAGAAAGATTCTTAATACTCTTAAATATGCAATGTAAGTCATCACATTTAACAATTTGTCGATTCAATCCAACAGTTGGGTCATGGAGTAAAATAGGAATTAGTGATCCTTAGATACCATCACTCCTTTTTTTTCATGTACTCTAATTTTCATTTACAAGTCATATATCCAAATTTGTTTTGACACCAAGTGAGGTATTCTTGGTTAGGACTAGCTAACCATTTTCACTAGCTTAATAGTCCATGTAAGAAAATCAAGACTATTGTATTCTTATCAAGTGGCTAATTCAAATATAGTGAGGTAGTAGAGCAAGATCATCTACTTTATCCTAGAGCCTAGTGAGCTTAGAGGTCTAATGTTTGAACCATGCTCTAATACCAATATAATAACCACCCTGTTTACTACACATTTTTTACACATGAAGTATTAACTTAATCAACCAAGCATCGTCTATTTGATTTAGAAGTTTCAACTTCAAAGAATTACCAACCATATTAGTCATGGTAACAACCCTATGCCACAACTCATATACTCATGCTAGAGTATGGTAAGATCCCAAGGTCAGGGTCATCCCTAGACCCAAACCTAAACCTCAAGGGTTCATTCACAATGGCCCTACCTATGTATCCAATCCTAGGAATTAGAGGCTTCGTAGTCCATACACCAACAATAGAGACACTTCCTCTTCTCCTATGATATCAGATCTCTGATCTCACTATTACAATCATAGCTCTTAAGTGAATCTTATGATTTCAAATCAGTTCATACATAATAGTGTGATAGAAAAAGCAGTCTCAGTCAAATGTTGGTTTAATACCAACATAAATGTACGAACATACACAAAACCATATAGTGGCTAGCTCAAATCGACATCACAGGTTCACATAGTGTTTTTCTCAATCATATATGTAACCTATACACAATGCAAATAACTTAGGCATCATGACACATGCATAGTGTGACTAACCCATGCATGCAACTTACATACACAATATAATTAGTTTGCACCTACATCACATATACACAAGGTGATTAGCCAATTCAGGTGTCACATATACACAAAATGACTAATTCACACACCAATAAATACACAATCCAACTAACTCCCGCATGCAACACACCTGCACAGTGTGATTGTCTCATGTGCACATCATAGATACACATAGTGACTAGCTAACAAAAGGGAACGGTTGTAAGCTTACTACAAGAATTTTCCCCTTTGCTTGAATCACTAACATATAAGCCTAGTATTGAAAGACATGTCCTGCTACCCTGTGGGTCCACTTCTTTTCTTGGCTCATTGCCAACTATGATGGCAAACAAGCATCCCATACTACTTAATGTCATCACTAATAAGGGGTAAGTGTAACAACATGCAACACATGAGGTTTCTAATAAGATTTCCATAGCCAACCAAGAATCCATGTCATCTTACAACTCCATAAACATAATCATGGACTTATAGATTTACCTCAAGTAAGACTAGTGCATGTACTATTAATCACTTGGGCTAATATAACAATTGGAACCTTTAGAAACATACTTCAAGTAAACACAACACAAGAAGCACACATAATCATTTTGATACCAAATGCCAACAATGAACTTCAAGATGGGTAGATACTGGTATCATTCACCTGCATATCACTAGTGAAAGATGGACTAGTACTAGCATCTATCGCCTACATACCATTGGAAAAATCTTATCTATACCCTATGAAATCAAGCAGCTCTTGGTATCTATCACATGCATGCTACTAGTGAAAGCCTGCTAACGCTATGATATTGGGTAGCCCCTAGCATCTAGCACCTGCATTCTACTAGAGAAATCCTGCTAACCCTATGATATAGGCTGAATACTTCTTTAGGAAGAGCATGCTCTCTGACTCCTGTCAAGCTAGCCCAATGATAAGCTTATCTATAGGTGGGTCATAGGATTTATAATGTTGGTGATCACCACGGAAGGAGTGGAATAAGCTATTTTATAGGATGTATTACATACCACCTACCTATGCCCTTGTAGAGCCCTTACTCCAACTGCCATGTGATGCCAAGAAGTCGGCTCCTGTATCGATCTCAGTTCAACATTATGACATTGAAAAGGTATAAGGACATGGATTTTAAAAAATACAATTCTAAGGGTTTACACCTTAGGCTAGTTAATGAGGTTACAATTACCACATAGGGATCCATAACCCTATGTACACATGGTCTTATAGGTCTTGGGGTTAAAACTACCAACATGCAACTAAAATACTATAGCCACAAGAGTTGGGTCACATATACATAACGGAACAACTCATCCTAAGGTAATCTCAAAGATCACTCACATCATTCCATTATTACTTGAAAACATCATATTTATTAGAGAAAAACTCAAACCCATATTAGTACTATTATACAACATTCTACATATGAGTATGTAACATTTACACATTACCAATCATATATCTTAAGATACAATTACCCACCATACCATATAAATGATAATACTCGTTGTTAGTTCCTCGCATTTGGCAAAGACATTCATAAGAATCTCCATCCTAATTCAACACAAATCTAGGCACATAACTATAGTAGGTATACCTTCCACACATATTAAAAGCTATTTACACCATTAGATCACAATGGCTTAATTCAACATCATTATTCAATACAAGGTTACCAGGTTTCTATAACACATTTATAACCTTGTGATGACCAAGTTTATCATACCTATGTTTCTTAGAAGAATAGACCTCTCTCGTGTTTTGAATCTAACCTATAGTTATCATTGAGCCCAAGCACACTACCATAGTGTTCATCACCCCAAAACTCTAATAATCTTAGTCCCAACAAGTCTACATGAGAATCTAACCAAGATAATAATAACTCGAAAGGTTCATCCAAGATTAGAGTAGATTGTGGAAGCCAAATTCTTCAAGATTAGAGTAGGTAAGCATCATGATAATGGAATGTGCTTTATTAGGTCAGACAAATATAGTTAGGACATATTAATTGGAACATGAGTTCAAATCCATCTAATGCATTTTTAGCCTCAAACTGAAATGCACTATAGATGGAAGGTTGATCAAGTTTAGGAACACCCTGTACCTTAGAGCCATTCCCTAAACCCTTCCCCTATGTACTTGAGTTCTAGGGGCATCCTTTACCCAAGAACTGCCTACATACCCACTTCCAAATGGGATCGAAGTCACATGTAGTTCTCTGCACCTTAATCTCTCAGGAAACATAAACATAGGTAATTATAGCCAAGGTTTCCTAACCACTCAAATAATTTTCCACTTAGAAGTGAAATAGACTGAATACTATAGGAGGAAAACCATAGAAAGAAATAAAACCCATCAATATAATAAACCACTATTCACCCATACCTCTTCTAAAACAAGGCCATGGCTCAATGATCTCCACTGACTAGTAATGTATAGCTTACAAGGTTCCCTTTAATTATTCCCATCAATTGGTAACACTTAGTAGTAGGAAAAGGAACCAAACTAGGTTCCCAATATAGCAACCCTACACTAAATATCTTCCACCCAAGGACACCAAGATCTCAAGTTTAGGCCTCTCCTCCAATATTATTGTAACTCAACATAAACATACTAGAACCCTTATAGGTTCATCTCCCTAACATATAGGCAAGGTTGATTACCTACCAACCTATAATTCTCTTTGCTCACATAGTCATAGGGTGACCAATATCCTTATCCAAAACCTCAAAGGCTTACAACAATAATTATAGAAATGCTATAAGAAAAATTAATACCTAAGTCATACTCAAGAGAGTTGGCAACACTATGATGATTAGATCATCATACATAGATGTCCACTCAATAATATTAATAATAATCACATTCTAACCTTTGATTTCAATTACCATATGGCACTAACAAATATTCTTATGATAGTCCATATCATGATCTAAATAGTATTTACACTTTTCATTTATATTAAATATGACCTTATTCGTTAGTAGTAAGGTTTAAGGGGATACTATAGAGTAGGATCCATGATGGTTTATCTCTTGATTCAATATCAAAAATATTGTCAGTTTGATTGGCTGATGCTTTCCACTTAGAAGATAATCAAATCATTGTTCCATACAACTATAATACCTTTCCTTTAAAATTCACACAATAGATCCCATATCAAGGTTCTTGTACTTAAGACGTCTGTAGACATCCTCCAATCGTATAAAGCCTTTATCATCAAATCTGAAGTGGTTTACCCAAAAGTATCAACTTGCAATATTAAAATACAAATACAATAGAATTTGAGTTCCCATATTAAGGTCATTTCCACCTACATTATTACGCAACCGTAAGCAGAGCTTGTATTAAGCAACGGAGGGAACAATGACACTAAAAGAAGTTTATTGAAACTATTGCAATCTATAATAGCACTTGTTCAATAAATAATGACATAGTTACCACTCAATGAATCACTGTTAGAGGAGACGACTATCGCTATGCCCCCATAACAACCACTGGTCTTTAAGGAAACAAACTAATAGAAAACAGTGAATAAAGAAGATAGCAGCAGCTAAGGAAACTCAAAACTGTATCTATTATTGAACAAGAGATTACAATTTATAATCCTAAAAAAACTTAACTACCATTTATAAACTTGCAAATAGAAATGACAGCACTACAGAATTGTTTGACAACAAATTGGACAGCACTGAAGAGAACTAGACACCTCTAGACATGTCATTCAGTTATGAGATTACAACAGTTACGCTAACTCAAATCATAACATGCATAACACTTCCATTATAAAGCATAAATCATCCAAGAATAATCATTATTCAGCACTGAGTGGATAATTCAAAATTAGATACTATTTAGGAAGGTAAAACGATGTGAACGTGTTTTTGATTTAGGTGTTAAAATCTTCTCTCCCATGAGCGATGTGAAGTCCTCTAGTACGCATCTTACTCTAGCATCTCCGTCAAATAACCATAACCATAACTATTGGCACCATGGCTTTCATGATGAACTATTTATCATCACCTGAGCGAGCCCAGTATATCAGGATTGTCAGAAACAAATTAGTCAATTACACCTAATTGTTTTTTTTTTAATCAATAGATAATCATTCTCTTAACAGATAAAAAGTTTCAGACCCAGAAACTCATAGTTGCCATAAAACGACTCTTGCTTGGAAAAATTATGAATAAGAGTACAGCTAAAATGGAGATTCGTGTATGATAAAAAGAATTTATTGACAGCTTAGAGAAAGCTCAAGGGATTGAAGAGGTGGCGTGAAACTTTCATCATATGAATCATGATTTGAATGGTAGTGTATTCATACCTTTAGCCTCCAAATGGACTGCAATATAAAGGTGGATAGAAGGATAAGGAGCGGCATAAGTTATGTAGCTGTGCATGATGAACCTGCTTAGAAATTCGGGGAAGACTGTGAAACTATTATTTCATGTACAGTCTAGGGGAATGGGAAGACTGTAAAAAATTACTTTCTCTCAATTAAAAATAAAAAAAATATACTTTCTATTATCATAAGATCTAATATAGTTTTATTTCTGCCAACATTAAATATGGATAGACAATTTTCCGAGCACTATAATGCTCTCATATAGATCATTTTATCATCTAAATATGCTACAACGAAAACTTTGCCTTAAAAATTAGTTTTCACTAATTACCTACTTTACTTCACACTATGGATAACTAGTAAGTTATATTTAAAAAAATATATTTGAAGTACGCTAAGGGATATCTCTTTTCCATAGTTTACTTGAAAAAATATTGGAAAAAATAAAAAATAAAAACAAAAAAATAAATTGGAAAAAATAAAAAATAAAAACTAAAAAAGAAATTGGAAAATATTAAAATAAAAAACAAAAAAAGAAATTGAAAATAAGAAAATCACAAAAACTATGGAACCAAAAAAAGAAATTGGAAAAAATAAAAAATAAAAAATAAAAACCAAAAAAGAAATTGGAAAAAATAAAAACTAAAAACTATAAAAGAAATTGGAAAAAATAAAAAAATTGTGGAACCAAAAAATAAATTCGACATTTTTTTTTTTTCCAATAAATCTTATTTACATGAATTTATTTATTTAAATATTTTATGATTTTTGTTTACATAATCTAAATGTTTACGGGAATATGAATCTTTTAGCCCTTGTTGTGAGTGTAGAACACCTCTCAGTGTAATTACTCAATGCATCTTTCCTTCTTAAGCATTCCCTATTTATTTATTTCATTACCCTCTAGGATAGCCTTAACTCTTCTTATTCTAATTCCCTAACCAATTATCATCCATTACTATAACCACTTGTGCCGATAAACACTATACCACGGTATCACATACAGAAAACTAAGAATTTAATATTCGTAATGCATTTCAAAGAATAATGGAAAACACAAACTTCACTAACCTAAAGGAATACAAATGCCTTCTATTAATTCAATCCTCTGACATTTTCTGCTTCATATGATGCCATGCTTTTTTAATATTTACAAGGATAAAAGATCACATCGAAAGCTTGGCGTGAGTATATATAAACCCTAAAAAGGGCGCTCAACCTAAAGATGCCCTAAAACAAGATGCTTTTACTTTGGTTTTCTCCTCTTTGTTGAAGAGAGGAATTTTACAGCAGCGGCCTGGTAAGGAAGGTCATGTAGCAAGGTTTGCTCTGTTTTCTCTTCTAATTCTTCTTATTTTCTTCATCAAATCATTGACTCTGGCATTGATGCTTGTCTCACTATTTTTTTTTGTGTGTAGCTATAGATCACTATGGAAACCAGGAGGAGAGGCGGCATGTGTAGGCATTCCAACTCCCTTGGTGCATATAAATTGATTGTCTCTTTTTTTTCTTCCTCCTCACATTGAATCCTATACCCTGTTGTGCGTGTGTTTACAGGCAGACAGATGGTACAGAGACACCCTTGAAAAGGGTTTGCCGAAAATATTAGCCTCTAAAAAAATAGTTGTATCACAAGCTATTTTTTTTATATAAATTTTAGGCTTCATGTATCGGCCGTAGTAAGATAAGATACAAAATATTATATATAACTGTCATGTTTTCTGTAACAACCATGGTAAAATCACACAAGATTAACTGTTGGTGGTCATTTCTCAGTCAACCAATGTTGCTTTACCTAACTTGGTGTTGGATTAAAAGCTTTGAGAAATATTAACCTACGGAGGGAAGGATTTAAAGCAAAAAGGAATTGTAGCAGATCATCTTCTCAAGGTGTATATATATAGCAATGCTAGGGTTTGCAAAGGGGGTTTTGGGACTGATGGGTTCATTCTTGCTTGGCGCGCCTCTATGAGGCATGACTACTCAAGGGAAAAAATGTGGCCGATGTCAACTATTCTAACAAAAAAGAAATGGAAGGATACAAAGTGTCTTATGCTATACTAGCTTTGAAATAGTTTTCCTTCTTCCTCATGCATTCTCATAAAACTAAATGGTTCAAATTCTATTTGCCAAATATAGAGATCAGGGTTTACATGATAAAAGTTGATAGTATACAGATTTAAACAATTCCTTTCCTAGTAAATTCGACTCCTCCTCAAACCCAGATATTTGACAGTCTGTTAGTTCCCAATCCATCCAGAAGATATCCTTCTTTGTAACCATGTGCCCCAGGGTATTTTTAGCTTCTAGCCCATTTTCCAGCCTGATAGAAACCTGTAACAAGATTAGAATTCTTTTATACAACCAATGGAAGCTCACCTCCCAGCCTAGGGCAGTAACTGCCCACCCCCAAGCTAGGGGAAAATACAAGGAGACTAGGGAACACATTTATACAATCATTATTTATTTATCCTTCACAAAAAAATAGATAGGTATCCCAATTTAGTTCACTAACAAGTTTTGTACACCACTTGCTCACAGCCTGACACAACAGCATGACTGAACTTGACATAACAATACAACTCATTTCATACACACAGTGTGAAACGAAAATATTATGTTGGGTTAAACTCGACATAACAATACAACTCATTTCATACACACAGTGTGAAACGAAAATATTATGTTGGGTTAAACTCAATATGTACACAGTTAAGGAGGCTCAAATTTATAAAAATATGCAGGATAGCAGCAATTAAGTAAAAAAAACATCTTTAATCATAATTTTAATTCCCTTAAGCACTTCAACCTAGGAAGTTGTTTTCATACATTTTTCAAGCAGCAATTTTTTTTCTTATTTAGATTTCAAGAGATTTCAAGAATGAAGAGCCTACCTTGCTGGCTCTAAAGACCCTAGTGCAATCTGGTTTAACTCCTAATCCCATAGCTCCAACAGGTAATGGAGTAGTTACTCTTCTGGGAAGAATTTTTACAACAGATGGTAAGTGGCCACTGTAGATAAAAAAAAAGAAAAATATATCCCCCTAGGTAAAATTAAATAAAACCCTAAGACACTTCCCTTGATGAGAGGCAGACACTTGTCCTTTTGATAAGGACACTTGTTTTTACTTTTAGTGTGGTTTACACTTCTGCCCTTAGAAACTCCCGGCTCATATCCCTTTATTAATGACTCCACATCTCTTTAATTTTTTGTCACCCTATTTTGGGTGAAAATTAAAATTTTCAAAACTTAATTTTTTTTTGTAAATTTTTCCATCCAAAATGTACTAGTCTAAGTTTTTCATAATTTAATTTTATGATTTAAGCACCTTTTTGAACTATTTTACATCTTAGGAAATTGAAGAGAAAATTTAATTAATTTTTAGGTTACACAACACAATACATGTTACAACACAAGAAACAACCATGATATACAATGACACATAATATGTACACACCCAATGAAACACAATGTATGACAACACATATCATAACACAGAAGACCCAAGTCTCTCCAAATAGATCAGGTCTGGTAAATCACAAGAGGGTCTCCAAGTGTTTTCCCCACACTTCCACTGGTTAAAGTTATCTTGCACATGTTCTTACAAGTTGTCAGTTGTAATCAAAATAATAATAGCTTAAGAAAAGATAAGAAGGCATATAACTCATCATTGATTTGATCATTCTAATCATTCTCACAACTCACTAACATACTTCATTTCATTATTATAAAAAATTTGTATTTCATTTCATTATTATAAAAAATTTGTATTTCTCAATGTACAACATTACGCAATGAAAAAACATAATAATAGCAATCATCATTTTCACTTAAAGCATGGATATCACATGAGGTTTCCAAATAGAACTTGAAAATAAACATATTCATCACCATATCCATAACTAATGCATACATATACATGATCACAACAGTAACTAATGCACAACTCCCCTGTAACGAAAATAGTCATACACACCAGAGTGTTGCGGAAGAAAAATAATTATATCGAAACCGTAGTCTAAATTAGGATACTAACACACTAACATAGAGTATAGAATGTCTCCAATCATTTCCAAATTGAATTAAAACTTATCTTACCATCATAACATCACCATATACATCACCTTCCTTGATTCAATAACTGAATTTATTCACATAAATCACATATAAACAAGCTAGTTGATTATCACTAACCATAGTACAACATTAAAACATAGTCCAGGAACAATATCAAAGTAACTTTTGAATATGCATTCCAAATAATGAAAGGATCTATATATAAAAAAAGTATGAAATGAAATTAACCATTATTTATATTTATCAAGTAAGGTTTCTCCAAATTGCATTCACCAATATAACATCACTATGTTGTAAACACAATAATAGGTTAGGGAAAATTTCAATATCTTAATTACCACAAAATGGACAATGTATCCATATGAAAGAATGTGCATCATAAAGCAATTCATCAAAGATCTAGAGTTCTTTACCTTCATTGAGAGAGAGAAACAACTAACACCACTAGTTCTCCACTAAATACATCAATATACCAAGAGCCACAAGGAATGGAATATGAACTAGAAGGTGTTTTAAGGAATGGGTAAGGGGCCTTACAGAAAGACTTCCAAGTATATATTTATAGATGAAAATTCATTGTAATGGTTATGCTAGCTTTGTGAGAGTTTTAGTTTCTAAAAATGAATGTGTATGAGGGAGAAACTAGATCTATGTGTTTATGAGAAGATTACAAAAATAAGTGTTTATTATAAAAGAATTAGAGTGTATTTCTTGTCAAAATATCTTCCTCAAAATTTAGGATATCAATTTAAAATAAATACCTTTAGATTATAATTCAAATTTTTATGAGCACAAAAAGATTGGAATTCATTCATAAATCTAAAAAAGAACTACTTATAGAAATAATTAAATATAATAAAAAATAATGATACTAAGTAAAATAATGAAAATATATAATTAATTTGAAAACTGTATTTTAATGTTTACAAATATTAGAACAAAATCTATTTGATCATGTCTTGTAATCAAGTCATTCAATCTGAATACATTTATTCAAAGAATTTTGCCAAAAATTTCATATGTATTGTCTATATTTATATAATTTTCATATATGTCAATAGTTCAGGGTGATAATGCCCATTAGGGACAGTGACCCCCTAGTTGTGGTCTTCGACGATAAAGCCAATGGGAAGAAATCCCCCATAAGGGTCTTGTTGATGTGAATGTTATACACGCACAACATGAGATAAAATTCACAATGAACATAATCTATCTTGAAAGATATGGAGAATTATCAAATAATAATTCACAATCCCAAGGCTTTGTTAGTCAGGTCATGACGGTGTCAGATTACTCAAAGGTTTGATATGAAGCTATTTAACAAGGGGCCTTATGTGATTTAATCGCTATTTACTGGCTATTACTACTCAATCTTTACAAATAACTTTGAATTATTCTCACAGTGTTGATCATTTGCTTATATTTGTAACTTTACTGCCAATCTTTGAATGAATTTCAAAGAAACATGCTTTGTATTTCAAACTTTATGAAAATTCTCAAAGATCTTTAGCATTCACATGTATTTATCAAAATCTTCAACAATTTCCTTTAGATGACTGCATTTCAGCTATTTATTTAAACTATTTGGTAAAAGAAAGGTAAAAAGCTAAAGTTAGAAACATGATCAAGATAAAATATGATGCTCTATTATTCACATGTACAAGCTTTGATTTTCCTAGACAATTCAGAAGTAAGTAAATTCACATATGTTAATCCACATCATTTCACAAATCCACATACAAAATTGTAATCTTTGAAGGAAATACATCATAAACACATCCATCAAATAACTCTATGGAATAGACATAGAAATTTGATATTTGCATTTACTGGTATATGCTAGCCATTTCAAATTTACAATGTTTCAAGACTTCAAATCTTCTGAATGTATCAACAAAATCATCAAAACTTACAGATGTTTTTACAGATGTAGAAAGGAAGCAGGATGTTCCACATAATCCTTCCTATAGACAAAGGCAAATTCCTTTCAAACTAATTATGCTCAAAGCACTCTCCCTAGTCGCTTATCTTGCAGATGCTCTGCTATATTTTTCTATGCAACCCGTGTGTACTAAAATAGGTGTATCAAAGATCCCTATATAGACTTAGATCCTTTGTAACGGTTACAAAATCCCATCAAGGGCTGAGATTCAAAAAACAATATCAATGGTGGAAGTAGACTTGCCAACTATGCACCAACTAACACATAGGAATATCCTTGGAATATACTCTTTGCTAGTTGTCACTCCCAAAATATCTTGAGAGTATTCTTTTGGTCTCAAAGATGCCTTTAGAATCTTTTTGAAATGTCACAATGTCTTCAATGGTTGACCGTCTATCTTTGACTTTTCTGCAGGTACAAAAATGAATAATAAAATAAAGAATGAACTGAGCATATCAGTTGCTATCTCTGGTGTCTTCCACCTGCGTATCTCCTTTCTTATTTCCCATATAATTTGTATATCTTTCAACCAAGATGGATATGGGTGCATGCCCTGTCTTCTGAGATGCCTCCGATGTGTATTGTTGCATATCAACACTCTTCTTCAATATCTGCGCCCTACCTTCAATATCCTCTCATCTTTTCTTGTGTCTTTCTTCTCTCCTTTTCTGGCCGTCTTCTTAGTTTTCTTTCCTTTGGGCCGCATCCTATCAAGAGACATATTCATTTTACAACCATGCTCATAGTTTCTAGGGTTTTACCATCTATATTTTCCATTTAATGTTTTACCCTAATGTTTTCTTTTTTTACTTTTTTGAATTTTGTATGTCTACCCTACTGTGTTTAAGTTTTACCATTAATTCCAGTAATTAACTAAGTTTATTTACCATTTCCATTAACCTGCTGTAATTACCATAAAATTCCCCGTAATCATTTCCCGTTAAGCACAAGTGGGAGCTGTACATACATACCTGAATTCTGAACCGTTGACCTATATACTATCGACAAGAGATTTTTACCATTCAATTTTACTACAACCATTTTTGAAATCACAATTCACCCTCATTCGTCGTAGCTCTATAGAATGCTTTGCAATCAAATTCTAAATGCAATTGTAATGTTAATGCAATTGAAATTCCCTTTTTACTCATTCTACATTATGTATTTCCTATGGTAGATATGCATTTAATGTTGCATTCAATATATGCAATTTGATTTGCATTTTACTTTTACCGTTGAATGCATATTTTGAATTTTGTATACATTGGGTCTTTTTGCACCTTTTGCATTTGTATATCTTATACATGCACTTTTCACTAATATGAATGGAAGGAGTGATGATGTCATTACTAACATTTTGACTTAATGACCCTTTTGACATTAAGTTTGCCTTTTGTATTTCAAACCATGCATGTGTTACCTTTATGCATTTGCAATATCCCTCTAGTTTGTTTTGTATATTTGTTTGTATTCGCTCATATATACCTTATACAATTGCCAAACATATAAACGTGAACTCCATCGAGTTTATGAATCAGATTAGAATTATCTTTGGATCCGACTTTGTATATATTTTGTTTGTATTATCCTTTGTATATCGCATACATGCACTTTTAATGCATATGTGACATTGACATTTCTACCCCTCGTTATGCGTAAATACACTTTACTCCATAATTCAATCCTGAGTACATAGCCGCAATTGTATCTTGCTCTTTTGTATATTTGATACATGCATCTCAACATAGCAATGTGGACCCCACCTAAAGTTTATAAAGTCTTAACTTTTTCATCGCGTTCGGATTTGTATATGCATATTAGATACATGCGCTTACATACAAAGATGCATACAAAATAACTACTCACTTTCGCTCTTTAAACTCAATTGAATTTTCTTTTTGGGTATCTGCACTTGTATAAAAATGTATACTTCTAGCAATGTATTAACCATACAAATGAGATAACCATGACTTCATATGCTAACTTTAAATTTCCTTTGACATCCGCCAATGTATATTTTGGATTTGTATAAAAGATACATGCATTGTAATATGTAAATACAACTGCAAACTTCTACCATTATAAAACAACCCTAAACAACTATTGGGTTCGGATTTACATAAGTATGTTTTCAACCTTTTTCAGATACAAACATAAAGCAAGATTTTAACACGATGAACATCATAACTCGACAGACCAAAAATACAAAGTATACATACAAATGACCATGTATATGAGATACACGTTGACTTTTCACAGAAATTGACATAACTCTCAAAATATGTAGAATTTTTAAACAAATTAACTACCTTTTATAATACTAAACAAAATTAACTACCTTTTATAATCCTAAACAAACTTAACATTTTATAATCCTAAACAAACTTAACTACCTTCTATAAACTTGCAAATAGAATTGACAGTGTTGCAAAATGGTTTGACAACAAACTAGACATCACTAAAGAGAACTAGACACCTCTGGACACGTCATTTAGTTATGAGATTACAACAGTTATGCTAACACAAATCATAACATACATAACACTTCCATTATAAAGCATAAATCATCTAAGAACAAGGGTTGCACTGCAGCTCCAATCCCTACCTAAAGTTGTAGTAGCAGAGATTTTCATGTGGCATACAAGCTTTTAAAAATGAAGGTCCAAGTTGCAAAATAATATATCAGTTATGTCAGGGGCTGTATGAAAGAATTAACATTTCTCTCAAACATAAGAAAGTCTATTTGTCTGAAACTTAAAAAAGAAACCTTTTGGTAATAGGAATAAATCTACAGTTCAAAAGCTAAAACAAATATTTGCTAATGGTCCGATAAAAATGTAGTCATTGTTTTGATTGATGCAGGGAGCCCTGATTTGTGGTCTTTAGCTTGAGTTTGTTTTGAGCATGCCACATGATATAGCTGCAAAAAATATATATATAAATACAAAAATCAGTCATAGGCAATGCCACGATGGCATTACAAGCACAAAGAAATATTCAATAAAACAACAATACAAACACAAATCAAACCAACATAAATGAACAAGAACAAGAATTTAACATTGGACTTGTGTGCAAGTCATCATGGCATTCCATGAAATAATTACGGTCACTTTTCATATTTTAACCAAGAACATTGCAGCAGCTTTGCTGGAACCAACTTTTTTGGGGGGATTTGTTCAGCCATGTGATATGCACCTAGTGGTAGGCATGGTGGAATTTGAGAGCTACCTCCTATATATTGAAGTAGGCAATATGGTGATGTAATACAGTGGGCCTTGACCAATACACACATCAATCACAAGTAGTCAATAGCAGTCAATTTTGTGAGTGAAGTGATGATCATTTGTTATTCCAAGTCTCAAAAGTACTTACATGAATATGCAGTCAAGCCCCAAAATTAAATTCAAGGACATCTTGCTTTAAGCATTACAAGGACTGTCCTAAAGTGTTTGAAGAGACTTCAATCATTGCGAAGGTTATGGTAGTCTCAGTCCATACTTAAAAGAGGAACAAGACGTTGCGTGGACTAATTCACCATCCATAAAAGTTTAGAGCAGTAACACTCAATGATGTCAAAACCATCGAGTATTAGGGGGTAAATAATCACATTCCAACCACAAATTTCTTAAACTGGGAGCATTATTGAAGGAAAATGGTATTAATGATGATCAGTCCTAACATGATTCCTTCACAAGAACATTGTGAGATTATCCCATAAATTGGTATGATCAATCAAAGTGTGGAGACAAGGATACATCGGCCAAAATGAAGTGACTATTCAATAAGAACTTTAAAAAGTGGCATGTAGATACCCGTATATTGAATGAACTGACAAATTTAAAACAAGAGAAGGATAAAAAATTATTAATAGATTAAAGATTTATTCAAGAACCCCGAGTTTAGTACGAATGTTAAAGTATTCATTGAGTGAGGATTTAAAACAATAATATTGTGTAAATGGATTATGCAAGGTGTTCAACATAAGTTTAAGGATAATACCAAACCTGAAATATCATGAAACATATTAAAGAATGTTAGATGTAGAACAATAGCAATATTTGCAAAATCAAACTCGAAAAGAACAAGACCACAGGTCTAAATTTGCTTAAGTTTTAAAACTTTTAAAGTGTAAGAAAGAAGATAAAAATATGAAATGGAGAAAAGTGGGATATGGTGTTTAAGTGCCTTCATGAAGCCCCTGGCATGAGGACAAATGCCTAGTACAAGAGTGTGAACTGCAAAATATGAAGACAATATATAAATGAATACGTGTTTAACATGAAAAAGAAAGAGGACAAACAATGTATGATGGCACAACAATCACTATCAAGTGGGGGTACCACAATAAGAGAAACAAAAGATCATCAATTGATAGTAGTAGTAGTGGTTTGTGAAGAGAAGTCTGAATACATACATACACTATATGCAAAAAGCCCCACATTAGACGAAGAATGAGTAAAGAGTGGCTTTTTCATTAAGAATTTTCTGTTTCACAAATATATATCTTTGTGGGATACTCAACACTTATGCTTGGATCTTTATGCTACACAATTATGCTATTCTTGTTCTACAGGCTTAAACATACCACATATATATAGATAAATAGATAGATAGATAGATAGCGAAATAGCCTTGATAAGAAAGGTAACAAAATCAACTAATCCTAACTCATGTGAATCCATAACAGCATAATGTGAAGCTTTTCTAGCTAAATAATATTTGCATAAAATAAGTTAAAAAATGAGTCCAAACATAACACACAACAAAATTATGGTGATGTTGAATGGGCTGGAAAAAATTTAGTATCATATGAAAATATAAATTTATTCAATGGAACTGTAGAAAGGGGTTTGCACTCTTGTGAAGCATTTTACCTCTGCTACAAGTCAATTGTCTAACTAAAATGAACTTAGAATATGCCAAGGATCAAAATATTTAAGTCTTAAGATCTGAAATAGTAGGTCCAATAAGGACAAACAATTCTTATGATGTGTTTCCATGAAAGAATAACTCAAGGAAGAGAGTTTGTATATTCTTGCTTCCATCTCAAATTGATTCTTTTGAAAGCATGCCAATATTTACCTTTTGAGGGGCATGTGGGTTTTTTTAAGACGTGCATGAAAATATAACAGTCATTTATTTTGGATATAGAAATATATAAAGAGATTTCTAAGTAAGTTCAAGGTTCTCCCTCAAAAACAGTGGGAAAACAACAAGGTAGAAGTTCACTAATGATTCTTCCTTTACCATGTGGTAGATGGGATAGCCTTTAAACTGTATTTTTGAGGAGGTTACCTAAAATGAAGGAAAAGATAGCATGTGTGTTGAAGTAGATTGCCTACTATGGTGTTTATTTTGTTATCTTATAGCTACAACAAATGTAGTTGATACTTTATAAAAAAGTGTACCAACTTTATGTCTCCTAAAAGGATAAAATAGTAGGTAAAGTGATCGAGATCCCTAGCTCCTTGCCTATTTTTGAGAGATTCAGCTTAATGTAGCATATTTATCGTCCCAAAAGCAATGAGCTGATTGAGATATCAATCAACTTTTAAGGTGTTGGAAGATTACATTAGAAATAATGTAATAGGCCATTCTCCCTTCTAAACAAAATGATTACCATTGGTGGAGTTTAGATGTAATAGAACTCGACTTACTCCTTCCCAAAAGTCTCCTTTCAAATCTTGTGAGGATACTAATAATTCATTAATTTAGTAGTGATTGAATGAGTTCTCTCTATCTATTATCACTGATTTATCTCAACAAGGTCAAAATGTCATAAATCTATCAGATGAGAACTTGCATGCTACCCAATTTTGGATGAAAACCTGGACAAAAAACATCAGTGCTCCGAGCAGCATTTAGAAGTAAGGGGTTGGGATTGTGTATGGTTGGAAACTTAAAAACACAGTTTCTTGAGGTAGCTAGTAAAATAAGCATCCTCAACTTGGATCTGGTGGGGTGTCTTACAAGTCTAATCTCCCAGCAGATTCCAAAGTGAATAATGTGTTTTATGTATCTACACTATAGAAGCACACTAACCTTTAAGAGCAAAGCATACTCTCCTTTATGGAGACAAAGAATTGATGTGAGACAATTTAAAACTTCCTACTCTTTTAACTCAAGTAACAATCATAATAAATCTAGCATGAAGAATAGTCAATTGGTTGTAATTGATGCTAGAGAAGGGCAGTTATCTATTTTGTTGCTATTCATGTAAGGTAGGGATGAATTTAGAAGAGTAAACTATTTCATCAAGGATGTTACATAATACATTGATAAGGGAATTTGGAATGTACCTATTGTTAAGGAAAGTAAGATTGTCTAGGAAATAGCAAGTTTTGTCTAGAGTTTTCCACAATAGAAAGTTAGGATTTATCTAGAGTCTTCCATAAAACTAATAGAACATTCCAGCTTTTCTAGAATTAAAATATAGAATAATCTAGAAAGATGGAAGCTTCAGGCTTCAAGCTTTTTGTAATTATATATGATTGAACAAAGCTATTGTAGACGACATGTTGGATGAAATATAATTCAAGTTAGATAAATGTTTTTCTGAATTTATTAACTCTGTTTTGCCCTGTTTTCATTTGCTGTTATGTTTTGTTGTTTATTGGGCCTGTTCTTTCATGGTATCAGAGCCAAGTTCAACTAAATTTTTTTTTCCAGATTCAGCTGCAGGGCATATAGATTGTTGGAAGTAATATTTGTTTGCAGGGCTGCATTATTGCTGGAGTGATATTTGTTTGAAGATTGATTTTGTTTTGGCTAACATGGGCTCAACAAATGAAGTGTTGCCAATATTTGATGGAAGTGGTTTTGCAGATTGGAAGATTGCAGTCAAGAATGCTCTGAGAGAAAAGGCTCTATGGAGGATAGTGAACAAAGAAATTGGAGAACCTCAAAGTGAAAAAGAAAAGGAGCTATGGAAATGCAAGTTGGAACAAGTTAGAGGTATTATTGGTAAAGCTTTAAGCCCCAATCTCAATAGAAGATTTGTTGATATTGATAATCCAATAGAGTTGTGGGAAAGTTTGGAAAAAGATTATAAAGATGCAGATATTGCTAGCATGTTTAGTATAGAAGAAAAATTGGTGAATTTAGCTCCTTCTGATTTTGAAAAAATGACTGATTATTTCAATGAAGTTACTTTTTTAAATGCCCAGCTGAAGAAAATAGGTGCTGAATATGCAAAAAAAGATTTTCAATTGATTGCAATGGTTGAAAGTAAGCTTCCCCAGCCATACAAGGTATTTAAGGAATCAAGGAAAAGGGTTCTTCAACTAAATCCCAATACCCCCCAGCAAACTTTTGATCAATTTTGTAAGTCTGTTTTAGATGAAGAGGTTCAGCTTATCAAAGAAGGACATATTAAGAAGAATCATGCATATGCAGCCAAGAGTAAATTTTCTAGATATGATGGAAAGAAAAATTGGAAAGGAAATTATAAATTTCAAAATAATGATGGTTCTAACCATTTTTCTAGAAATGATGGTACAGAAAAACAAGTTGCAAAAAAATTAATTATTTGCAGGTATTGTGGAGGTGAAAATCACATGGAAAAATTTTGTTTGAAGAAGAGGGACAATGAAAGGCAGCAATACAAGCCCAAGCAAGAAAGGTTCAAGGTTGGCAAGAAGGATAGGCATAGCTTCGTAGCCATCTCTTTAAAAAGGCAAGAGAAATCAAATAAGGAGGTAATTGCTAGACCTGAAAGTAGTGTTAAAGGGGGATATTTTGCTTCAGATTCTAATAAAGAATGGATTTTAGATTCAGGGGCATCTTATCACATGACTGGGGATAGATCTTTGTTTATTGATTTTAATGAAGGGAAGAATTCAGATCAAGAAATTACCATTGGCAATAAAATGAGACTTCCAGTTTTAGGAACAGGGACTGTTAATGTAACAAATGGATCTTTGAAAAATGTTTTGCTGGTTGAAGGATTAGGGGTGAATCTTATTTCAGTATATAAAATTGCCCAAGCTGGATATGAGTTTGTTGTCACTGCTGATCAAGTTATTGTTAGAGATAGAAAAGACATAAGCAATATAATTGCTATTGGCAGAGTTGATCATAAAGAGAGTCTAATTAAATTTGTGGGGTTTGTTGATAATGAATACACACACTCTCATGCTTTTATTGCTCAGACTGATGATATGTCAAAACTTTGGCATGCTAGACTTGGACATATAAATTATAGAAAATTACAAGACATGGTTAGAATGGATATGGTTAGAGGATTAACAAAAATTTCATCTTCTGAAGGTGTGTGTGAAGAATGTGTGTTAGGCAAACATCATCGAGATCCTTTTGATTCAGGGAAAGCATGGAGAGCTAATTATCCATTGCAGCTCATTCATAGTGATCTATGTGAACAGGGTATCCTTCACTTTCAGGTGCCAGGTATCTTCTCACTTTTATTGATGATTACAGCAGGAGAGTGTGGGTTTATTTTTTGGAAAGGAAAAATGAAGTATTTGAAGTCTTTCAAAAGTTTAAGGCATTAGTTGAAAATCAAAGTGGAAAAAGAATTAAGTGTTTAAGGACAGATAATGGGGGTGAATATTGCAATTATGCATTTGAGTCATTTTGTGAAAATTGTGGTATTAAGGTGCAAAGAACAGTTCCTTATACTCCTCAACAAAATGGGGTGGCTGAACGAATGAATAGAACTCTTTTAGAAATGGCTCGTTGTATGTTGCAATTTAAAAGTTTGCATAACAAATTTTGGGGTTTGGCTATTTCTTGTGCTACATATATTGTGAATAGAATTCCCACTAAAGCTCTCACAAATATCATCCCTGAAGAAGCATGGAGTGGTAGAAAGCCTCACATTGGGTATTTTAAAGTATTTGGGTGTACTGCTTGGGCACACATTCCTGATGAAAAGAGAGAAAAGTTAGAACCAAAGAGTCATAAGTGTTTGTTTGTGGGTTATAGTGAAGAATCAAAGGCTTACAGGTTATATGATTTGACAACAAAAAAGGTCTTTGTTAGTAGAGATGTAAAGTTTGATGAGTATTCACAACTTACAGCTACTTCCTCTCACTCTACAACAGCAAATGTTTCTGATTTTTCAGATATTTTAGAAAGAAATGAAGCCAATATTGATGAGGATAGCACTACTGATGATGATAATACTATTGGAAATGAAACTACTAATGCCTATACTCAGCCATTTTTTGCAGGTAGTGATGATGAAGAAGGTGACATTTCAGCTAGACAAAAGACAAGGAGTGTTGAAGAAATATATAGACAAGGCTCAAAGATCCAAGGAAGGAATGGTAGTGCTCTCATGGCCAAAGTCTTACAAGTAAATGACCCAATCTCATATGAGCAAGCTAGAGGAAAGAAAGAGTGGGAGAAAGCCATGAAAGCGGAATATGATGCATTGATAGAGAATAACACTTGGGAACTTGTACCCCGCCCCCAAGGTAAGAATGTTATTGGTTGCAAATGGGTTTATAAAACAAAATTTAAATCAGATGGTGCTATAGAAAAATTCAAGGCTAGATTGGTTGCTAAGGGGTTCAATCAAAAGGAGGGTGTTGATTATGAAGAAACATTTGCTCCTGTCATTAAGATGAATACAGTTAGAAGTATTCTTTCTTTGGCTGCAAGTCTTGGGTGGCATATCCATCAAATGGATGTTAAAAATGCTTTTTTAAATGGAGATTTATATGAAGAAATCTATATGGATCAACCACCAGGTTTTGTAGATTAGCAATATCCTAATCTTGTTTACAGATTAAAGAAGTCGCTTTATGGTCTTAAACAAGCGCCACGAGCATGGAATGAGAAGATTGATAGGTATTTTCAGCTTCATGGATTTAAGTGATGTAAGTCAGATCCAAATCTTTATGTGAAGAAAGTTCAAGATGAGATTCTTCTTGTTGTCAAGCTTACTAAAGAATGTACTTCCAAGAGTGTAGATGCCACTTTATATAGACAGCTTGTTGGTAGCTTGGTTTATCTAACTCATACTCGACCAGATATTTGTTTTGCAGTCAATCTTGTATCCAGATTTATGCAGGCACCTAAAGAAAGTCATTGGTTGGCTGCTAAGAGAATTTTACGATATATCCGTGGAACCATACACTTTGGCATCTTCTATGACTATAAATCTTTAATTTCTTTGGTTGGATTTACTGATTCAGATTGGGGTGGTGATATAGATGATAGGAAATCTACTGGTGGTTATGTTTTCAATCTTGGATCAGGACCTATTACATGGAGCAGCAAGAAACAAACAACTACATCATTATCTTCATGTGAAGCAGAATATAGAGCAGCAAAAGAAGCAGGCAAGGAAGTAGTTTGGATTTGAAATCTTCTATTTGAGCTTGGTTTTCTACAAAGTTCAGCTAGCACTATGTATTGTGACAATCACAGTACCATACAGGTTGCCAATAATCTAGTTTTTCATGCTAAAACAAAGCATATTGAAATTGATGTTCACTACATTCGGGATCTTGTTCAAGCATCTATTGTCAATCTTCAATTTTGTCCAAGTGAAGAACAAGTAGCTGATATCTTCACTAAGAGTATGACTGAAGCCAAATTCTTAAAATTCTGAGGAATGCTTGGTCTATTAGAGGTGAACATTAAGGGGGGATAGTAATATAATGTTCCCCTCTCTTTGTATTTCCCCTCTCTTTTGTATTTTCTTTGTATTATTCTAGCCAATCTTAAGGGGGGATGTTAAGGAAAGTAAGATTGTCTAGGAAATAGCAAGTTTTGTCTAGAGTTTTCCACAATAGAAAGTTAGGATTTATCTAGAGTCTTCCATAAAACTAATAGAACATTCCAGCTTTTCTAGAATTAAAATATAGAATAATCTAGAAAGATGGAAGCTTCTAGGCTTCAAGCTTTTTGTAATTATATATGATTGAACAAAGCTATTGTAGACGACATGTTGGATGAAATATAATTCAAGTTAGATAAATGTTTTTCTGAATTTATTAACTCTATTTTGCCCTGTTTTCATTTGCTGTTATGTTTTGTTGTTTATTGGGCCTGTTCTTTCACCTATGAAAGACTTGTTCTAAATAAAGAAAGAAGTATAAATAAATTATTTTAGCAACTAAAATGACCAAAAAATATCAAAGGGACCCAGAGAATGCAAGAAATGATAGCATGTGGGGAATACATAAAACTACATTTTAAGTTTAAAAGGACTGAATCTAAACATATCAAGAGTTACACCCTATAGACAGGAGAGAGAAGGCTCAAAAAGCACATTGCTACTAGATTATTGCAAATTTGAACAGTCTTCAAACACAGACGAGAGTAATTAGCCTTATCATCTGCACTAACAATACAAATGTCATCTGAAAAATATCCTAGACTAAGAGAGCCAAGTTGCAAACTCCTCGGTGCATATCCAAGTGTCTTTGCACAATTCTAAAACTATTTAGGTGCCAAATAAACAATAATAATCAAGCAGAAAGTTGTAGAACACAATAATAATCAACCAAAAGTTGTAGAATAGTAAGCATCTAGTATATACATCAGGAACTATAAATACATGATAAACTCTGGTAAGAAAGAAGCCAGAGTGGTACAAATGGCAAAATCAAAATTGAGGAGGTTACAAAAACCTAAGCATGCATAAAAATTTCTCCATGCGCTGCATATTCACATTTCAAACCCTGTAGAACACAATAGGGAATTAACAATAAAATACATTATGGACTTGATCTTTTAGAAAGAACTATTACATACACACCATCTTATAAATTTTTAATAATACAATCAAAAGCCAAAATTCAAATCAACTACACATTGACATCAACAAACAAAATGCTACCACACTAAAAAAAAATATGCAGAACTATTTGACAACTTTAAAGAATCATATTTCAATCAAAAACATCTAATCCAAAACATCTATGCTAATTAAGAATAGACAAATTTAATTGAAGTTTTAAGCACACAAGTGTTGAAACTATAAACAAAAAAACATAAATATAAATTTGTTAGGAGATCAAAGTCCTAAATACCATATTGTTATTTATAGATTATAAAAGGGGCATTGCTTCATCAGACAGCTACTCTATAACTTATGAGATGGAATAAACAAACTAAAATAATATGTTTACATAATGTATTCCCTATATTTAGAAACTAGCACAAATTGCACCCCACTAAATTGTTTACCAGCCATTTAGTAGAAGATATAAAGAATAACTGAACCATCCTTGTAATCAGGATAGAGCCTTGTCTGGCTGGCCATTGTCTAGTAGTGAGGCATACCAATGGCCATGATAATGATTCATAGTTCATGCTCCCCATGTTAATGACATTGGTGAGTGCAAGTTTGTGACAAGTTTGGTATAATCAAAACACAAAAAATAGTGGCTCCTAAGCCTAATTATGTTCTGATCTTTTGCGAGTAATTGTTGAAAGCAAAGCAATGAAGGCATGGCCTACTACATTCTATCACTCATAGCATGCCTGGTTGGGCTGAACTGGTATGGGTGGATGGACAAGGCTTGGTCTACTCCCAAGCTTGTTCATGAGTTTGAAACCAATGACTACAAAATTTGAACAATGTATGATAAAGTGTAAAAGTACCCTTCTTCCCACAAGGGGTTCTCACAAGGCATGCTACCTAGGTTCTGACCTAAAGAATCACTTTCCTAAGAATTTAACCTAGAGTTGGATACTTAACAAGAAAACTCATTTGTTCATATTTAATTATAACCACACATTAATTATATTAGGTGCTTGTTGTTGTTGCTCTTCTGTTGTTACATGTAATTTTTATTTATTCTGTTTATTCCTATATCAAGGGAGATTTAATTACAACATTTGTGGAGAAAACAAATTAAATTATTACCATTTGTGTGAAGAAAATTGAGTCACTACATTGCTAGGCCCAATGTAGTATCTTAAGGACAAAAAAAAAACTAATAAGCTATTCCTTGTAGAGTCATGCTGCTGCTAATTTTGTTGTAGAAGTGATTACACTAAACATTCATTACTGAGCATCATCAATTAGTATAATTATAATTTTCAAACGCTAAAAGGGGATCCCTTTTTTTTGGAAAAAAATTAACTGTAGGCCACTATTACAGGTGGGACTAGAAATTTGTAGCCCCACAGATGATGTGAAACCAGGTCATTTTACCAAATGGCGGATAAATATTATGAACAAAATTTTTCAAGAATTTTTTTTCCTGTGAAACTATTTGTTTTGAAATACAAAGAAATTTAACGATCCCTCTCCATGAATCCATTGCCTAAATCCTTCCAAATACAACTATTGGCAGTGTTGAATTAAAAGTTTCAGAGAAAAAAAGTTTCATTGCACTCCAAGCAGTTAGAAAATTCTTGTAAGTGTGAGCTATAAACCTTGTGAGCCATTTTTTTGGTGAACTATACAAAGAAACCCCTCCTTCCGAAAGGTAACTTCAATTAAGCTAAATGAACTCAAACATACAATTGATATTGGCTAGAATATTGGCAGGCTTATCAATGAAAGAGAAAAATGTAAAATAAGAGCATTCATTAAGCTACCAAAGTCATGGACAGAATAAGAAGCATGGCAGAGAAATATGAGAAAAGCATTCTAGATAGCAATACAAAAGACATACCTCTGACGACCCATCAATAGAAATATAAAAGTAAATTGCTCAGAAATTGGAACTTACTTGCTAAAAGCCACTCGAACAAGCTTGAATGAATAGCTTGAGGCAGCTAGAAAATATTTTGAATAATATTCAAAACTGTACTCAAAGTTAAAAAAATGTAGCCTACCCTTCCACCAACAGTCAGGAGGATATAAAGCCAATTTTTAGGATCTATAGCAAAAGGATTGGCCTTGGTAATTATGGATTTATTTATCACTTCCTGAACAATCATCCTGCTCAAGATCTCACTGTGGGAGTAGCAGTCATGGTGTTCACTACTTATTAAAACATTTTGGCTGACATTGCCTCCAATCTGATCAATCTAGAGCTACACAGTTTGCCACTATTCCCCCATAGAAGGTTTGTTACCACTAGTCTAAAGATATGATGATAGTTGCTACATCACGAGCACTTTGGAGTAGAGACAGCTATGAACTATACATCTACCTATTTGGAGAGTGAGGTGGAGGGCGAGGGAATAGAGTCTAGTCCATCCATTGTATAACATCGCCAGCTAGACATAGATAATTGACAGCTGCATAGAACTTTACTCAAAAAATTATTGAATAAACAAGCACCAGGAAACAAAAAAAAATGTGTTAGGAAAAACTCCAAAGTTTTCCTCCATCAGCACATGTCTAGCCAAGCAAGTATCTGCAGAGAGAAAATAAAACATAGGAAACATTCACTTGCATAGTCTCCGTGGGCAAAAAATTATCCAGATTTTAGAACGCAGAAAATATTTACCAATGGGCTAAAAAACAACTGCCCAATTAGAAAACTAACTTCGGTGAATATCTCCTTCCCAAATTTCTTCAAAAATAAAAAACCTTAATCAAAACACTAATGTTTCCCTTTGCACATATCCCCAAGTAAATTGCTCAGAAATTGGAACTTACTTGCTAAAAGCCACTCGAACAAGCTTGATTGAATAGCTTGAGGCAACTAGAAAATATTTTGAATAATATTCAAAATTGTACTCAAGTTAAAAAAGGCAGCCTACCCTTCCGCTAACACTCAGGAGGATATAAAGCCAATTTTTAGGATCTACAGCAAAAGGATTGGCCTTGGCAATTATGGATTTCTTTATCACTTCCTGAACAATCAGCCTGCTCAGGATCTCACCGTGGGAGTAGCATTCATGGTGTTCACTGCTTATTAAAACATTTTAGCTCACATTGCCTCCAGTCTGATCAGTCTAGAGCTACACAGTCTGCCACTATTCCCCCATAGAAGGTTTGCTGCCGCTTGTCTAAAGCTATAATGAAAGTTGCTACATCATGAACACTTTGGAGTAGAGGTAGCCATGAACTATACATCTGCCTATTTGGAGAGCGAGGTGGAGGGCGAGGGAATAGAGTCCAGTCCATGCATTGTATAACATCGCCGGCTAGACATAGATAACTGACAGCTGCATAGAACTTTGCTCAAAAACTTATTGAATAAACAAGCACCAGGAAACAAAAACAATGTGTTAGGAAAAACTCCAAAGTTTTCCTCCATCAACACCTATCTAGCCAAGCAAGTATCTACAGAGAGAAAATAAAACATAGGAAACATTCACTTGCATAGTATCTGTGGGCAAAAAACTATCCAGATTTTAGAATGCAGAAAATATTTACCAATGGGCTAAAAAACAACTGCCCAATCAGAAAACTAACTTCCGTGAATATCTCCTTCCCAAATTTCTGCAAAAATAAAAAACCTTAATCTAAACACTAATGTTCCCCTTTGAACATATCCCCAAGCAGGACTAGTACCTAAACGGTGAAAACAATAGTATCCCTGTCAACGGCAGGGACTAATAATCATTATTCAGCACTGAGTGGATAATTCAAAATTAGATACTATTTAGGAAGGTAAAACGATGTGAACGTGTTTTTGATTTAGGTGTTAAAATCTTCTCTCCCATGAGCGATGTGAAGTCCTCTAGTACGCATCTTACTCTAGCATCTCTGTCAAATAACCATAACCATAACCATTGGCACCATGGCTTTCATGATGAACTCTTTATCATCACCTGAGCGAGCCCTATTGTTTCCTTGCTTAATTCCCAGTATATCAGGATTGTCATGAGAAACAAATTAATCAATTACACCTAATTTTTTTTTATCAATAGATAATCATCCTCTTAATAGATAAAAATCTTCTGACCTAGAAACTCATAGCTGCCATAAAACGACTCTTGCTTGGAATAATTATGAATAAGTGTACAGCTAAAATGGAGATTCGTGTATGATAAAAATAAATTATTAACCACTTAGAGAAAACTCAAGGGATTGAAGAGGTGGCATGAAACTTTCATGGCATATGAATCATGATTTGAATGGTAGTATTTATACATTTAGCCTCCAGATGGACTGCAATATAAAGGTAGATAGAAGGATAAGGAGCGGCATAAGTTATGTAGCCGTGCATGATGAACCTGCTTAGAAATTCGGGGAAGAGTGTGAAACTATTATTTCATGTACAGTCTAGTCTCGTATGGAGAATAGGGGAATGGACAATCCAGTAGAATTCATGAAAAGCTCACTTCCTCCTCCACTTTTGAGCGACCCACTTCTTTGCCTAAAATGAATGATAGGACACCATTCCACAATAACTCACCATAACTCTGTCTCCTCTCATGCCCCCTTCACTTGTCATATCTCCCTTCTGTCTTAACGTCTACCTTTTTCTGGCTGCGTCCCTTCTATTTATCTGCTATTAATGGTCATGACTATGCAAGCCCTGCCTTCTTAAATTTGTCTCACCTCATAATAATAAATCTTAAGATATATATAATACAATTATAATTAGGCTTGCCTTTGGAGGTGTCTATTTTTAATCAATTTACCACATAGGTGAAATTGATGTATGGAGAAGGATATCTCTAGACTTATTACAGATATATTTTTTAAATATAAGTATACTAGTAATTGATTTAATTGCAACATTTTCATACTACATTGTGATGCATGAAACTCTAGACTATAAGGTGAAGCCTTTGTATAATATTTTTTAATTCACGGAATCATTTCATTTACAAATATTTGTGTAGGCAATTAAAATAAGATTATTTAAAGACTGTTAATGCCATTTCAAAAGTGATGCACATCAGTTTGAAAAATAATATTTTTGGATTATTTGATAATTTATAGTTACTCTTTAATTTGGCTGATAGGCCATTCTATATGTGGTTGATAGGCATTCTATATGTGCACACATCTTGTAACTGTCAAAAAAAAACTGGTAGTCCTAATAAAAATAATTTTTTTGGTAGTCCTTCCCTAAAAATAGGCCCAGAATCTTTGTGGTTTTAATCACTATGACTGATTTTGCAAATACACACCCAAAAAAATATTTCTCTTGCGATTACTTTAGAATTTATGGTGTTTCATTTATTTCCTTTGTCATTACAATTTTTATTTGTGGGTTTCATTTAGCATTATATATAGTCTGTTGCATATTATTTTTTAGGTGCTACAATATGTGAGGTGAGGTGAAGGAGAGCATGAACGGGATCAACAAGAAGGAAAAAGAAAATACAGATTGGGATTTTCTGAAACAAGATTTCTTCATTTAAGCTTTGAAAAAGTACCAATAGGGTTAGCCAAATAAAAATAAAAATAGGAAATAAAAATCAAGAGCAATAAATCCATGAGGAGTATGAATAAATTTGCCTCATCTCATAAAAACCCCTTCTTGCTCAACTCTAAAACTTTGTAGCAAAAAAATGAAAGGAAGAAGTAGTCTAAATCATTGTTTAGTGGGCTCCTACTATGTAGCTGACTTAATTTAATTGAGATATTGTTACTTTAATTAAACTATTAGATTTACTTTTATGAGAAGAATATTAATTTTTTTAGTGTTAATTAGACTTTTTGTAGTAGGCTATCATATAGGATGACTTTAACAAAATGATTATTTGGTTATTTTATATAATTTAAATAAGATAGAGTTTTTATTATTAAATTCCATAAATACTAAGGCATTAAGGAAAATAGACATCTCCTTTAAAAAGTGGAAAACCTCAAGTTTTAAATTTAATAGTAAGTTGCACAATTACCTCATTAAATTTAGCCCACTTGGACTTTTAGTGGAGTGAGATGCTTTTTAATTGTTTTTTAATTTTATTTATACTTTTAATAAATATATTGATAGTAATATTTGACTAAGTTTTAGAAATGAATAATTATTTAGGCTTATTCTTCATATTATTTTTCCCATGTTTAAAATATTTATTAAATTTTAAATATAGATGGGAATTTAATTTTATTTGTTTTATTGTAGTAAAGGTAAGAGAAATGGATTATTATTATTATTAATTGAGTTTGTATTTTTAAGAATTAGGGTTAGGGTTAGAGTTAGGGTTAGGGTTAGGGTTACAATTAAAATAGAGTTAAAATTATGTTTATTGTTAGAATTGGGTTTGGGGTTAGAATTGGAGTTAGGGGTAGGGTTAGGGTTGGGATTAGGGTTGGAATTAGGAATATAATTAGGCTTAAAAAGATATAGGGTAGGGGTAGAATTAGGGTTAGGGCTAGAATTACTATTAGGATTAATGTTAGGGTTAGGGTTATAGTTACAATTTGGGTTGACATTACAAGTTAGGCCTACAATTAGGGTTATGGTTATATTTAGGGTTAGAATTAGAGTTGAAATTAGAATTGTGATTTCAAATAGAATTTGTCTTAGGGTTAGGGTTCAATTAGAATTAGGGTTTCAATTAGAATTAGAGGTAGAGATAGAATTACAATTAAAATTAGGGTTATGGTTAGAATTATGTTTATGGTTAGGTTTATGGTTACAAATAGAGCTATAATTAGGGTTACAGTTAGAATTAACATTAGGGTTAGGGTTACAATTAGGGTTAGGGATAGAGTAGGGATTACAACTAGTATACCTATATTTAAAAAATATATGTAAAGTACACCGAGAGATATCCTTCTCAAGGCACCTATTTCCACCTATGTGTAGTAAATTGATTAAAAAAATAGGCACCTTGAGAAGGATATCTCTCGGCGTACTTTAGATATATTTTTTAAATATAGGTATACTAGTTATAATGTTGGTTATGTATATTTTAATAAGTCATTTATTCACTATAAATTAATTTCAATTAATTTATTAATTTATATCTATTGAATGCATAGTTTGATAGAAATCATTTTAGTTAGAATCTTTTCTTATTTCTTAATTTGGGTAGTATCTTTTGGTTTAAAAGGAATTTAATTTAAATATTCTTAACAAAGTAAATGTATAAACTATATTAAAACAATCATAATGACCGAAAACATTATTATTTAGAATATAAATTGTATCTTTATTTATGTTTGTGGTGTGACACTCACCTATTTTGAGTGGGTTCAAGTAATTGCTTAAGAAACTTTTTTGACATTTCTAAGTTGTTAGATTCAATTTTTTTTAATTGTTTGAATTTTTTGTGTAATTATCCAAATAAAAGTTGGATAGATTTAAAAATATATTTTTTTGAAATTGATTTTATGATTAAAAAGAATTTAAAAAGTATATTTATATTTAAAAAATAATTTAGATTGGTTGGAAGATGATGTAATAGAAGTGATCATTCTATTAATATAATAATTGATTAGTTGCATATGAAAATCTTATTTGTTGGGCTTTCCCTCTATTTTTATGTGGTTGAAAAATTTAAAAAAATCCTTTCTAGAAACTTAATAAACCCCCCGTAAACAAACATAATTTACATAAACAAAAAGTGAATATGCCAATGTTCAAACATAATTCATTCACACAAAGTTAGTACAAACATGAATGAATGCTTAAGTTTAAATATGTCAAAGTACAAACAAACACATAAAGTGAGTGCCAAAGTTATAAAACATGGTAAATTCCAAATGTACACACCACACAAAGTGAATGTCAAAATTAAATTTCAGACCATGCCCAATTCACACAAATGTGAATGTCAAATTTAAAACAAACACTTCACATTTAGAAAGTGATCACATGCCATAGTTCAAACATGCTCCATGCACAAAGTTAGTTCAACCATATATGAAGTAAACACTCGATTTCAAATGTGCCAAAGAGAAAACACACACAAAGTGAATGCCAAAGTTAAAACACACTCTTCACACAAAGTTAGTTGAATCACTTCACACATAGTTTGTTCAGAAACATATTTCATGCATATACAAAGTAAATAATAAAGTTTAAACATTGACATAAAGTGAATGCCATTGTTAGTAACTATTCACACAAAGTGAATGCCAAAGTCAAAACACAATCTTCACACAAAGTTCAATAATTCCACACATAATTTGTTAAAAACATACACTTCATACATATATAAGGTAAACACTAAAGTTAAAACACACCAAAATTTAAGCATGTAGTGAATGTCAAAAGTTAGTACACTCTTTACACAATGAATGTGAAAGTTCACACACACACACAATAAGAAAGTCTGTGCACACACACACAATAAAAAAATTTGCACATACACTCACACAGAATAAAATTCAAACACACTTCACACAAAGTGAATGCCAAATTTAGTTCAAACACTTTCACACACACAAAAGTAAACATAATTCAACATGCCAATTTTCAATTCACACTAAGTAAATGTGAAAGTTTAAACTTCACTAAACAAAAATAGTAAATAGATCTAATAAGTGAATGGAAAAGGTATTTCACTCACATTTCATATAAAAAAAATGAATCCACAATTAACTCAAACAAATTAAGTGGATGCCAAAGTTCAAACATATGATTTACATAAGCAAAGTGGATGCCAATACACAAACAATAAGTGGCTCAAATCCAAGTGAATATAAAAATTATCTCTCACACACACACACAGAAAGTGAATATAAAAGTTAGTTCATACACATTTCACACACACAAAGTGAACATCAAAAACTCACTCAGATAATAAAGGGATGTCAAAGTTCAAATGCACACTTCCCACAAATAATAAGTGGATGGCAATGTTCAAACACACATACAAAATGAATGCCAAATGTTCATACAATAAGTGCACACAAAGTAATGCCTAAAGTTGAAATACACTTCAAACAAGTAAAGTTCAAAGACACTTCAAACAAATATGGATGTCAACATTCAAACAAACATACACAATAATTGAGTTTCTTATAGTATATATAGTCTTTTCCACCAACTATTACATGTAGTGACTTTCCAATAAAAAAAAAATATAAACTATTTAGTGATAGGCCTATAAATATTTGTGCCTATTGGCCACTTGATAGCACCTTTGGTGCTTCTACTAGTATACTTTATTTAGGGAAAAAACAAAAACAAATGTAAACTCTGCCCTAAAAACCATATATATATATATGGAATGAATCACTGTATTGATCTTATTATACAAGTACTCCAAGAGATTTACTTTGAATCTGACATCCAAATTAAGCAGCAGTAATATAAAACTAATAATAACAATAAATAAATAAAATGGGGTGGAATACACAAAGTGTTAGTTTTAGGATTAGAAATGTAAGCAATCAGAAAATGCAACACATAAGACAATGAACATGATGCTTACCCTAGGAAAACCCTCCTACTCAAGGGAGAAAAACCCAACAAATAATCTCTTCTTATATATCAGAATAAAAGTTGTAGAAATCTATTTACAGAATCAGGCCTTACACAAGGCTGAGTATATACAATGAATGGAGACACTTCTCAAATAAATATACTTCCCCTTGAAATCTGCTTTGCTACTAAAGGAATGAATGAACTTCTTCTAGAGGTGTAAATAAAGTGATTGAATTGAAGTATATATACAAATCAAGGTGACTCTTCATATGTGTCGGTGACTCTTCATATGCTTTGGTGTCTCTTCATATGTGACTTTTCATTATTTAAATTTGGGAGAAGGATATCTCCCCCTGCTAAAACATCAACACTCCCTCTTAGCTAGGGAGGTATCCTTCTAGATATCCATGTCATGGAGTCTCTCAACATGACATCCACAATGCCTAGACACCCATTTGTGAAATAGTTCATCATGGAGTTTATTAATGTGATATCATCATAGAGTCACTCAACATGACATCCACCATGGCTACTCCCATGTGTGGAAAGAAACATGTGCACAAGTACCCATCACGAAGTCTCTCAATGTGATGTCGTCATGGAGTCTCTCAACATGACGTCCACCATAGCTACTCCCATGTGTGAAAAAAAAATAAGTACAAAGGATTCATCACAGAGTCTCTCAATGTGGTGTCATCATGGAGTCTCTCAACATGATGTCCCATCTCAGTCTCAGAGATGAACAAGGGCTCACACCTTATCTTTCTCCATCTCAGAAAATATACACTGCAAGAGCTTTCACCTCATATTTCTCTGTCTCAGAGAAATATACACTACAAGGGCTTTCACCTCAAATTTCTTCATCTCAGAGAAACATACACTACAATGGCTTTCACCTCATATTTCTCTATCTCAGAGAAATATACACTACAAGGGCTTTCACCTCATATTTTTCCATCTTAGAGAAATATACACTACAAAGGCTTTCACCTCATATTTCTCTATCTCAGAGAAATATACGCTACAAGGAATCTTCATGATGATGTGACTCCCTCTAAAGCTCCAAGTACTAGCATCAACCTCCTAACCTTCTCGTCCAAGGTTGCCTCTATTGGTTTTTCAGACTCCTTCTGAATGTTAATTCCTCCTCTTCAAAAAAATTGATCGACTTTAGAATAAGAAACCATCTGAATTGACTTTAGAGCTTGGCTCCTTTTGAGATGTCCCCATGGCAATTTTCGTAGTAGAAACAAGTTGTGTAGACCTTAATTTGCAATCTTGAGCAAAGTGACCATACTTGTCACACCTGAAACACTGAATGTGAGAGAGATCTTTCTTCTTCTCCTCATCCCTCTCTAGCCTCATCTACTCTCTAATCTGGTCCTTCCTCTCAAGGCTCTCCAATAGCTCCCTGAAAAACCTCTACTACCGTGAAACAACTACCTCCACCAGGGTTTTCATGGTCATGATATCAGTAATCAAAACTAGATTGCCACCGCATTTCCTCTTCTTGAAACACGAGGATTTAGGAAACTCATCATCCTCTGAACCCCTCGCTTCAAATATTTCCCTTTCTGACAGCTAAGAATTTTGCACAAATTTAGCCTCCTTTTTAAATTCCTATCTTTATGATCGTCGTAGTAATGGTTTTCTCTGCTATCTTTCAAGCCCTCCCTGACATCTTTGAAACTGGTCATTATTTCTCCCATTTAGTTTTTTTCAGCATCATCGAATGGCTTGGGCACATCATTCTCCACGAAGTCTAGAAGATCATTTTCTTCTAGTGCAATAAGAACTCTGGATTTCCAAGAGGTAAAATTTGATGCACCATCAAGCCTATCTTCAACCTTGACTTTGTTTACCATCTTCGATGCTTAGATAGATTGCCCTAGATAAGAAGAAGACTTCACCTCTTAAACAAATCTGATCTGATCTTTTCTTAGACCCGCTCTGATACCATGTTAGTTTTAGGATCAGAAATGTAAGCAATCAGAAAATACAGCACATAAGACAATGAACACAATGTTTACACTAGGAAAACCCTCCTACTCGAGGGAGAAAAACCCAACAAATAATCTCTTCTTATATATCAGAATAAAAGGAGCAGAAATCTGTTTACAGAATCAGGCCTTACACAAGGCTGAGTATATACAATGAATGGAGACACTTCTCAAATAAATATGCTTCCCCTTGAAATCTACTTTGCTGCTAAAGAAATGACTAAACTTCTACTACAGGTGTAAATGAAATGACTAAATTGAAGTATATATAGAAATCAAGGTGACTCTTCATATGCGTCGGCGACTCTTCATATGCTTTGGTGTCTCTTCATATGTGACTTTTCATTATTTAAATTTGGGAGAAGGATATCTCCTGCCACTAAAACATCAACACAGAGGAGATTCCTCATTAAGATGCGATGTCTGAGCTATAAGTAGTAATCATTTGCTCATAGAATACATCATTTGTAGCTGCTTACATGGCGAAGGGCATATATGTGTTTCTCCTCTTTTTATTGCTCACAACTTCTGGTAATATTTATTCTTCTTCTCTTCAATCTTAGTAGATTAATTGCTCACCACTTTTGGTAATATTTATTCTTCTTCTCTTCAATCTTAGTAGATTAATGGATGAGTTTTATTTGTTGATACCAATGAAAATATATTATTTGTGGTTTAAAATTTTACAAAAATTTTGAACTAGTTACTTATTTCCAATATGGTATGATGATCATTACAAGTGTATTGTGATAAAAAAACACCACGATGGGTATTGTTCCAGCTTCAGCGGTGCATTTCACGGGCCATGCTTGCTTTTTAGGGAAGGAGAGTGCAATAATAAGTGTATAAATGAAGATCATCAAGAATTTGGAGAATGCCATTATGATGACTATAGGGTATGGGATTGTTTCTGTTATCATCAGGGCTGTGATTAATGAATATTTATTCCAGTCAGTTTACATGTTTTCCCTGTGATCGGAGTATATAGAGACTATAAAACATAAAATAAATTCATGTATAATGAATATTTATTCCCGTAAGTTTAAGTGTTTCTTCTATTATGGAAGAATATTAGCCCTTGAAACATAATATACATATGCAAAACAAGGTAATGTTATGATATATTAATAATTTCAGTTGGTATATACTAATAAATATATAGTAGATATAGTTTAAAGACATTTCAAATTGTATTATTTATTTAATTTTTTCTTTTTTAAAGTTTTAGATAAGAATGTGTAGTAAACATCACTCTATTTAAAAATATCATCCACTTTAATGGTTATACAGTTAATAGCAATTTTACGCCTCATTTACAACAAAAAGTTGAAAATATTTGCCCTATTTTTAGTGGTCAAAACTGACTTTTAACTATTGAAGTGGATGATATTTAAGAATGGCCCAAAAACATAAGCATTTCAAATTGTATTATCTAATTTTTTCTTCTATTTAGTTATAGATAGGAAGGTGCAAAAACATATAAAACTTTTCCACTTTTATAAGGTTTTGAGTTTTCACTGAATTACAATTGTGATATATGTAATCTATGTAAATGAAAAAATATGCTAATATTCACATATATATTGTTTAGCATCTTCCTTAATTAATGACTACTACAAAACTATTTGTATATTTGATGATCATGTTATCTTTGAAGTCCTGCATTGGAATTATTTATTCACACATTTCTACTATAATCATTGTGGTAAACAAGTAGTAATATCAATTTATGCCAAATAAGGTAATATGATGATTACATTCCTTTATTTTTAAATATTTATTTATTTTTATTTCTTTTTTACTCATATTTTTTAGTTACTCTTTTAATTGAGTTTCAATATTATGTAGAATAATAATTCAATAGGATTATCTCACTTTTAAATAAGTCCCATGAAACCTTTTGTTATTCGATGACTTCTTTGAGGAGATTTTTATTACAATTCTTCTTAAACAAAATAAAACTTAGTGGCTCTGTTTTGGTCATTATAGATCACTTCAATTGCTTGATCATGTTTCCTGATATATGTACCCTTTCAATCAGTTACATACCCTTTGCCCATTTTGAAATACAAACCATTTGATGACTTCTATGTTTGAATTCATTGATTATCGTTACAAAGCAACACGAGATCCAGAATGCAATGCAAACCCACTTTGATAAATCAAAAATAGTACATTTAGTAGTTAAGCCATTTAATAACTCTTCTACAACTTAAACCATTTCACCCACAATCCTAGAACATGTTACCCATCTTAGAATGCAGTTAATTCAATCTGTTGTATTTTGATTTCAGAGGTATTTGTTGCAAGAAACTACTTGGCAAAAACAAAAAAATCAGTACAAGTTTAGAGGACAAGACTCTTTTAAACTGAGTGCCCATTGTATTGGCTAGTCATGGTTTGTGAAGGTATGAATCATGAGTCCAAACAATAGGTTTAGTATGTTCCAGTTTTCCCTGAGTTTTATACTTAATAAGCACCTTCCTTCTTTGGGATGCATTTTGTAGTAGATTTGGAACTTGTATCCACCGTTTTGTCTGGAAGCTGTAAATATGTTTTCTATGTAATCAAGGTGTTTTAGGGTAGTATCATGGTAATCAATGGATTGCAGGTCTGCAAGGGTTGCCTAGTATGATGGGCAACATAGATATAACTTATTAGGGACCTTGGAAGGTCTAAAATGATGCTTACTAGGTGATGTGCTTGCTTAATGTTAATAAATGCATGTTGGTAATTCTAAGTCTTTTTAGAGTTGTTGGGGATTATGACTGGTGATTTTATTGTTTTTAATTAGGTTTTGTGTACCTTGTTGGTAAAACGAGATGAGTTTAAGTCCAGGATATTGAGTCCTCATGCATGGCCTTGAGCACTTGTAAAGGCTAAGGATGTACATGAGAAGGCCTATCCATTTACAGGGCATCGATTTATCCATCTACAGGGCGTTGATTTGGGCCTTATTGAGTCTCCTCATTTGTAGGAGAGGTGCACTTGTTTCCATGTGGTGCCATCCCTTTGTGCATACATGATGACACTCCATCTGATCTACACTCTAGTATCTTATGCCGTAATAGTCATGAGTAATACCCAACCTATGTTTGGATGAGTATCTCTATGCTATGACATTGGCTTTATGCATTATTTGTCATGTCTGCTCCATGATTGATGTGAGTGTTGGTCATCATGTATACCCTAGTTGTTGTTACTTCTAGTTGGGCCTTGTGACTACCTCTATGCATGGTGGGGTGGTCTCTTTTGAGTCCACATGGTTGGGAGGTGTTGCCACCACCATTGGGGACCGGTGAATTGGTTATCAGAGCACCAGATTTGAGATGTTCTATTTCTTTCCATTACTTTATTAGTCATTGTACTCTTTCAGTTATTGTACTTGTATATCATACTCATAGCTATGCCATTGTACTTGTATATTCTTTTATGTAATTATACTCTCTTGAGAGAGAAGATGTAATCATGCAAGTTAATGAGAAGAAATGAGATGTTTTCTATTTAGTTTATGGATTCTAGTGTGGGTATTAGATCCGCTTGTACTATGATTCTTTTATATTCATGTTTATATTCTAGAATGGGTTATATGAACATTTGGGTTGGTGTTTAAAATGAACGTAGTTTATTAATGTTTCTCTGGAGAGTGATTTAGTCCTCTCCTGTGGGTTGTGCATTCGGCTATACTTGGCCATGAATACTGTCGATCTATCGAATCGGAAACTATATTTGTGTATGTTATCACTTGTTATTCCAAAAAAAAATTTATCTTGTCCTCTTTTGGCCCTTACCTTTCGGGGTTGTGGGCTGGGATGTTACATAATATTATGCTAATAATTAATTTACCTGCAGCATTTACACAGTGCATGAAACTTGAGAGGTTATAAAGCAAGGCTATAAAGTAAAACCTTTGTACAATATTTTGTAATTCACTGAATCATTTCATATAAAGTGAAACTAGCAGTTAAACCTATTTTGCACATGGAAAGGAGTCAGACATTGTAGAAGTGTGAGTAGCTACAACATGCAAATGGTCCTATACAGGCGTCTTCACCAAGTGGAAGAACACCGTTTTGACAATCACCAAGTGGAAGAACACCGTTTTCTTGTCAAACTAATGACACGTATCAAGCGGCAGGCCCCATAATACTATGCGTCTCTTTCGTAAGTTCAAAAAATTTAAAACAAAACTGGCCGACGGGAGCTTCGGAGGTGGTAGCCGGCTGTTGGAACTTCATCATATGTTATGGCAGTTGGATTATGGAGCATAAATTGAACTACCTGATAAAAGATGCTCCGGCAGTTAATCTCCTACAGAATAGCCTATCGGCCAATTATTTACAAGATTATGAATCCCATTTTAAAAACTGATAATTTATAGTTGTTCTATAATTAGTCGATAGGCTATTTAGTAGGAGACTAACTGCCAGAAAATCTGTTTTTGGTGGTATTTGATCACTCGGTTTTGTCACTCATGACTCTGGCTGGCTTAAATTTGACAGTCGACCTTGCCTGTCAAGCAATTTTTTTTATGACAGTTATTTATTCAATGCTGCCCTTCAAATACTATAGCATGCATTACTATAAGTAAATCATATAAAAATCGAATATACAAATCATCATAATCCTATATAAATTTTGACAGTTTGTCTAAAATCTCTCCTTTCATATGATATAGTCTTTTTAAAATTTGGATTGTATTTTACAGCAAAAATGCCTAAATACAGCTATACAACTGTCAAATTTAAGCCCTGCTCTGGCATCATCTTTGAACCTTCAGGCCTGTATAGGTGGAAGAATGGAATTTAAAAAATGGATGACAACTATTTAGCACCTCACTAATCATTAGGAATTGGGTTCCTGTAGAAAAGCCTCACTTGCCTACAAATAAGAGTGTTCCTGTAGCTTTTGACCAATAATTTTTTTAATTTTAATTTTAATTTTCAATATAATTGGAACAAGATATCTACGATCAAAAGGAATTATTGTCCTGTCAATCTAAACTTTGGCTGTCTATCCTTGACCGTCGGACAATTTTTTTTTTGCTTTGGTGTAGTCTTCACTGTGGCCTTTCACATTACAGTTGATTTTTTATTTCTTCGAGTGAAATTTAATACCTATACATTTTGATAGACGTATATAAAAAGCTTTTTCTGGAAAGTGATTTGAATAATTGATATAGGGAAGCTGTAGATTTATTTCTTGATGCTTGGAATGAATTTACATTATGCAAATAAGTCAGTTAATTAAATCATGGAAATAAATATTATGGAATGTCTATTTACAATGGGCTGGTTAAAATATCACAATGTGTTTGGTAAATTGGTCTTAAATGTGTAAATGTGTTTTCAAATGTAACTTTTACATATTGCCTACCTCCACATCACTTACACGAGTTTCTGGAGTTTTCCATAGATTGCTTGAATTATTTAATTTCAATAACTATTCAATAAAATAAAATTTAAAAAAATTAAAAAATTTATAAAGCTTGGTTGGAATATTAAAACAGTTGATATATAGTTTAATTTTTAAATGGGGAAACATTAAATAGGCAGAAGAAAGTAGCTATTGCATTAGATTGATACCTTTTATTTTTCTTTTTAAATTTCACAATGATTATTATTAGAATTAATAAAACAAATATTTACGCCTCCTACAGTGGCAGCAGGGCTTAAATTTGATAGTCGACCTTGCCTGTCAAGCAATTTTTTTATGACAGTTATCTATTCAATGTTGCTTGTAAAATATTATGACATATCTTAGTATAAGTAGATTATATAAAAACCAAATATATATATTAGCATAATTCTATATAAATTTTTACAGTTTGTCCAAAATCTTTCCTTTTATATGATAGTCTTTTTAAAATTTTGATTGTATTTTACAGCAAAAATGGCTAAATACAGCTATACAACTGTGAAATTTAAGCCCTGAGTGGCAGCAAGGGCTGAAAGATTCAGATTCCCAAATTGACTTAAACAATTAAGATTCTATAAGCAAAAATCATAAAACAAAATTGATGTAAAAAAAAAAAAAAAATACCAATTAAGATTCCCTAATTTAAAATATATTATCGGATGGACAGAATGGCATATCCACTAACATGAAAAGAAACGTTACATAAATGGCATATGAAAGAACACATATTCACATAAAAGAATAGCATTGCAGAAGAAATTGATCAAAGCCCTGCAAGAATTTTTTTTTCAAAAAGTATTTCATTTTAGTATAATATAATTGAATATGATTGCAGAAATTGATCAAAGGCGTATCACATTATATTATAATATATCATATTATTTTATAATAGTATATTATAATATTATATAATATATTATAATATTGTATCATATTATAATATAATACTATATTATAATATTATAAAAAATCAATGCTTTTATTTTTTTATAAAAGTATTTTAATTTTTTTAAAAGACTTTACTCTACATTCTATTTTAAATAATAATATATTTTAATATTATATCATATTATAATATTATAATGTTATCTTAAAGTGTCAAAATAGCAATTACAATGGACTTTAATACTCTACATTCTATTTTTTTAAAATACAACATAGAATAAAAATAGTTTAAAAAATCAAAAGACTTTACTCTACATTCTATTTTAAATAAAAGCACAACATAGAATAAAAATAGTTTAAAAAATCAATGTTTTTGTATTTTTATAAAGAGTATTCTAATTTTTAAAAAAGATAGCATATATATATATATATATATATACCCTCCCCTGTAATTTATTAAAATTGTTTTGATAATTTAACTCTGTACTTCCTTATCCTACTAGCATATAGATTAATATATTTTGTTTAATTTTAATACATACATATTATTAATTTATTAATTCGGTATCTTTGGTATATTATACTATTTTTAAAATGATAGACCTAAAATAATTGAAACCCAATCATATATCATATATAGATTATATGTGTAAACCCATTAAGAAAACTGAGGTTTTTGGATCTAGATTTTTTTTGCAATCTTCTACCAGTGAATCCTGCAGCTGCACCACTAAATTGATAAAATAGTTAAAATAATTTGTAAAACACCTCCATTCCAAATTCTTTCATTGTGCAACCCTCCATGCAGAGCAAGAAGAAGAAATTTGAGGGCAACCCTCATGCAGACCAAGAAAATTTGAGTCTCTTTCAAAATTAAATTAATGTGCAGTAGTTAAATTAGAATTTTAGGGAAAATCTTGTATGATGTTTAAAATACAAATTGTTTTTATAATTGTGAATTTAAAATTAAATTAATCTCCAGTGGTTAAAGTCAAATGGTTTATAGCATCACTTAGTTAAATTAATAATATGGTGTATATAATATATCAAATTTAATATGAGGTTTTGTATACTATAAGTTTTAAGCTATATTTTAAAAGTATAAGTTATGTTATTAGAATTGTTACATATAATATGTTAAAATGATAATAATAAATTTAATATTAAAGTATACAATATTTATTTTACATTTATAGTTATGTCTCATTATATTTGAGAAAAATGCTATTTAAATTTACATTTAATTTGTGAGTTTTAATTACTTTCATGCACATTTAAAAATTAAAAATAATTTTAGAATATTATTTAGTTTTATTATTTCATTTCTCTAACTTTTATATTTCAATTATTTCAAATAAAGTGGTGAATTAATTTGCTATATAGTAACTTGTGGTATGGTTATCCAACAAATGCTATATTTTTTAAGAATTTATTTACGAATGTATAATAAATATTTAGAAATTTAATTATTTTTTAAATTATGAGCACCAATAGTGTTAATTTATTAAAATCATGAAATTATTAAATGAATTTATGAATTGAGTTAAATTATTTTAAATGATAAGTTTTAAATATTCAAACTTATTAATCTATGTTAGATATCTCTACTAATATTAAGTTTTTGTTTTTGCTTTTGTTTTTTAATTTAATTGGTAACTTAAATTAATTGGTTTTTGTAGTTTACTAAAAAAATAGATGACTTATCCAAATCATTATAACAATTGTTTTAATTCTAGAAGAAACAAACATGCATTTTAAATTTAAATTTAATTTTATGAATTTATTTAGTTTTAAATTATTTACATGCTCTTAAAATTAAGTTTTAATTTTTAGAATTTATTAGTTTTAATTATATTGCATGATTTTCTTAGACTTAATATTACATGGACTTATATATTTAAATTAATTAATTATTGCCTCTTCTAGGTCCACTTTGGAAAGTGTGTCAAGGGGAAGTCTTCACAAATAATTTACATATATCAATTTTATAAATAGGGTAAGGGTTAGGATTAAAATTATTGTTAAGGTTAGGGTTGGGTTAGAATTAGGTTAGGATTAGGTTTATAATTACAGTTAGAATTAAGGTTAGGGTTAGGATTATGGTTATAATTGGGGTTACAATTAGAATTAGAATTAAAATTAAAATTAGAGCTAGAGTTAGAGTTAAATTAGGGTTAGGGTTAAGCATAGAATTAAGGTTAGCGATAGAATTAGGGTTAGGGTTACAATTGAAATTTAGGATAGAATTAGAGCAAATATATATAACCAAAGTGTTGGGATTAGAATTACGATTACGATTAGGGCTACATTTAGGGTTAGAATTACAATTAGAATTAGAGTTACAATTAAGGTAAATATATATCCAAAAATATTAGGGTTAGAATTAAAGGGTTAGGGTTAGGGATAGAATTATGATTAGTGATAGAATTAGGGTTAGGGATACAATTACAGTTAGGTTATGATTGGAATTAGGATATAGTTAAAGGGAAAATATTTATAACTAGGAAATTGTATGGGTTACAGTTAGAATTATAGTTATAGTTAGGAATAGAATTAGGGTTATAATTAGGGTTAGGGTTAAGGATAGAATTAAGGTTAGTGATACAATTACAGTTAGAGTTACAAATCAAATTTATGTTAGAATTAGGGCTAATATATATAAACAAAGGGTTGGCAGTAGAATCATGGTTAGGGTTAGGGCTACAATTAAGGGTAGGTTTATGAGGAGAATTAGTGGTACAATTAGGGAAAATATATAAAATAAAAAGTTAGGGTTATAGTTAGAATTACAATTACGGTTAGGGATAGAATTAGGGATAGTGAAATAAATAAGGTTTGGGATAGAATTATAGTTAGGGTTATGATTAGAATTAGGGTTAGGGTTACAATTAGGGCTAGGGATAAAATTAGGGTTAGGGTTAGGTTTAGGGATATAATTAGGGTTATGGGTTTACTTATACTTAGGACAAATATATAAGTAAAAAACAATAGAACTAGAACTAGGGTTAGAGTTAAATTAGGGTTAGGGTTATGGATAAAATTAAGGTTACCGATAGAGTGAGGTTTACGGTGACAATTCAAATTAGGGTTATAATCAAGGCATATATATAACCAAAGGGTTGGGTTTAAAATTAGGTTTAGGGATAGAATTATGGGTTTAGTTATAATTATAGTTAAAATTAGGGTTAGGGTTAGGGATAGAATTAGGGATAGTGAAAGAAATAAGGTTTGGGATAGAATTATAGTAAGGGAAAAATATTTATAACAAAAGAAATTGTTAGGATTAGAGTTAGAATTAGGGTTAGGGTTAGGATAGAATTATGACCAGGTTCAAAATTAGGGTTATGAATATTTTAGGCTAGGGGTTAGAAATTTAGTTAGGGTTAGGTTTAGAGTTTGGATTAGGGTTGGGGTTATTCTTAGGGTTAGAATTAGAGTTAGGGATAAATTAGGGTTATAGGTTTATGGATAGAATTAGGGTTATAAGTTTAGTTATAATTAGGGCAAATATATAAGTAAAAAATAATAGAACTAGAACTCTAGGGTTAGAGTTATATTAGGGTTAGGGTTAAGGATAAAATTAAGGTTATTGATAGAATGAGGTTTAGGGTTAGGTATAGAATTACAACCAGGTTCAAAATTAGGGTTATGGATATAATTAGAGTAGGGGTTAGAAATTTAGTTATGATTAGTGTTAGAATTAGGATTAAAGGGTTGGGGTTAGTCTTAGGGTTAGGTTTAGGTTTATAGATAGAATTAGATTTATGTGTTTAGTTATAATTAGGGAAAATATATAAGTAAAAAATAATAGAGTTAGAGTTAAATTAGGGTTAGGGATATAATTAGAGTAGGGGTTAGAAATTTAGTTAGGGTTAGGGTTAGAATAAGGGTTAGGGTTAGAATTAGGATTAGGGTTGGGGTTAGTCTTAGGGTTAGGTTTAGGTTTACAAATAGAATTAGAGTTATGGGTTTAGTTATAATTATGGAAAACATATAAGTAAAAAATAATAGAACTAGAAATAAGGTTAGAGTTAAATTAGTGTTAGTGTTAACGATAAAATTAAGGTTACCAATAGAATGAGGTTTAGGGTTATTGAATTAGGGTTAGGGATATAATTAGAGTAGGGGTTAGAAATTTAGTTAGGGTTAGGGTTAGAATAAGGTTTAGGGTTAGAATTAGGATTAGGGTTGGGGTTAGTCTTAGGGTTAGGTTTAGGTTTACAGATAGAATTAGAGTTATGGGTTTAGTTATAATTAGGGAAAATATATAAGTAAAAATTAATAGAACTAGAAATAGGGCTAGAGTTAAATTAGGGTTAGGGTTAATGATAAAATTAAGGTTACCAATAGAATGAGGTTTAGGGTTATTGTTCAAATTATGCTTACAATCATGGCATATATAACTAAAGGGTTGGGTTTATAATTAGGTTTAGGGATAGAATTATGGGGTTGGTTATGATTATAGTTAGAATTAGGGTTAGGATTAGGGATAGAGTTAGCGATAATGAAAAAAATAGGGTTTGGGATAGAATGACAATTAGGGTTATGATTAGAATTAGGTTTACAACTAGGGAAAATATTTATAAAAAAAAAATTGTTAGGGTTGGAGTTAGAATTAGGGTTAGGGTTAGAGTTATAATTAGGGCTAGGTTATGGATAGAATTATGACCAAGTTCAAAATTAGGGTTATGAATATAATTAGGGTAGGGGTTATAAATTTAGTTTGGGTTAGGGTTAGAATTACGATTAGGGTTGGGGTTAGTCTTAGGATCAAAACTATGATTAGGCTAGGATTAGGGTTAGAGATAAAATTAGGGTTAGGGTTAGGTTTAGGGTTATAATTAGTGTTATGGGTTTAGTTATAATTAGGGAAAATATATAAGTAAAAATACAATAGAACTAGAATTAGGGTTAGAGTTAAATTAGGGTTACGGTTAAGGATCATAAAATTAAGGTTCTCAATAGAATGAGGTTTAGGATTACAATCAAGGCATATATATAACCAAAGGTTTGGGTTTACAATTAGGTTGAGGGATAGAATTAGGGTGTGGGTTAGGTTTAGGTATAGAATTAGGGTTATGGCTTTGGTTATAATTAGGGCAAATATATAAGGCAAAAACACTAGAGTTAGAACTAGGGTTAGAGTTAAATTACGATTAGGGTTAAGCATAAAATTAAGGTTAGTGATACAATTAGGGTTAGGATTACATATCAAATATAGGATAGAATTAGAGTTAGAGTTACATTTCAAATTTAGGAAAGAATTAGGGTATCATTATTGATACAATTATGACAAGTTGTGCTAACATTACACTTAGCCTATATTTCTATGAACATAACCATAAATTTAATTAGATTAAAACCATAACCTTGATATTATAATATAGGTTAGATATATAATTATAATTATATATTATATTATATAATTAATATAATTATAATTATAATATAATATATTATATAATTATAATATATTCTTATAATTATATAATATAGTTATAATTGGGCTTGCTGCTACGGATGTTACTAGCATACCTATATTTTAAAAAAATATATCGAGGCGCCTATTTTTAATCAATATACCTCACAAAGGTGGAATAGGCGCCTTGAGAAGGATATCTCTCGGCGTACTTTAGATATATTTTTTTAAATATAGGTATGCTAGTATATATAACAATTTTCATTAAAGCCTTTGATTTTTGTTTTAGAAAATTGATTAATTATTTAAATATATATAATATAAATTTTATAGTGAAAATTTTAAATTCGGCAAATACTTATTACAAATTTTATTAAATGAAATTTAGAAATAAAGATTTTAATTTATATTTTTAAATTTTATTGGTTATACAATTTATAAAACAAGTTTTATATTGTCAACATGTGGTTAACCTAATCTATCCAATTACACATCATTAGGCATGAAAAAATATGTTAGTAAAGGATTTGATGGTTTTTTTTTTTTTATATTTGTGTTTGTTCAACGTCAACTTCCTATTATTATTTTAGGATTTGATGGTTTTTTTTTTTTGATATTTGTGTTTGTTCATCGTCAACTTCCTATTATCATTTTTTACTTTGAAAAGAGAATAAAACAGATGATTATCTTTACATATTGAACATTTTTACCCTATGCAAATTGTTGTGCAACTAGTAGTTTACTTTATTTACGGAAAAAGCAAAAACAAATGTAAACTCTGCTCTGAAAACCATATCTATATAGGTCTATGGAATATGGAATGAATCGCTGTATTGATTTATTATACAAGTACTCCAAGAGATTTACCTGGAATCCGACGTCCAAATTGGGCAGCAGCAATATAAAACTAATAATAACAATAAATAAATAAAATTGGGCGGAACGCACGGAGGAGATTTCTCGTTAAGATGCGATGTCTGGCTATAAGTAGTACTCGTTTGGTCACAGAATACATCATCTGTAGTTGCTCACATGGCGAAGGGCATATATGTGTTTCTCCTCTTTTTATTGCTCACGGCTTCTGGTAATATTTATTCTTCTTCTCTTCAATCTTAGTAGATTAATGGATGAGTTTTATTTGTTGATACCAACGAAAATATATTGTTTGTGGTTGAAAATTTTACAAAAATTCTGAACTAGTTACTTATTTGTAATATGGTATGATGATCATTACAAGTGTATTGCGATAAAAAAGACCACGAGGGGTATTGTTCCAGCTTCAGCAGTGCATTTCACGGGCCATGCTTGTGGTTTAGGGATGGAGAGTGCATTTCACGGGCCATGCTTGTGGTTTAGGGATGGAGAGTGCAATGATAAGTGTAAAAATGAAGATCATCAAGAATTTAGAGAATGCCATTATGATGACTGGAAGGCATGGGCTTGTTTCTGTTATCATCAGGGCTGTGATTAATGAATATTTATTATGGTCAGTTTACTTGTTTTCTCTGTGATAGGAGTATACAGAGACTATGAAACATAAAATAAATTCATGTATAATGAATATTTATTCCCGTCAGTTGAAGTGTTTCTTCTGTGATGGAAGAATATTAGCCCCTAAAACATAATATAAATATGCAAAACAATATATTAATAATTTCAGTTGGTATATACAAATAAATATATAGTAGATATAGTTTAAAGACATTTCAAATTGTATTATTTATTTATTTTATTTTTTTATGTTTTACATAAGAATGTGCAGCAAACATCACTCTATTTAAAAATATCATCCACCTCAATGGTTATACAGTTAATAGTAATTTTATGCCTCATTCACAACAAAAAGTTGAAAATATTTGCCTTATTTTTAGTGGTCAAAATTGACATTTAACTATTGAAGTGGGTGATATTTAAGAATGGCCCAAAAACATAAGCATTTCAAATTGTATTATCTAATTATTTCTTCTATTTAGTTATAGATAGGAATATGCAAAAACATATAAGACTTTTAGACTTTCATAAGGTTTTGAGTCTTCACTGAATTACAATTGTGATATATATAATCTATGTAAATGAAAAAATATGCTACTATTCAAATATATATTGTTTAGCATCTTCCTTAATTAATGATTACTACAAAACTATTTGTATATTTGATGATCAGTTCTACATTGGAATTATTTATTCACGCATTTCTACTACTAGCATACTTTAGATATATTTTTTTAAATATAGGTAGGCTAGTAGCATCTGGCAAGCCCAATTCTAACTATATTATAATTATTATATAATATAATATTATAATTATTATATAATATAATATATTAATAAATTATATAATAATTATAATTATATATTATATTAATTATATAATATAATATATAATTATAATTATATATCTAACCTATATTATAATATTAGGATTATGGTTTTAATCTAATTAGGGTTAAGGTTATGTTCATAGAGATATATTTTAAGTGTAATGTTAGCACAACTTGTCATAATTGTAACCATAACGATAACCCTAATTCTATCCTAAATTTGAAATGTAACTCTAATTCTAATTCTATCCTATATTTGACCTGTAATCCTAACCCTAATTGTATCGCTAACCTTAATTGTATGCTTAACCCTAACCCTAATTTAACTCTAATGTTCTTGCCTTATATATTTTCCCTAATTATAACCAAACCCATAACCCTAATTCTATACCTAAACCTAACCTACATGCTAATTCTATCCCTAAACCTAATTGTAAACCCAAACCTTTGGTTATATATATGCCCTGATTGTAACCCTAAACCTCATTCTATGGAGAACCTTAATTTTATCCTTAACCCTAACCCTAATTTAACTCTAACCCTAATTCTAACAATAACAATAACCTAAAACCTATTAGTGACCTTGATTTTAATTCTTACTCTAATTATAATTATAATCCTAACATGAATCTTGACCCTAATTCTAACCCTAATCATAAGCCTATATGTAACCCTAGTTCTAACCCTATCTTAAATTCTAACCATAACTGTATCCCTAATTCTAAAACCTAACCCTAGCCCTAATGTTAATACTAATTCTAACCCCAACCATGAAATTTATTCTAACCATAATTTTAATTCTAACATTGATTTGAACCCTAACCCTAACCCTAACCTTAGTTATAACCCTAATACTAATTATCACCATAACCTTACTTTTGACCCTAATTCGTATTCTAATTCTCACGCTATTTTTAATTGTAACCCTAAAAATAGCTCTAATTTTAACCCTAACCCTAACCTTAATACTAACCTTAACTTTGATTGTAACATTAACCCTAACTCTAATTCTAACATTAACCCTAATTCTAACCCTAACCCTAATTATAAAATTAACCCTAATTATAGTCATAACCCTCATTCTTACTCTAACTCTAAGCCTAAATTTAACCCTAACCATTACTTTAATTATATTCCTATCCCTATGTCTATCACTAACATGAATTCTATCCCTAACCTTAATTGTAAGTCTAATTCTTACCTTAATTCTAATAGTAACCCTAATTCTAACTCTAACCCTAACCCTAACCCTAACCCTAACTCTAACTGTAACCCTAACCCTAAGCCTAAATTTAACCCTAACCATTACTCTAATTCTATTCCTATCCCTAAATCTACCACTAACCCAAATTCTATCCCTAACCCTAATTGTAAGTATAATTCTTACCCTAACCCTAATTCTAACCCTAGCTCTACCCCTAACAGTAATCCTAATTCTAACCCTCACCATAAACTTGATTCTAACCATAAATTTAATTCTAACACTGATCTGAACCCTAACCCTAACCTTATTTCTAACCCTAACCCTAATTCTCACCCTAACCCTAACTGTTATTATAACCCTAATCCTACTTTTGACCCTAATTCTCATTGTAATTGTGACCCTATTTTTAACTATAACCCTAAACAGAGCTCTAATTTTAACCCTAACCCTAACCCTAACTCTAATCCTAATAGTGACCATAATTCAAACCCTAAACCTAACCTTAATACTAACCTTAACTTTAACTCTAATTCTAGAAATGACCCTAATTATAGTCGTAACCCTAATTCTAACCCTAACCCTAACCTTAGTTCTAACCCTAACCTTGATTCTCACTCTAACCCTGAACCTTATTATAACTCTAACCCTACTTTTGACCCTAATTCTCATTTTAATTATCTTCCTATATTTTACTATAACCCTAATTCTAATTGTAATTCTAACCCCTATCCTCACCCTAATTCTAATTACAATTCCAACCCTACCTCTAATTTTGACCCTAACCCTAACCCTAATTCTAGCATTAACCCTAATTATATTCATAACCCTAACCCTAACCATAATTGTAACCCTAACCCTTACGCTTATTCTAAGCCTAAACATAGCTCTAATTTTAACCCTAACCCTAACTCTAACCTTACCCGTGACCGTAATTCAACCCCTAACCCTAACCTTAATACTAACCTTAACCCTAATTGTAACCCTAACCATGTCTCTAATTCTAACATTAACCCTAATTATAGTCGTAACCCTAACCCTAATTTAACCCTAACCCTAACCATAATTCTAACCCTAACCCTAATTCTAACTCTAACCTTAACCCTAACCCTAACCCTAATTCTAACACTAACCCTAACCCTATTTCTAACTTTAATTTTAGCCTTAACCCTAATTTTCAGGCTAACCCTAACCTTAATTAAAAATAGTGCATTCCATACTCTAGTTTGCTCTATTTTAATAAAAAGGAAATACCAATTAATTTATTATATCAACCAAAAAAGAATTTAGATACTCATTTCATTTGCACTCAATGGTGACTTACCCCTAATATTGTTTGCATTAAATAAAATAATAATTACCCTTTTAAAATTATTTGCATGCATTAATTTAAATTTAACACACTCCTAAATTAATTTAAATAAACCAATAATCTCATTTAATTCTACTTATATTTATTCTACAACTAAATAAATTACATAATTTAATTTTAATTTAAATAATTTAATTACAATTAAATAACTTTCTCACTTAAATGTAATTTTGAAAAGAAAAAACTTATTAAAAAGAAATAATAAAAATAGCACTAATTCTAATAAATTTAAATTTAAAGGCAACATTCCTATAAAAAAAACCACTAAATATATAAATTGGTAACCTAAATTCATGGAATAAGTATATGAATCTAAATTTAAGGAAAAGAAATAGAATTAGTTAAGAAATAGAATTTTACAATGGAGGAGAAGCTTTGCAACAATCTTGAAATGCCCCCTTCTCACCTCCTTCCCCATTCTAGAGTTATATTTTTTGTCAGTCCTTGTTTATGTGTTTATTAATGTACATTATTTTTTGTTTTGAAACCCTAACTTTGAATTATCTTGTTGTTGTGTTAACATTTCAAGCTTTCAAGTGTTGCATGATGGAAAAATGGTTTACAAAGATAAATTCATAGGTTTTTTTTATATATACAGCTATGTTCATACTGATACACCAGAGGAAGAAGAAAATATTTAAATATGTATGTCTTCAAATAACAATAATATGAAATCTCTCTTGTTTCATTTGTAAGGAATGGATCAATACAAAATTTAACATTAATAAATATTTGTTGTTTTAAAAACAAAATTTTTTACCATAGATTTGATTTGATTTGATTTTCTTAAAATATTATCACATGCAATTTCCAATATCTTAAATGCAATTAATATTTGTATATAAAATTAAACAACAAATAAGAAAAATAAAAAAATTTCTTAAATTTAAAATAAAATTTTAAAATAAAAATTAAATAAGTTAGCATCAATTTGAAGTCTTAGTAATTTCAAATCCTAATTTTCATTTAACACATGATTACATTCCTTTAAAAAAAATTAATTTTAAACAACATTTACTATAATTAAGTCAAGTTGGCTACATTTTAGGAATCCATATTGATGTTTCCCTTTTTTATTTTGTAGTTTTTTTCTTTTCTTCTTTTTTAAAGGGATTATAATTTGTTTTGATATGCTTTCTTTTATTTTTAACCATTGCTTTTTATTGTTCCTTGTTCTCTTTGATTTTAAAATATACATATATTTTTTCATTTTTTTAAATTATCAATTTTTATTTCCTAGGATTATCATGTGGTTTTGGCATGCTTTGTTTTATTTTTAGCCATTGCTTTTTTCTTTTAACTTCTCTTTAAAATTGTATAACCTAAAACTTAATAATTTTCTTAAAAATTAAATTTTATTTTATTGTGCATAATTGTTTTTATTAATTTAAATTCAAACTAAAACAACTACTATTATTACAAAACTATTTTTAATTCCATGGTAGACCAATTCTATTGAGTGTTTTTTTATTTATTCTCCCATGCCACTACCCCCATGCATTGATTTTATTTTTTTATTTGCTGTTTTTTTAATTTCTTTCAATTTTTGTTTTCTATTTTTCTATCCATTTGGCTTCCACACACATGATAAAATTTCACTCCATAACTGCCCAAGTTTTTCTATTTTTCCACGAATTTATGTATTTACACATTTATGAATTTTGTTTACATGGAAATCTGAATCTTAATTGTTTACGGGAATATGAATCTTTTAGCCCTTGTTGTGTGTAGAATGCCTTTGTAATAATCATTGTCATAAACAAGCAGTAATATCAATTTATGCCAAATAAGGTAATGTGATGATTACATTCCTTTATTTTTAAATATTTATTTATTTTTATTTCTTTTTTACTTATATTTTTTTAGTTACTCTTTTAATTGAGCTTCAATATTATGTAGAATAATAATTCAATAGGATTATCTTACTTTTAATTAACTTTGATTTATTTATACTAGTAAGTTAATTCATAATTAAATTAAATACTAATATATATTTGTAAAGAAGTTAATAATATTTTTTGATGATTTGAAAGGGAAATAAAACTTTTCTTGTAGAGTTAATTTAGGTTAATTATTTAAATGAAGCAATTAAACACAAATCAACCTAGATTAAATAAGTTGTTAGAGTGGAGTAGAATAAATCAAATAGAAAGTACAAGATCATGCTATAAATACTAATAAATAAATAGAGAGATTGCTTAGCTTTGTGACTAAATAATGAATGTCAACTAAAAAAGACAATGAGATCTATGTGCCCAAAAATTTAGAAAGGCTTTAGACGATCATGTGTATAGATCAAAACTAGAATATTCTTCTCTATCTTAAGTTGGGTCAACTTCACTATCCTAGATCTACTTGTAACGCCTGCCTTGTACACCTCAAAGAAATACACATTTATGCTACATGAAACAGGAACAATTTTTTTTTTTTAAATGTTTAAGATAACAAATAATGTTAACATAACTAACTAGGACATATTCTCTAAGGATACAAGGCTGCATTACTTTATAAACCAACTAACATTATTTACATACATCAATAACTGATTTGAATCCAATGCACAATTGAATAACTAATTCATATCCATTACATATCGTCAGATAATACAATCTACATAATCAAAAACATAACTGAAATGCTTTCCTTACTCATAAGTACATCATTACATTGCCATTTTTAGACTACATTAGAATTACATACACAATAAATGTTCTGTTACACAAATCTGGTACAAGGTTATACACATACATCTTCATCAATTGTACAAGTGCAATCATCTGGAATAAATCTTTTCTGCACATGAACTTGATGAAGAATAACCAATGGATAAAATAGCTCTTCCACCCGACCATGTGGAACCCTGAGGTCCACCCCCCGGAGCTAGGAGTTAACATGAAGTCCCAAACAAAGACAGTCAGGTAGACAAAGACTAACATGAACAAAGGATGACCAAACGCCAATACAACACACGGCAATAACAACACAACACAACTTGACTGAACTTCCAGAGGCAACACAAGACAAATGGGGAGAGAACAACTAGGGAATGCTAGGCTGCAGTAGGGAGAGTGTCATCACATGGTCCTGACATGGGTTATCCTGACAGCCTCTCACTAGGTGCCGGCCCCCATCTATGGTTATCCTGACAGCCTCTCACTAGGCGCCGACCCCATTGGGTGACACATGCGGAATCAACCTTCCTTTCATGAGGACAAGGAAGTTGATCTTGCCAACCAGGCCTTCTCATCTCATCTCAAGCCTAAACAAGCACTTGAGCCATGAGTGAGGCATCCACTTATCTTGTTTAGTGTGCCTAACTACCCAACCCCAAGATTCATTATTTAGGTTATCACTTGATTAATCTACTTCCAACGAGTTATCCTGACTGCCACTTTGGGTGCCGGCCCCACGTTGAAAGCCACCCCCCTACCTGCATCTAGAAGACCTACTCAACAAACATAGCAAATGTCATCATGACGACGATGATACATAAAACATGCAAGGCATAATCCATCTTGCATAACCATTATTCTGATATGAACATATACATGTAATAATGCAAGGCATTCATCTTCTTGCATATCATCTCAATTACAAAGACATACTCTTAATACATTTTCCATGGCTTCCAATGAAGTAACTCATAAGAAAAATACTTTTTCATGAATACCGACGTCTCCCCATTGTCTAATCCAACACAACATCCCAAACAAATAAATAAATCAATCACAACATTCACGAAGAGCCTTTCTACACATCATGATGCATTTAGAATATTTACATTCTTTCACAATACCAACCAAATTCCTTATACATGACAAAAGGCAACATAGCTTTATTAATTCAAGACACTTATCAACAAGTTACATGACGTCGAAACACAACAACCTTGGCCTCTGGAAATGAACCCTTGACAACTTATACTTTGACCATTTCATACAATATCAATTCACATTAACTAATTATCTAGTACCTTTAAATCAAATTTCCCAATACAATAATTATATATACCTAATCCTTAGTCCATTATCTTAACAAAATGAAGAAACCAAATTAAAACCAATGTCAAACTAAACTAAATTTCATTAACCATAATATATAATCACAGCGATTTTCTTTTAAATACATAATGACAACATTATTCTAAATTCCCAATTTCATTTGGCTTTAAAACAATCAACTATACTTTTGAAATAATAATAATAATAATAATAATAATAATAATGATCAATAACTTCAAAACATTCATCAATTGATTCATCACCAATAAGTATTTAAATTAAACAAATCCATCTATTAAAACAGCTCATTAGATTATACAAATCCTTCTATAGTATAAAACTCATAACACAACAATAATTGAAGTATCCTATATCATTTCTCCATAGTCCCCTAGTACTCATGCACTCGATTATCATATACTCCAAGGATTTTTAAAGTTTCAAGGTTATAAGAAATTGAACTTATAGAGAATGCTAATAGCTAGACCTATAAGGATTATCGATCAATTATACGGTTGAAGCATTAAAAGAATTATTGCACTAATCAAGAACATTATGAATTAATTATTCATAACTTCCAAATCATGTTGCTCACTAAATCCTCGATAAACCCTTTCCTTGAATTGGCTCTAGAAAGCAATAATACAAAACAACTTATCCTACCATAAAACCTAATCGTCCCTACAATGGAATAGCAATAACATTATTATTAAATTAGGTATTTGACCATCATCTTTCCGTTTTGACTTAATAATAAGAATAGTAAAAATAATTATTATTATTATTATTGTAATAATAACAATAATGATAATAATAATAATTATAATAATAATGATACTAATAATAACATTGATATTAATAGTATTTCTATTAATATGCATTTAAACACATTGTAAAGTAAATAAACATTCCTTAGGGTTAATCTAAGCCAATAAGATGAAATGCATACAAGAAAGCACAACTAACCTGGTTTAACAATGACGGTTTTCTGCAGACTAGAGTTTGTATCTAAATCAGGCACTGCTGTGAGATCCACCACTGTTTTAAGGAATTCAAAAATGCTATAAGAATTTTATACCAAGAACATCAACCCACTTGGTCGCTAATGAATCAATCAACGAGCTTGCCCTTTCTATCTCGGTGAGGGAAGGTGAGTTACTGAGGCGGTATTTCATCATTCTTTTACTCTGCATTCATACTACTGATGGAAGCATAAATTGGCCAACAGCTTCATCATATTTCATCTGAGGGAAGCATAAGCAGCCTCCTGAACTAATAAACAAAAAGTGATGATACCTAACTTCAACATAATGCAAAATTAGTGTTGAAGTGATATATGAGGCCTTGGGTCAAAGACATATGCATCAAGCCACTTAGACAGTTGTCTTCATAATTATCCATCGATAAGTAACGCCATGACCTGTCTTCTGTATTAAAGATGACTAGCTGATCTAGAAAATGCCGCATGTTAAACTGTCTGGGTACAAATTGGCTGTTCTATTTGTGTATCACACAAATTTTCAGAGCACTCATTTTTTTAAATTTCCCATAGACGATTGCAAATGTATTTCTGTTGGAGTTTTCTCCTGAAGTGAATCCCCGTTGTCACTGCTCAGGTCAATCATACTGGAATCTACATTACTCACACTTGTGAACATGTCTTCTATGCCAAATAATCCCAGCAAATAACTCAGAAAATAGCGGGAAGGATGTAATTGCTCGCTCCATGAAAATGAATAGATCTACATCTGGCAATTTGATATCTAAAAACTTGAGCACTCTGTTGTACATTCGCCCCAGTTCACTGACATTACAATTAATGATTACCGCAACCTCTATTATTGTCAAAGGAAGATGACTTTGTCGAATAATCACATAGATACAAGCACCAATTAGAATTTCAGACCATCTTCCTGTACCCCATTGTCCCTGTGTAAGTTTTTCCACCATATATTTAACCTCATGCACTCTTTCTGCAGGTAATCTCAATAATGATGTGAATTCCATCAATTTCTTCACTGCAATCGCTTGTTTCCTTTCATGATAGTCGTATTCTCCGTTGCTGTGAACCCAGTGGCCATTACGCCTGGCTGAATAGAGATGGGAAGCGCGGGCTCCGGTGTCTGTAGCAGACACAAAGTTTCTGAAGCCTTCTCCTGTTGCAGCGTCCCACGCCGCCGTGAAAGCTAAATCTTCATTTACACAACCACACGACTCGCACACCACCATCCCCGTAATGCCATCCGTTGTCACACTCTTCTCTTCGCATTTGTCACACTGCAATGGCTCTTCCATTCTGCACACATTTTCCACAGATTAGGAGCAGGCTCTTTATCATCGAAATCCCCTTCAGTTATGGACTGAGGTTTTGAGTTCAATATCAGTTTTCTAGAAACTTTTCAATGAAATAGCTTTATGCGGATCTTTTTCAATGAATCCATTCTCTTTCTAAGATTAACTAGGGTTCGATTGTCTTGTTTGCTGCATTCTCCCTGAAAGTTCGTGTTTCCATAGATATTGATGTTTCAAAAGCTCTGGATCAACCACGTAGCCCTCCACATAGTCGGCGTCGTGCTCATCCCATTCGCGGGTATGGTGATTGGGCTGAGAAGAGCTCCTACAGAGTAGAATCTCCCTCTGCCTCTGCGGAAATCGAACTTGGAACCTGTCGCCCCTGAATGAAGAGCGCTTCTTCATCCAAGGAAAAGAATTGTTGGGAGTCCTGCCATTCCCACACAGAGATATAGATAGACACTTGGTAGTCGTCCATGCCAAATTTCGGAGCATGGTTTTACGCTGACCTCTCACACAGAGCTACCTGGCCTTGATTATCGAATCACCGAGTCCGTTTCAATTACTGAAGTTCCACGCTTCTTTTCCCAGCCTTCTACTCTCTTCTTCTACCTGCAATGCTATCCTCCTTGCCTCAACAAGCTTTTTCTTTTATAACACAATCCCTTCCTTCTTTCAAGGGACTCAGCACGCGATCCCGTGCATCTCCCTCCTCGAGAAGGACTTTTATTTAATTTCATACTCTCAAGAGGTTATTCCTTTTTTAAATACTAACACACAATTCTGGCAACATTAATTATTTTATAGCCGACCAAGCATAAAGCATTTAATAAAGTTATAATATTACAACTATCTATAATAGTACAACTATATATATTATTTATTTTATTAATCTAGTTGTAAATCACTAATTACAACATAACTTACAACTATTTTATTTATTTAAATATTTATTGTAAATAATATTATATTAAATAATACAAAACCTCTTACAATCTTTATTTAACAATAATACTTCTATTAAAATAATAATTTATTTACAACAATAATCAACAATTATCGACTCAATATTATCTTTTACAACTACATTTAATTATCAACATTATACTTTCCGTAATATAATTCTAATAAAATCACAACGACACCTTACACACTTAGACACTTTCTAACCTAGTTAGACTCCAAGGTGCAATATTACCTGTCTGCAAATCATGATCGAATGACAGACAAAGACCAAAAGGATAAACTGACAACCAGACCACACTGACTTGGGACCTCACATTAACTCCAAACAACTAATCCATTGGCGAAGGCACGCTCAGACCTGTAATCAGGTGGAGTCGATGCCTAGTACCTGCATTCCTGCAACAACGCACGGTTAAACATTCAAGATATATATACATCACATGCAGTCCTATAGTGAATGGAAATCGCAGTGAGGTAGGGTACTTGAGAGCAAGTAATACGACACTGTTCCATTCCCATTTATGAATAAACGATTAACTATGTTGAACAAGGTATCTGATATTAATCAACAACACAAAACATTCAATTCTCTTACAATCCAATATCGCAATTAACATCAAACATCTATAACATCTAGTTTATTCATCAAATTCTAAAGCATAAAATGATCAACAACTGTTATCATAACAATCAGGTTCATAAAGAGGTAAAAAGATAACAAGAGATCCATCATCTACGGTCTAAGACACTATCATAAAGTCTAAGCAAACATCAATCTGATGGACGACGAGATGAGGGGCACTACATCCTCCCCCTCTAGGATCAGGCTTACTCCTGGAAGCCTGTGAGGATATAGCTCTCGCATATGGGATGCATCTTTCCAGGTAGCCGAAATCGCATCACTACACGATGAGCATCCAACCAATCCATCCCAACACTATGTCATAGGATCCTAGTGGTATAATGCAAAGATCCGCCGTGGTAGATAAGGGACCTATCCTCAACTCACAACCACACACAAGAGAGTCTACTGTTACCCTAGATCCAGAGGCTAATTCCATCTGCCACTAAACATTTTTGAGTTGCTAGACGAGGGCTACGAATGAATGTGTTCTTCAGAGTTTAAGCAACTAGCATAGCTTAATGGGCTAATATAAATCCCAGAGTACCCAGTGTTAGCAAACTTGGCTCTGATACCAGATGTAATGCCCGCCTTGTACACCTCAAAGAAATACACATTTATGCTACATGAAACAGGAACAATTTTTTTTTTTTAAATGTTTAAGATAACAAATAATGTTAACATAACTAACTACGACATATTCTCTAAGGATACAAGGCTGCATTACTTTATAAACCAACTAACATTATTTACATACATCAGTAACTGATTCGAATCCAATGCACAATTGAATAACTAATTCATATCCATTACATATCGTCAGATAATACAATCTACATAATCAAAAACATAACTGAAATGCTTTCCTTACTCATAAGTACATCATTACATTGCCATTTTCAGACTACATCAGAATTACATACACAATAAATGTTCTGTTACACAAATCTGGTACAAGGTTATACACATACATCTTCATCAACTGTACAAGTGCAATCATCTGGAATAAATCTTTTCTGCACATGAACTTGATGAAGAATAACCAATGGATAAAATAGCTCTTCCACCTGACCATGTGGAACCCTGAGGTCCACTCCCCCGAGCTAGGAGTTAACATGAAGTCCCAAACAAAGACAGTCAGGTAGACAAAGACTAACATGAACAAAGGATGACCAAACGCCAATACAACACATGGCAATAACAACACAACACAACTTGACTGAACTTCCAGAGGCAACACAAGACAAAAGGGGAGAGAACAACTAGGGAATGCTAGGCTGCAGTAGGGAGAGTGTCATCACATGGTCCTGACATGGGTTATCCTGACAGCCTCTCACTAGGCGCCGGCCCCCATCTATGGTTATCCTGACAGCCTCTCACTAGGCGCCAGCCCCATAGGGTGACACATGCAGAATCAACCTTCCTTTCATGAGGACAAGGAAGTTGATCTTGCCAACCAGGCCTTCTCATCTCATCTCAAGCCTAAACAAGCACTTGAGCCATGAGTGAGGCATCCACTTATCTTGTTTAGTGTGCCTAACTACCCAACCCCCAGATTCATTATTTAGGTTATCACTTGATTAATCTACTTCCAACGGGTTATCCTGACTGCCACTTTGGACGCCGGCCCCACGTTGAAAGCCACCCCCCTACCTGCATCTAGAAGACCCTACTCAACAAACATAGCAAACGTCATCATGACGACGATGATACATAAAACATGCAAGGCATAATCCATCTTGCATAACCATTATTCTGATATGAACATATACATGTAATAATGCAAGGCATTCATCTTCTTGCATATCATCTCAATTACAAAGACATACTCTTAATACATTTTCCATGGCTTCCAATGAAGTAACTCATAAGAAAAATACTTTTTCATGAATACCGACGTCTCCCCATTGTCTAATCCAACACAACATCCCAAACAAATAAATAAATCAATCACAACATTCACGAAGAGCCTTTCTACACATCATGATGCATTTAGAATATTTACATTCTTTCACAATACCAACCAAATTCTTTATACATGACAAAAGGCAACATAGCTTTATTAATTCAAGACACTTATCAACAAGTTACATGACGTCGAAACACAACAACCTTGGCCTCTGGAAATGAACCCTTGACAACTTATACTTTGACCATTTCATACAATATCAATTCACATTAACTAATTATCTAATACCTTTAAATCAAATTTCCCAATACAATAATTATATATACCTAATCCTTAGTCCATTATCTTAACAAAATGAAGAAACCAAATTAAAACCAATGTCAAACTAAACTAAATTTCATTAACCATAATATATAATCACAGCGATTTTCTTTTAAATACATAATGACAACATTATTCTAAATTCCCAATTTCATTTGGCTTTAAAACAATCAACTATACTTTTGAAATAATAATAATAATAATAATAATGATCAATAACTTCAAAACATTCATCAATTGATTCATCACCAATAAGTATTTAAATTAAACAAATCCATCTATTAAAATAGCTCATTAGATTATACAAATCCTTCTATAGTATAAAACTCATAACACAACAATAATTGAAGTATCCTATATCATTTCTCCATAGTCCCCTAATACTCATGCATTCGATTATCATATACTCCAAGGATTTCTAAAGTTTCAAGGTTATAAGAAATTGAACTTATAGAGAATGCTAATAGCTAGACCTATAAGGATTATGGATCAATTATACGGTTGAAGAATTAAAAAAATTATTGCACTAATCAAGAACATTATGAATTAATTATTCATAACTTCCAAATCATGTTGCTCACTAAATCCTCGATAAACCCTTTCCTTGAATTGGCTCTAGAAAGCAATAATACAAAACAACTTATCCTACCATAAAACCTAATTGTCCCTACAATGGAATAGCAATAACATTATTATTAAATTAGGTATTTGACCATCATCTTTCCGTTTTGACTTAATAATAAGAATAGTAAAAATTATTATTATTATTATTATTGTAATAATAACAATAATGATAATAATTATAATTATAATAATAATGATACTAATAATAACATTGATATTAATAGTATTTCTATTAATATGCATTTAAACACATTGTAAAGTAAATAAACATTCCTTAGGGTTAATTTAAGCCAATAAGACGAAATGCATACAAGAAAGCACAACTAACCTGGTTTAACAATGACGGTTTTCTGCAGACTAGAGTTTGTATCTAAATCAGGCACTGCTGTGAGATCCACCACTGTTTTAAGGAATTCAAAAATGCTGTAAGAATTTTATAGCAAGAACATCAACCCACTTGATCGTTAATGAATCAATCAACGAGCTTGCCCTTTCTATCTCGGTGAGGGAAGGTGAGTTACTGAGGCGATATTTCATCATTCTTTTACTCTGCATTCATACTACTGATGGAAGCATAAATTGGCCAACAGCTTCATCATATTTCATCTGAGGGAAGCATAAGCAGCCTCCTGAACTAATAAACAAAAAGTGATGATACCTAACTTCAACATAATGCAAAATTAGCGTTGAAGTGATATATGAGGCCTTGGGTCAAAGACATATGCATCAAGCCACTTAGACAGTTGTCTTCATAATTATCCATCGATAAGTAACACCATGACCTGTCTTCTGTATTAAAGATGACTAGCTAATCTAGAAAATACCACATGTTAAACTATCTGGGTACAAATTGGCTGTTCTATTTGTGTATCACACAAATTTTTAGAGCACTCATTTTTTTAAATTTCCCATAGACGATTGCAAATGTATTTCTGTTGGAGTTTTCTCCTGAAGTGAATCCCCGTTGTCACTGCTCAGGTCAATCATACTGGAATCTACATTACTCACACTTGTGAACATGTCTTCTATGCCAAATAATCCCAGCAAATAACTCAGAAAATAGCAGGAAGGATGTAATTGCTCGCTCCATGAAAATGAATAGATCTACATCTGGCAATTTGATATCTAAAAACTTGAGCACTCTGTTGTACATTCGCCCCAGTTCACTGACATTACAATTAATGATTACTGCAACCTCTATTATTGTCAAAGGAAGATGACTTTGTCGAATAATCACATAGATACAAGCACCAATTAGAATTTCAGACCATCTTCCTGTACCCCACTATCCCTGTGTAAGTTTTTCCACCATATATTTAACCTCATGCACTCTTTCTGCAGGTAATCTCAATAATGATGTGAATTCCATCAATTTCTTCACTGCAATCGTTTGTTTCCTTTCATGATAGTCGTATTCTCCGTTGCTATGAACCCAACGGCCATTATGCCTGGCTGAATAGAGACGGGAAGCGCAGGCTCCGGTGTCTGTAGCGGACACAAAGTTTCCGAAGCCTTCTCTTGTTGCAGTGTCCCACGCCGCTGTGAAAGCTGAATCTTCCTTTACACAACCACACGACTCGCACACCACCATCCCCGTAATGCCATCCGTTGTCACACTCTTCTCTCCGCATTTGTCACACTGCAATGGCTCTTCCATTCTTCACACTTTTTCCACAGATTAAGAGAAGGCTCTTTATCATCGAAATCCCCTTCAGTTATGGACTGAGGTTTTGAGTTCAATATCAGTTTTCTAGAAACTTTTCAATGAAACGGCTTTATGCGGATCTTTTTCAATGAATCCATTCTCTTTCTAAGATTAACTAGGGTTTGATTGTCTTGTTTGCTGCATTCTCCCTGAAAGTTCGTGTTTCCATAGATATTGATGTTTCAAAAGCTCTGGATCAACCACGTAGCCCTCCACATAGTCGGCGTCGTGGTCATCCCATTTGCGGGTATGGTGATTGGGCTGAGAAGAGCTCCTACAGAGTAGAATCTCCCTCTGCCTCTGCGGAAATCGAACTTGGAACCTGTCGCCCCTGAATGAAGAGTGCTTCTTCATCCAAGGAAAAGAATTGTTGGGAGTCTTGCCATTCCCACACAGAGATACAGATAGACACTTGGTAGTCATCCATGCCAAATTTTGGAGCATGGTTTTACGCTGACCTCTCACACAGAGCTACCTGGCCTTGATTATCGAATCACCGAATCCGTTTCAATTACTAAAGTTCCACGCTTCTTTTCCCAGCCTTCTACTCTCTTCTTCTACCTGCAATGCTGTCCTCCTTGCCTCAACAAGCTTTTTCTTTTATAACACAATCCCTTCCTTCTTTCAAGGGACTCAGCATGCGATCCCGTGCATCTCCCTCCTCGAGAAGGACTTTTATTTAATTTCATACTCTCAAGAGGTTATTCCTTTTTTAAATACTAACACACAATTCTGGCAACATTAATTATTTTATAGCCGACCAAGCATAAAGCATTTAATAAAGTTATAATATTACAACTATCTATAATAGTACAACTATATATATTATTTATTTTATTAATCTAGTTGTAAATCACTAATTACAACATAACTTACAACTATTTTATTTATTTAAATATTTATTGTAAATAATATTATATTAAATAATACAAAACCTCTTACAATCTTTATTTAACAATAATACTTCTATTAAAATAATAATTTATTTACAACAATAATCAACAATTATCGACTCAATATTATCTTTTACAACTACATTTAATTATCAACATTATACTTTCCGTAATATAATTCTAATAAAAGCACAACGACACCTTACACACTTAGACACTTTCTAACCTAGTTAGACTCCAAGGTGCAATATTACCTGTCTGCAAATCATGATCGAATGACAGACAAAGACCAAAAGGATAAACTGACAACCAGACCACACTGACTTGGGACCTCACGTTAACTCCAAACAACTAATCCATTGGCGAAGGCACGCTCAGACCTGTAATCAGGTGGAGTCGATGCCTAGTACCTGCATTCCTGCAACAACGCACGGTTAAACATTCAAGATATATATACATCACATGCAGTCCTATAGTGAATGGAAATCGCAGTGAGGTAGGGTACTCGAGAGCAAGTAATACGACACTGTTCCATTCCCATTTATGAATAAACGATTAACTATGTTGAACAAGGTATCTGATATTAATCAACAACACAAAACATTCAATTCTCTTACAATCCAATATCGCAATTAACATCAAACATCTATAACATCTAGTTTATTCATCAAATTCTAAAGCATAAAATGATCAACAACTGTTATCATAACAATCAGGTTCATAAAGCAGTAACAAGATAACAAGAGATCCATCATCTACGGTCTAAGACACTATCATAAAGTCTAAGCAAACATCAATCTGATGGACGACGAGATGAGGGGCACTACACTACTCTACAAATATAGACATGGTCTCTATCTGCAAATTTATTCTCTAATGGTCTTTAGATTTTACCCTCTAAATTGGGATGTTTCATGTAACTTCATATCATTTGATTCTTGGATTCCATGTCAAGTTATTGTTTGTCAACATTAGGACTTACTTTGCAATTGGTTTACTTCAAGTTAATTTTTTATCTGATTATAAGGATTGATTAATTAAATATGAATAAGGGGATTTAATTTAATCTAGTATTTGCTATTTTTAATTTTATTTAATTCAAATAAAATATCATTACATGTTGATGCTAGTTGTAATCTGCATGACTTGTCTATGTAATAGATTTAATTTTAGCTAGATTTATTTAATTGGATAAAGCTTGATATTTCAAGGAATTGTGTAAAGCTTAATGTTGAGATTTTAATCCTACTAATGAATGAGGTCAATCTAAGTCCATTTTGGTGATGCATCACTTTTTAGTTAGATTTTATTCTAAGATATGTAAGCTTAATTGAATTAATAATGAGTAAATAGTCTAGAATTGTGTTTTCTCTTCTTTAACTATATATGTGCACCATGGATCTATTGATTTTTGTAATAAGCATCCAGTTATGAACAATCACCATTGTGAGAGTGAGAGAACTATGAAGACCCTAATTTTTATCGCACTTGTCATTCTGAAGCAATGATGTTTTAATCATATATCATAGTGACACAAAGGTCATAAAGCTAGTGTGAACTAACACCCCTAAGTGTGAACCACATTATTTTAACTATATACTTTAATTTTGGAACCCTAATTCTATGTGATAGTCTATAGGTGTATTTTGATGTCTTAAAGTGGGGGTGATAGAGAAAACTAAGGATCTATATGTTAAAGTTGATTTGTAAGTGCTTTCTCAAGGTATAACATGACTCTCCTACCTCAAGAGATAAAAAAAAACTCATATGGATTGATGACACCATACTGGATGGATGGAAAACATTATCTCCCCATTGGTATTATTACTTCTCAAGATTGTTGGTTCAAAGAATTTTCATGTAATGAAATACTTCCAAGTATATGTTTATAGATGAAAATTAATTGTAATGGTTATGCTACCTTTGTGAGAGTTTTTAGTTCCTAAAGATGAATGTGTATGAGGGAGAAACTAGATCTATGTGTTTATGAGAAGATTACAAAAATAAGTGTTTATTATAAAAGAATAAGAGTGTATTTATTCTAAAAATACCTTCCTTACAAATCAAGATATCAATTTAAAATAAATATTTTTAGATTATAAACCTATAATTCATATTTGTATGAGCACAAAAAGATTGGAATTCATTCATAAATCTATATAAAAAAGTACTTATAGATATAACTAAAAATAATAAAATATAATGATACTAAATAAAATAATGAAAATATATATTAAATTTGAAAACTGTATTTTTAATTTTTACAATTATTACAAAAAAAATCTATTTTGATCATATCTTGTAATCAAGTCACTCCATTTGATTACATTTATTCAAAGGATTTTGCCAAAAATTTCATGTGCATTGTCTATATTTATATAGTTTGCATATATGTCAATAGTTCACTTGCCTAGATAGTGAACTCTAGGATCTAGGGATCACTTGCAAGATAACCTTCCACATAAGAGATATGTAATGGAAATGCTATATTTCCAAAGAATGAGTGTGATGCATACAAGATGAGACATTATGTACAATAAGGGAACCCTAGTTTATATAGACAAACATGAGACCTAGGACAACATAAGATTATGACATGTGTCTTAATCTTATGGCTTGAGAAACTGTTGTCAATCGAAGTATGCACGCAAATGATAAGCTATCAACTTAGCTACCTATTGACACATGGGAGCACTCCTAGGCCTATGGGTTGCCTAAAACTTGGAGTGAACCTCCAGAGTAGGTTGGTTCCCCTGGCAGATCACCTAACTAAAAGACTTTATGGGAAAAGGGATAGAAAGTGAACTATAAATGAAATCCTAAACTCTAACAGGTGATGCACCGTAACTCTATCTATTCACTAAGTTGACTCACAATCAGCCTCACAAAGCCTTTTATCCTCACAATTTCACCAAAACAATGCAATGCATATATAATTTGCATGAAATCTTGAAAGCTAGAGGTTTACATGAAGGACAAACACAAGATTTATCACAACTTCAACCCACTAACCAGGCTAAACATAACATGCAACTTGCATTACATGAAACTCCCACACTCAATCTTGCAACAATGAGACATAGGAAAAGGATTTGAAAACCAAATCATAATTGAATATCAAAGCATTGACTACAAAAATGAAGTAGAAAACATGAAAGAGGAGAACACTGCTATTTTATTGATCTAAAATGAGTAGAAACTGAGTACAAAATTATTTACAAAGCTCTCTGCAAATGAACAAGAGAGGAAGAAATAATATTCTGAATTGAGAAAAAACTAAGTTTTCCCTCCTATATATGCCTCAAATATTTCGAAGATGGAAAAAAGAAAAAACTCTACAAAAATCTCTCCAAAAACAACCTTCCAAGTCATTTTTGAGATCCATAAAAAAGCCTACCAAAAAGGCATTGAACTATCTCCAAACTAAAGAGAAAAGCTACCAAATTGATTCCCCAAGTGGACCCACCAAAATCTCCTCAAAAATAGGCTCTATCTGATCAATAAAACGTTCCTTTTTTCCCACATCTTCTCAATTTCTCCCAAAAATAACAAATCCAAATATCCTCATATCAACTTGCTTTAATTGCATAAAATAGCAATTATTTAAAAGCAATTTATAAAACATTGCTTTAAACAATGTTTTACAATGATTTGTAGTTTTATCTCTGATTTGTTTTGATTTGATTTTTTTGCGAAAATACAAGGCTTAAATGAATCTTCGTCAAGTATAATACTTTCTATATGAGCATTTGATTTTCTACAAAAATCATAAAATTTCAAGGCACTATTGAATGGTTTTGAAAAAATAAAAAACCCCTAAGGTCATTCCTCCATTTGGTTTGCAAATAAAACCCTAAGGTATATGGGATATTGTCTTACCTTTCAAATGTGACTAAAAGGCCTCTAAGGCATAAAGCCTAGGAATCATATATGCAATAGGGACATAATACCCCTGATGGTATTAGTTGAGGCTTCTAATTTAAATTTTAATGTGATAAAATATCCACATCGACTAGGGCAAAATGGAACCCTAAACACAAAACAGACAAACCCTATATTTTCAAATTCATTTTGCACTGTCTTTTTTATGAAGAGGCTCTTCCTATGTTGCCATAGAGGTTAGGGTTTGAAGGGGAAATCCTTCGATTGATCTCTACAGTTTCTGAACAAATTCTTGGAGATTTCTTATAGAAAGTGAAAGCTAAGAGTCCCTATGTATAAATTCAAACAATATCTTTTATTTCATCCTAGATTTGGCTCAGAAGCCATGACCATGATAGTTTTTTTGATGCATTCATTGTGTTCATTGTTGTTTATTCTTCTTTGATGTTGAGGTTGCCATGGCTGTCTGGTTCGAGCCATCTAAAGCAATACATAGGTGGTCTTCAAAATGATTTTTCTAGGTAAGTTCTTCTTCATGCCTTGCCTCTTTACTTCAAAATCTTGAAATAGAATGCTTGACTTGAAGAAAACAACAAATGTATTATTGTCATTCCTGTAGATGTCAACTAAGAAGTATTTAATGTTATCTTGAGCATCAACCATGGAGATTTCTATGTGCTTCCTCATTGACGGGCCGCGGCCAAACTTATATTTCTCAGTATTTCCTTTTTGTTTACATGAGTTTAGAACCTTTCTATTTCCCTCTATATTTTGTGTTTCTCTTTTGAAATCCCATGTGGGTTTGATCCCTTGTGAGAAGAAACTTTCTCAAGCCACGAACCTTGATAGCATAAACTGAGGTTTTCTTCATTTGGTGGAAAATGCAAAAAAGAAAACAAAACCTTCTCTTCCACTATACAGGGAAGTGGCTTCATATACTTGGATCTTTATCTGACCAGAAGCATTTTCTTGTTCACTGGACTATCCCTAGGCAATTGGATGGATAGTAATTCTTATGCCATACTCTTTATGACGGTCACAATCACTTGAAACTTTGTCATGTTAGTGACAGCTACTATCTTTATTCATTTGGAAATGAATGAATTTGTCTTCATGTTGATGATGTTCTTTATGCACCTTTCTGACCTCTTTGCATTATCCTTCATAATACACATATGGAGCTTCATGATGGAATTACTCAGCCAATAATAATTACCCCTTTAAGGATATTTCATGAAATTGGTTCCTAATACTTAGTGGCATTATTGGTTGTTTTTATATTGTTGATATCTCAGTTGTTCCAGTGTAGTGATTGTTCCTATGAACAATATACTCTTTGTTGTTCCTTTTATATGAACCTTTTGTCATTAATCCTTGATTTCATTGTATAGCATCGACATTTTTGTGTATGGCTTCAACTGCATTACTCATCAATTAGATCATTCATGTATGATAATTACTCATTTTTACAATTGCTGCTACACATATGACTGAAGCAATATGATGGTGTTCATGATTGAACTCACTACTACCAACTGTATACCTTCATAGACCATCTCCTCATATATAAGCATTACTTACCATGATCTCCTATAACTTATGATTTCTCCTTGGCATTTAGTCATTATAAGTACAGTTACCTCTTTGTTCAATTATATTGTATCTTTTCAAGATTTAGGAGTATTTTTGATGTGGCATGAGCTGCCCCTTCATTTAATTTAGGCTGTTACATTATATCTTGAGGATGATAGTCTTTCACTTGTACTTGTACTCCATGGCTCCATCTTGTTTACTACAGAGGTATATGGTGACTAATTTTTATTCTTTATAGATGTCCTATGTGGTCAATGGCTTTCGTTTTTCCAATATAGTGATTTGAATGCATATAAATGATAATATATGATATTGTGATAGAAAATACATGTAAAAATAGAGCAATAGATATTCTGATGTTGGCAATGCCATTTACTCAATTTCACACCTCATTGGGTAGCCTTGGCTGAGCTCACTGCTCATTTGTGATTCTCATCTCATCATATTTGAGCTGACAATCATGAATGAACACTAATCTTGAGGCTCCTATAAACACTTTATGAATTACTCCTTGAGTTGAAATGTTTCTATTTGCATTAAGAACATGAATTCCTTTTTCAAATCCCTCTTGAAGATCCAGGGGCAGCATGTTGGGCTCAACCCTTGTGGGAGCCCACTTTGTACCACATTCTAAAATGTCTTCAGATCAGCAACATGATTTTATGTATACCTGCACAGGGAACAAACATGTTAGTTTTACAAAATAGTGAAGCTCAATGATGTTTTATTTCTTTAGGCTCTCTTGCATATGGATGATTTGATATCTAATATAGTACATCATAGACAATATATTATGTTTCTATTGATAGGCACATAGGAAACCATATCCAGAGCTCTAACAATCCTTCTTGTCATGATACAAGTTCATTCAAAGATTGGGAGCGAGGAGGAGCCAACTGCAATGAAGATCAAACAAAGACCTTAAATAGGTAATGATGGATATGCCTATTTTCCTATATGCTCTTTTCCTTTTTTATCTTCAGATGCATAGTGTATTTCCTATGTTTGTACTAGTTCAGCTATTCCCATGGCTTGTGTGGGACATTTGATCTTTCTTGCTTTCATTCAATGCAATAATTATTTAGTTGTTGTATCTCATTTGTAAAATTGAATGATTATTATAATGAAATGAACTACAAAGAAATGAATGATACACTAGTTTTATCTCTTTTGGCATAACAAAACATGATAAAATGGAACCTTTACTTTTCAAGCACTCTCTCTTATATTTCTTTGTAATCTGTTGTAGCCTCTTTCATGCTACAAAACACTGCATATTTTCTAAAAACACATTGCATAAAAATGCTAAACTTTCCCTTTAAATTCCAGTAAGTGTAATAGTTTGACCAAAGAAGAAATAGAATTCGAATCTTTCACCTTAACAAGAGTATAAGCTATCTCAGATCTACCAATTCAAGCTATTGGTGAAAAATTGGCAACATTTCTAGCAATTTCTATTAAATGCTTGCCTACTAAGCATTGGACCAGTTACCTAATACAATCCATTGGGCATGGAGTCAAACTCTGCTCCTCTTAAACTCAGAAAACAATGAACTCAGCTAAAAACTACTCCAAACAATAGCAGAAAACAAAATAAAACCAAACTAAAAGAAAACTAGAAGGCCCTATTAGCTAGAAAACATGTACAATAGCACTGTTGTTCTCAAAATCAGTTACGCTCGTTTTTGTAGACAACCCCCACAAAACTTGTCTGTTTCGTGAATCTACACTCTAAGATTGCAAATCAAGAAAAGATTTCCTTGGTCTCGTGTGAAGTAATTTGACATTCTAAACTCATCTATGACATTCCCTTGAATTGATTTCTTGATATTCACGAGGATCGTTCAGGTCATAAACTGGTTAAAAGGTCAAGTTTTAGTCATTTTTTAGGTGTTAGCCAAATTTTTGATTTATCATGTAAGAGCGGTGTTTTCACCTGCTATTACATATTTTGAAGTTTGTTTTAATATGTAATAGCGGAGTTTTTAGCCGCTATTACATATGATGCATTTTTGTTTGTTGTGTAATAGCGGCCAAATCACCCGCTGTTACATATGACTTTTGAATCTGCTTACCGGAATGGCCGAAACAGCCGCTTCAACAAGATGTCTAGATCTTTTAACTGGAGTAACATTTATGGGGGTCATTCATGCCAGGTATTAATGGTTTTATTTTCAACCTTTTAAGATGTTATAAACCCGTGGTCTCGTCATTTCTTTCATTTCAAAACAAAAACCATTTAGCCTGTTCACTAATACCATCTTCGACCACCAAATCGCGTGCTTTCGAGTTATAGTGGATTTTGTGTTGCAGATTGGCGCTTAGGGTTTTCTACCAACGTCACAGGTAGACCTTTCTTTTAAACATGTTCTTCTTTCCAGAGATTTTCATTTAAATGCAACTGTTGGTTTAGGTTTTGATTAGATAGATTTTTGTTAGGTTTTTATTCTTTTGTTTTGGTTATGTTTGTGATTTGTGTCTGGAGTGTTTTTGCCCATACAACATAGGCTGCCGTTAGGGTTTTTGTTTTGAGGATGCTGTGTTTTTCATCATTTAAAACTTTCACCATTGATACAACTTCCGAAGAGATGCAACAATGGCCAAATTCGCCACTTAGACCTTCCAAACCCCGCAACTCCCATTATGTGTAATGATGGCAGATTTCTCCGTCCTTACACTGAAGACTGCAAAAAACCCTATGTAGTGTTGGCTTTTATTGCCAACTGAACACTACAAAAACCTGTCAGTCTCACATGCGGTGTCGGTGGGAATCACCGCTCAAGTGTTCAACCTCAAGTTTTGGTTCAAATGCAATAGCGACTAATACAACCGCTCCTACACCAAAACTCATTATCACTTCCCTGCCGAAGCAGCCGATACACCCGTCCAAGCATTTGCTAGTGATGAAACCCATTATATGCCATAGCGGCTTTTTCACCCGCCCGAGCATCCAGTGTTGAGGAAATTCATGACCTACTGAAGCGGTGTTTTTCCCTGTCCAAACACTTGAAGTTTTCACTCATTCACATGTAATAGTGGTCATAAACACCGCTCGTGCATGTTAAACCAAAACTTTCCAAAATACATGTAATAGCAGCATTTTCAACTGCCTTTACACCTGAAGTCTCTCCCAAGTTGCAATGGTGGCCAAATCACCCGCTGAAGCACATTTTCCTGATTTTTCCCAACACTGGAAAATTCACTTTTCAAAACCAAAAGCCCGCTTCACCTTCGCCTTGATTTGCACACTCAAGCCCTTTAAACACATGCTTTCTTGTCCATGATCGTCAAAACGCAGTTGACTCAGTTTATCCAATTTTTCCCCTAACTGCGAGATCATGGCCTTTTGCAGTTCTCAATCAACATTCGTGGTGGTGTTCAAATTCACAGTTCTCTCCAGGGCTCATGTCAGAATCATCTCCGTCAAAGTCCAGAGCCATGAAGTACAAGTACCAGGGTGTCTTTCTAGTAACGGCAGTACAGTCAAATGTTGATGAAATCAGAGACATGGAAATTGGGCATGTAGACATGGCTGAGTTCATAGATAGAACTAAACAAGCAAATCCCTCCAAGCATATGTAGAAAATCATTGACAGCAGTATTCATTTGGTTGCATCATTTCCAGTTAGCGCACATAATCCTGAATTTGTTCTACAAGTGGCCAATCATTACAACAAAGACACTAGAGCTGTGACGGACTCACAGGGAAATGTAATCATGAGACTGGATGTAGAATTCATGGACAAAATCTTCATGTGTCCACCAATTGAAAATGTTGGGCAAATTGATTTTGCTCAGGGTCAACAAGACTATGACAATGACTTGGAATCTGCTAGGAGGCACATAAATAGCACATAGTTAAAGATTACTAGGGCAACTTTGACCAGATGGCCAAAAGACCTTCACAGGAGTGATTTTGTGGAGGAAGTGTGTGATTTGATTACTCTCTTGAGTCACATCAGAGGACTCCTTTCTGCTTCCAAATAATAGGACTGGATGTACACTTATATCAAGGTGATTCCACAGGGTAACCAGAAGATATTCTGGGGTGAATAGATCAGCAATGCTTTGCACGAGCAACTGGTAAGAATCAATACTACCTTCAAATTTTACATGACCTCTTATCTTGTCTATGCTGCTGCAAGCATGAGGAACTTTCCAGGTTTAACCCAAGTAGGAGACAGGAGATTGGTCCTAGTGTATGAATACTACCCCCAAATCACTCTGAGGGGGTCAATTCATCATTTCAGAAGAGCCAATGATGCATTCTTCTTAGTTTTCATGTGCCTATGGGATGATGAACTGGTTCAAAGAAGAGTTTCTGATGAAGCATGGCAAGTTGTAAATTCTTTTGGTTGCTTGTTCTTGCAATTTCCCACCTTCACATATCTTCAAGTAGGATACTATCTTGGTTACCCTTACATGCTGCCACAGTATCCCAGTGATCACATTGTTCTTATGGAGCTTTGTAGATAACTGATTGTGGTACACAACAAACAGATGGAGCTTAAGAGGATGGGGATAAAGTTTCCCATTGAAATTGGGAGGTACTCAGTTCAATCTGCCAACAAAGTAAAGATAATTGACTCTGAGTTGCAGTTGGTCACCATGAAGACCTATAAGAAAAGAAATCATTTTGACTTCAGAAGGGTTCAAGATAAAATCAAGAGGAAGTCAACTTTTCATGTGCCAATGGTCGAAGATATCTGGGCGGATCTCAGGACTCAAAATGAGCTCAGAAAACTAGATTTCTGCAGACTTCATCTAAGCCAAATTGAAGAACTAGGACTCACTGATATTCTAGATGGAATGGAGGATGATGGGGATGTCCCAGATCACAAATATGAGGCAGGAAATGTTGAGGCTTCACCTCTCCCAGAGGTGAAATGATCAGTTAGGGAGGAAACATCTATCAGGAAAAGATTCCAACCAATACTAGCAAACACCAACTTGTGGTTGAAAAGTAAAGGGATTCAGTTGAAAGAGTTCCTTATAGGTTCTGAAGAAGAGATACAGGAACAAACAGGTAAGAAGGTGGAAAATTGAACTAAGAACAAGAGTGACACCCCTTCTTCCTCCAAGGTACACAAACGAAAGATCAAATTTGTATCCAAGGGAGGAAAGAAGAAGGAAACCACAGAGGCTTCTGATGCCACTAAGTCAGATGTTGAAGATACTAATGATGATTAGATGGAAATTGAAGATGTTGAGACTGAAGAACAAAATGTTCAAACGTCTAAGACAAACGTATCTGATGAAGTTGAACAAGGTGAAGATGAAGATACAAAGGTAGAGCAACTTGATGGTTCCCCTCAGACTCCTGTGAAAGATCTTCCTTCCAAGACACAAGTTCTTACACCTCTTCCTCATGTTCTAGTTTTTGATGGTTTGCCAGTAATTTCAAATGTTCCTCTTTCTCCCAGTTTTGTTGTTTCTTCTGACAATACTCCTCCATCCATGAAAGCTAGCTTTGGAACTGTTTTTGATTCTTCTAGTTCCATTCCAAACTTATCTTCCCCTTCTTTTGATATTGGGGAACAAACTATTTTAGAGAACCTTCTGGATGCATCACAAAAGGTTGTTGAAATAGGTGTTGTATTTACCAACACAAGTCCAATTGTCACTATCACTGGCACGAATATAGATACAACCAAGCAAGTAGTGGATCCCCCTCTAGCTGTTGACACATCTATACTTCCTCCATGGCTATCTGCCTATACTCCAAAGAGGAAGAAGCAAGCCATCTCACCTAATGAGATTGACATTGCAAAGTTGTTGCCCATGAAAGCAAAGAACCAGAAAAAGAAGCCTAAGACTGTTTCTAGGCTGGTCATTGAAAAGGGAATCAGATAAGCTGAAATTGTCAAACCTCCCGAAGATGCCACGGTTGATACTTTTGACATGAGCAATTATGTCATCTCAAGGGTTGAGCTTGGTAAAGTGACTCATGAGGGTGTCAAAGCAAATTTCCAGACCACTGCCAGTACCCTACTTGAAAAGTATGATGAAGCCAAGAGGGAAAAGGAGCAATACAAAGCAAAAGCAGAACAACTGGCCATTGTCCTTCAGAAAATAGTAAATTCATCAGAGATAGTAGAACCTATGGCAGTGACAGTGGAAGATCCCCTGATATAGAAGGTTGAAAAAGCCCAAGCCAGAGCTAAGGTAGTGGGGGATGTAGTGGAGCAGTTGTTGGCTCAAGGACGAGTTCTGTGAAAAACTGTTGTGGAAAGAAAGGAGAAAATGGACAAAGCCAAACCTAAGTTGGACAATCTAGTGGATCTACTTTCACAAGAGCTGCAAGATCAAGAAGAGAGCCTAGAAGAGTGGATAGATATGAAGAAGATCAAGATAAAGAATCTAATCACTATCGGGGTCATCACCAATAGGGAATCATATCTCAAGACCAAGGAGACTCTAGCTCATCGTATTTTCATAATAAAGAGTCTACTTGAAGATCTGTGCCAAGCTCGAGAAGCCAGCGAAGATAGTGATGTCACACTCCTACACCGGCTAGAAGAACTTCCTTGCACCTTGACAAGGGAAGATCATAGTTTCCTCACAGCACAGGAAATGATAAATTCTTTCGAAGAAATGGTACAAAAGAAATTTGAAGAGGAAGCTCCCTCAATGCTCTCAATGGATAGCCTGTATGATCAACATTCGACTCTGGAGAATCTAAAGGATAATTTAGACAAGCATGAAAAGGCAGTAAAGGTGGTGAAAGATTTAATTCTCTGAGATCGCACCATCTCTGAAAACACAACGAAACCAGATGCATGCAAGATGTCAGTTGTTCAAACTATGTACCAGAACTTCCTGAGGAAAAAAGATGGAGGAAGCTAGTGCCTTAGCTTATTTTTCTTAGATGTTATGTAAATTGAATTTTGTTTTGGACATCTACACATGTAATTTTCTAAAATGTAATTACATGTGAAACAAGAGAAGTCATAAGTCAAATAGGACTCTCTTGTTGAATAAGTCAAATTAGTTGTAGATTTCCTTAATTTTCTCAAGGCCTTTCCCTATAAATAAAGGGGGCCTCTTTTGTAAATATTATCTTTTGTCTATTGCAAGAAAACTCTGGTGAATTGAGAAGCAAATCAAGACTTTGTGCTTTTTGTGAAAATCAATATTCAAATACTTATCAATACAAGAAAGTGAGTTCAATTCCAATCTTTGTCTTGGGATTATTTGTGTTGTGATAGTTTGTTCTTACGTCTTGCTATCATAATCTTATTTGATAATAATTGAAGTGTGGAGTTTGTTTCAAATGATTGAAGAGCGCTCTTAATTTGATTCTGATAAACTTTGTGTTATCAAATTAGTTGTGGGTTATATGTTCATGTTTGAGAGAATACAATAGTTTGGAGACTTTGTGCTGCAAGTTGTTATATTCAATTTACTTTTATCATCTTGAAGAGGAGTGAAGACTTTGGGCTGCATTCTACTTCAAATAGTTTCGTTTACAAGTAGTAAGTGAGGTAATAGAAAACTTTTTGTTTCTGTGATTTTGTGATAATTTATAAGTCTTCTATCAAAAGTTTGAAATATAAACATCTATTCTGAAAAAAGAGAATGAGATGAGATGGAACCACCACAAACATAGTTTTTACTGTACATAAATTTTATAAGTTGTTTGATTTGCAAAAGTTAAGTAATTAGAGGGAACCTCCCCTTGCTGAGAGGAGAGACTTTGTCTCATCATAGCTATGGCTGATATACCCATTTTGCCGTTAGCGAGTTAACGACAAAATATTCACCCAACAGGTTTTTTGGCAACTCTACTGGGGAAGGAACATGCAACTTGAAGCCTCACGCTCTGAGTTGAAGCATTTTCAGTTCTTTTCCATTTTCTTGCAAAATTGTGTTTAGCATAATACATTCTGGCAGATTCCTGGTACACCAAAAGTAAGAGGGCTCAGGGTATTATTGATCCTGCATTTGAATTGATGTAGCAGAATCATTTTCGATTCTTAACTCCACAACCTTGTCTTCAGTGCACCAAGAGTTTTCCCCTACAAACACTAGGTCTCCAATACCAGGTGAAGTTTTTAGTGCTAACAGAGTTTTGGCTATTCATACACCACCAAGGTTTGTTATACCACCTTTCAATCAGCGCGTCATGGCAACCCAAGGCCCTTGGGGTAATACCTTTGGTCCTCTGAATTTGACCCCACCATTGCATGAACTACCTCGTAGTTCAAGAGAATTTCCCCAAATTCTATGGTGATGGGAAAGTTCATCCTGATGAGCACATTGCGGCTTTCTATACAGCCTGTGGTGTGATAGGTGTCGAGCACGAAGATGTTGTTGTACGACTCTTTGTAGAAACACTACAAGGTGCTGCTACAAACTGGTTTTACCACCTTCGAGCTCAAACCATAATGAGCTGGGCTACTCTCAAAACCATGTTTGAAGCCAAGTTTAAACCTGCGGAAGATGCTCATGCATTTTTGGCACAGCTGACACAGATGAAAAAGGAACCTCATGAACCAATGCGAGATTTCATTGCTAAGTTCAACAAATTGAGAAACAGGATTCCCACTACCGTTGAGCCAACAGCGGAGAACCTTAAATGTTTCTTTATCAATACGCAACTTCCGGAGGTGAGTTTCCTATTGAGGTGAGCTGCTCCTACTGATCTTGCTGCAGCTCAGATTCTGGCAACTGAAGTAGAAGATGATCTTATCCTTGCGGGTAAGATAAGAAGGGATACTAATAGAAATAAAAACTCCTTTTCTACTAAGAATCCTTCCACAAGCACCACGGATCCCATGGTGCAAAAGCTAGCAAATGAATTGCTAGCTCTAAAGAGACAAATGTCCCAAGGCATGTCTGCGCCTCCTTCTTACCAAGATATACCAAGGAGGACATTTCCAAATAATTCATATCAAGGCAATGCTGCCATGAATCAAGGACAACACAATCATCTTCCGCCTACACAGGGGAAGCTTGCCATTGAAGCAGTGCCGGTCAACTCTGCTGTTGGCTACTATGAAGGTGAAAATGAACTTTCTTTCCAACCTGAGTTGGATTATGAAAATGGTCCTAATCTCTTTACAGAAGGAGAAGAAGAGTTAGCTGGCAACTCTACCATCAGCTTTCTAAACTATTAGGATGAGGCTGAAAAAGGAGAAGTGTGTGAAGGAGCATATGCTGTTTTCACTAGGTCTCAAAATCAGTCAGCTCTTCAAGCTGATAAAGGGAAGGTGAGAGAAGAATCTCAACCGGTGATTTCAATCGCTAAATGGGGGACTCCACTACCTTTCCAATCAAAAGATCTAGTGGTCAATAAACAAGTAAGTGCCTCTAATGAATTTGTGCCTTCCACTTCTACTCCTCAGACTAGTGCTCTTTCTACCAAAAATCAAAATGATGGTTTTTCTTCCTCTGTAGCTAATTCTTTTCAGCAATTTGATATAATAGATCATGCTAGGAGAACTAAGATACAAATGTCTAAAGTAGAATATTTACAGGCTAATCCTGAACAATTTGATAGATTAGCCAAATATGTCAAAAATAAGGCCATCCTTGCAGGACAAGAGTTTCCCAAAGCTACTCATGACTCCTCCAAAAGTAAACCTACCCAAAACAATCTTGTCACTACTCCCCCTGAAGCCTCTGGAAAAATTGAACCTTTCTATGTTTCCCTATTAGTAAATGGTCATAAATTGAGCAATTACGTAATAGATTCTGGAGCCTCAGACAATGTTATGCCTGCTAAGGTAGCAGATGCCCTTGGCCTCACCTTAACCAAAACTTTTGGGAGGTGTTTCTCTATGGAGAATAAGCAAGTTCCACTTTTGGGTCAAATCAAAGATGCCCAATTTGCATTTGCAGCTTTTCCAAATAAGAGAATCAAGATGACAGTCTTGGTAGCTGATGTTCCAGCTTCATATGGCATTCTTCTTGGATGTAATTTCTGCAAGGATGTGGGTGGGGAGTTGAACATGGATTTGTCTAAAGCAAGGATACCTATTAAAGGTGTCATGCAGAAGCTGCTTCCTAAGAAGGAGGCAAAATACATTGTTACTCAAACCTCAAACCCCAAAGCTCAAATTTTGTTTGAGTCCTCAGGAATGGGTAACTATTTTCTGTCTACTGAAGATTGTTCTAGTTCATTAGATGAGAGTACATCGGGTGATAGCTCTGATATGTCAGATGGAGACTCAGAAGAGTTTTCAGATGAAAGTTCAGGTGAGAGTATAGTAATACCAGATTCTTCCCTCACTGACGAAGAGGAGTCCTCTGACCAAAGAAAGTCCAAGAAATCAAATTCTGATGGAGTCTAGATTTTAGAATTTGATGGCAGTTGTTCTTCTACTGGTTCTAGAGCTGGAGTGGTCTTGATATTGCCACAAGGTGATATTTTACCTTTTTCATATAAGTTACAATTTGACAATACTAATAACACCGCCAAATACGAGTCCTTGTTGCTTGGATTGGAAGCTACGCGTGCCAGAGGTGTTAAAATCCTTCATGCTCAAGGGGACGTCGAATTGGTGGTTTGTCAAGTAAGAAATTTGTACCAAACTAAAAATGAAAGACTGAGACACTATCGCAATCGCGTATGGGATTGCATTGAAGGTTTTGATGCTTTCAACATTTCAGCAGTGCCAAGAGAGTTCAATGATCCTACATATTCATTGCCTGTTTCTGCCACTCTCATGGTGCCACACAAGGATTTCAAAGGAAACAAGTACACTATTGAGCTGGTCTTCCGACCAAGTGTACCTGATAATGCTGACCATTGGCAGGTGTTCAATGGTGATAACCAAATCATTGTTTTCCTAGAAAAGATGGATAGTTTTGATGAGCTTTAATTTGAAGGAAGTGAATCGCCACTACGTGAATATGTTTCAGAGATAGATTCACAAACCAGAAAAGAATTTCTACAATTGAAAGGAAATAAAATCCCAAAAGGTTTGGTTTCCCTTGAGAAATTCTTTGATAAACATGACAGGTATATCAAGCAGCGGCAACAACAATAGGATTCAGGATCCTCTATGGAATTTGAGCAGGTCAATTTGGGTTCTGAAGCAGATCCTAAGATGGTCAACATTGGAAAATGTTGCACTGCTGATGAAAGATTCAAATTCATTACCCTCCTTCACCATTATATTGACGTTTTGGCTTACTCCTATGATGACCTGAAGTCTTTCAGGCCTAAGGAGGTTCAACACGAAATTCCCCTCAAAGCTGGATCGTTGCCTCACAAACAAACGCAGAAGCAATACAATCCAAAGATATCAGGTACGATTCTTTCTGAAATTTAGAAGATGCTGAATGCAAGGATAATTTTTCCAATTCATCATTCCACATGGATCACAAACATAGTACCTATAAGGAAGAAGAACGGAGAAATCCGTATCTGTGTTGATTTCAGGAATCTCAACCAATCTTCCTTGAAAGATAACTACCCTTTGCCCATCATGGACCAAGTATTGCAAACAATGACTGGTTCAGAAATGCTATCTATGTTAGATGGTTTTTTGGGATATAACCAAGTGGAAGTCAATGAAGCTGATTAGTTCAAAACTGCCTTCACCACACCATGGGGCACATTTGCATATCGCAGAATGCCTTTTGGTCTGATCAATGCTAGCGCAACATTTTAGAGAGCGATGGATCTTGCCTTTAGAGATGAGATGGGTAAGTTCATCGTGGTGTATCTTGATGACTCGACTATTTTCTCCAAAAACTGTCATGATCATGTGCATCATTTGTGACAAGTGCTGGAGCGCTGTCGGTAAAATGGTATTTCCCTCAATCCCAAGAAGTCAGTTTTTGGGGTGACAGAAGGTAAGCTTCTCAGACACATTGTATCCCAGGAAGGTACTAAGATTGACTTGGAGAGAGTTAAATCTATTCAAAGTCTCACTCTACCTACAAGTAAGACTGTTGTTCACTCTTTCTTTGGAAAGGTGAATTTTCTACCAAGGTTCATTCCTGAGTTTGCAGAAAAAACTTGTCACATTGTTAATATGATGAAGGGTAAAGCCACTTTCCGTTGGACTACGGAAGGTAAGGAAGCGTTCGAGGATATCAAGAGAGCTATTGCTCATGCTCCAATTCTTGTTTGTCCTGACTACACTAAGGATTTCGTAGTCTATAGCTACGCATCAGAACACACACTTTCAGCTATTCTAGTTCAGCAGAATGAAGAAGGCATTGAATCCCCCATATCATTTATGAGTTGTCCTCTCAAAGCTCATGAATTGAAGTATTTGAATATGGAGAAGCATGCCTATGCCGTAGTCAAAGTAGTTAAGCATTTCAGGTTCTATATTCTAAACTCACACACTGTTGTCATGGTGCCTGATACAACAGTCAAATCTATCCTAACTCAACAGGAGTTCGGAACAAAGAGAGGTAATTGGATCACTAAGATCCAAGAATTTGATCTGGATATCAAGCCTACCAAGCTTGTGCATGGTAAAGGTTTGTGTCAATTGATCGCAGATAACATTCCAAAAGAGACAGGGGACGAAGAAGAAGAAGTTGCGGACATGCCAACTGTTCTTTTTGTTACTACAACTGACAAGTGGTATTCCAATATCGCTCATTTCCTTACCTATGGTGAGTTCCCTTCTCACTTGTCTTATAAGGAAAAGAGAACTGTCAAGTTAAAAAGTGCTAACTATGTCCTTTGGGAAAATGGTTTGTACAAGAGAAGTCTTGATGGTGTATTTCTCCGTTGCGTGGATAAAGTGCAACAAAGTAGACTTTTGGAGTCTTTCCACAATTTGGCTTGTGGCAGACATTTTTCAGCACCTGTAATGGCTCACAAGATTCTGCGAGCTCGATACTATTGGCCCACACTATTCCAAGATGCGTACAATTGGGTACGCAGGTGTGAGTTATGCCAATAGTTTGTTGGGAAACCAAAATTGGCAGCCTTACCTCTAAAACTAGTGGTGATTGAGGAGCCTTTTCAGCAATGGGGTATTGACTTCATTGGCATAGTGAATCCATCATCAAGTGCAGGACATAACTATGTTCTCACTGCAATAGACTATTTTACCAAATGTGTGGAAGCTATTCCAGTCAAGCATGCTACTTCAGAGGTGGTATGCAATTTTCTTAAAGAGAACATTATTTCTAAGTTTGGAGTTCCAAACAAGATTGTAGCAGACAATGCTACTTGTTTTTCCTATCATGAGATTACTAAGTTTTTCTACAAACATGGGATCACTCTTTCCCATTCTTCAGACTATTATCCACAAGGGAATGGTCAAGCAGAATCAAGCAATAAGAATCTGGTCACTATCATTAGGAAACTTGTAGATGAGAATCAGAGAACTTGGCATAAGGCATTGTTTGATGCTTTATGGGCAGATAGAATTACCCCCAAAAGGGCGATAGGCATGTCGCCATTTCAGCTTCTATATGGTCTGAATGCGGAGATACCAATTACCTTGGAATTGCCAGCATTGAAGTTGGTAAAGGCATTGGAAGATAGAACTTTTGATAGTTCTATTGATAAAAGGATCATGTATTTGACTGAACTTGAGGAGCAGTGCACTATGGTGGTGGACCATATTGTTGAGCACCAAAATCAAGTAAAGAAACTCTTTGACAAGAAGACAAAGGCTCGTGAGAGAGGTCCATTCACCATCCATCAATTCTGTGGTGAAAACAATTCCTTGCTGGAGTATCAGGATGGAAGACCATTCTCATTGCCTCACAGTGGACAACATCTGAAGCACTTCAATCCTTGAAGTATCAGATAAGTTAAAAATTGTACATTTGTATAGTTTTGTGTTTTTATTTGTGTTTTCATTTAGTCTTTTGTGTCTTTTTCTTTTTAGCTTGACTCTATAGCCCAATGGCATGGATGAAGGCACTTAGAGACTGGATTCTAATCCCTTCGATTATTTCAAAGTTTGATCGAAGGAATTTCCCCAGTTAGAGCTAGCTGTTGTTCTCAAAATCAGTTACGCTTGTTTTTGTAGACAACCCCCACAAAACTTGTCTGTTTCATGAATCTACACTCTAAGATCGCAAATCGAGAAAAGATTTCCTTAGTCTCGTGCGAAGTAATTTGACATTCTAAACTCATCTGTGGCATTCCCTTGAATTGATTTCTCAATATTCGCGAGGATCATTCAGGTCGTAAACTGGTTAAAAGGTCAAGTTTTAGTCATTTTTTAGGTGTTAGCCAAATTTTTTATTTATCATGTAAAAGCAGTGTTTTCACCCGCTATTACATATTTTGAAGTTTGTATTAATATGTAATAGCGGAGTTTTTAGCTGCTATTACATATGTTGCATTTTTGTTTGTTGTGTAACAATGGCCAAATCACCCACCGTTACATATGAGTTTTGAATCTGCTTGCCAGAACGGCCGAAACACCCGCTTCAAGAAGATCTCTGGATCTTTTAAATGGAGTAACATTTATGGTCATTTGTGCTAGGTATTAATGGTTTTATTTTCAACCTTTGAAGATGTTATAAACCCATGGTCTCATCATTTCTTTCATTTCAAAACAAAAACCATTTAGCCTATTCGCTAGTACGATCTTCGACCACCAAATTGCGTGCTTTCGAGTTATAGAAGATTTCATGTTGCAGATTGGCGCTTAGGGTTTTCTGCCGATGTCATAGGTAGACCTTTCTTTTAAACACATTCTTCTTTCCAGAGATTTTCGTTTAAATGTAACTGTTGGTTTAGGTTTTGATTAGATAGATTTTTGTTAGGTTTTTATTCTTTTGTTTTGGTTATGTTTGTGATTTGTGTCTGGAGTGTTTTTGCCCATACAACATAGGCTGCCGTTAGGGTTTTTGTTTTGAGGACGCTGTGTTTTTCATCATTTAAAACTTTCACCATTGATACAACTTCTGAAGAGATGCAAGAAGGGCCAAATTCGCCGCTTAGACCTTCCAAACCCCGCAACTCCCATTATGTGCAATGACGGCAGATTTTTCTATCCTTACACCGAAGACTGCAAAAAACCCTATGTAGTGTCAGCTTTTATCACCGACCGAACACTACAAAAACCTGTCAGTCTCACATGTGGTGTCGGTGGGAATCACCGCTCAAGTGTTCAACCTCAAGTTTTGGTTCAAATGCAATAGCGGCCGATACAACCGCTCCTACACCAAAACTCATTATCACTTCCCTGCCAGAGCAGCCGATACACCCGTCCAAGCATTTGCTAGTGATGAAACCCATTATATGCCATAGCAGCGTTTTCACCCGCCCGAGCATCCAGTGTTGAGGAAATTCACGACCTGCTAAAGCGGTGTTTTTCCCCATCCAAACACTTGAAGTTTTCACTCATTCACATGTAATAGCAGTCATAAACACCGCTCGTGCATGTTAAACCAAAACTTTCCAAAATACATGCAATAGCAGCGTTTTCAACCGCATTTACACTTGAAGTCTCTCCCAACTTGCAACGGCAGCCAAATCACCGCTGAAGCACATTTTCCTAATTTTTCCCAACACTGGAAAATTCACTTTTCAAAACCAAAAGCCCACTTTCACCTTCGCCTTGATTTGTGCACTCAAGCCCTTTAAATGCATGCTTTCCTGTCCATGATCATCAAAACACAGTTGACCTAGTTTATCCAATTTTTCCCCTAACTGCGAGATCATGGCCTTTTGCAGTTCTCAATCAGCGTTCGTGGTGGTGTTCAAATTCACAGTTCTCTCCAGGGCTCATGTCAGAATCATCTCCGTCAAAGTCCAGAGCCATGAAGTACAAGTACCAGGGTGTCTTTCTGGTAACGGCAGTACAGTCAAATGTTGATGAAATCAGAGACATAGAAATTGGGCACGTAGACATGGCCGAGTTCATAGATAGAACTAAACAAGCAAATCCCTCCAAGCATATGCAGAAAATCATTGACAACAGTATTAATTTGGTTGCATCATTTCCAGTCAGTGCACATAATCCTAAATTTGTTCTACAAGTGGCCAATCATTACAATAGAGACACTAGAGCTGTGACGGACTCACAGGGAAATGTAATCATGAGATTGGATGCAGAATTCATGGACAAAATCTTCATGTGTCCACCAATTGAAAATGTCAGGCAGATTGATTTTGCTCAGGGTCAACAAGACTATGACAATGACTTGGAATCTGCTAGGAGGCACATAAAAAGCAAATGGTTAAAGATTCCTAGGGCAACTTTGACCAGATGGCCAAAAGACCTTCACAGGAGTGATTTTGTGGAGGAAGTGTGTGATTTGATTACTCTCTTGAGTCGCATCAGAGGACTCCCTTCTGCTTCCAAATTCCAGGACTGGATGTACACTTACATCAAGGTGATTCTATGGGGTAACCAGAAGATATTCTGGGGTGAACAGATCAACAATGCTTTGCATGAGCAACTGGTAAGAGTCAATACTACCTTCAAATTTTACATGACCTCTTATCTTGTCTATGCTGCTGCAAGCATGAGGAACTTTCCAGGTTTAACCCAAGTAGGAAACAGGAGATTGGTCCCAGTGTATGAATACTACCCCCAAATCACTCTGAAGGGGTCAATTCATCATTTCAGAAGAGTCAATGATGCGTTCTTCTCAGTTTTCATGTGCCTATGGGATGATGAACTAGTTCAAAGAAGAGTTTCTGATGAAGCATGGCAGGTTGTAAATTCTTTTGGTTGCTTGTTCTTGCAATTTCCCACCTTCACATATCTTCGGGTAGGATACTATCCTGGTTACCCTTACATTCTGCCACGGTATCCCAGTGATCACATTGTTCTTATGGAGCTTTGCAGAAAACTGATTCTGGTACACAACAAACAGATGGAGCTTAAGAGGTCAGGGATAAACTTTCCCATTGAAATTGGGAGGTACTCAGTTTAATCTGCCAACAAAGCAAAGATAATTGACTCTGAGTTGCAGTTGGTCAAATGAAGACCTATAAGAAAAGAAATCATTTTGACTTCAGAAGGGTTCAAGATAAAATCAAGAGGAAGTCAACTTTTCATGTGCCAATGGTCGAAGATATCTGGGTGGATCTCAGGACTCAAAATGAGATCAGAAAATTAGATTTCTGCAGACTTCATCTAAACCAAATTGAAGAACTAGGACTCGCTGATATTCCAGATGGAATGGAGCATGATGGGGATGTCCTAGATCACAAATATGAGGCAGGAAATGTTGAGGCTTCACCTCTCCCAGAGGTGAAATGGTCAGTCAAAGAGGAGACATCTATCAGGAAAAGATTCCAACCAATACTAGCAAACACCAACTTGTGGTTGAAAAGAAAAGGGATTCAGTTGAAAGAGTTCCTTACAAGTTCTGAAGAAGAGATACAGGAGCAAACAGGTAAGAAGGTGGAAAACTGAACTAAGAACAAGAGTGACACCCCTTCTTCCTCCAAGGTACACAAACCAAAGATTAAATTCGTATCCAAGGGAGGAAAGAAGAAGGAAACCACAGAGGCTTCTAATGCCACTAAGTCAGATGTTGAAGATACTAATGATGATCAGACGGAAATTGAAGATGTTGAGACTGAAGAACAAAATGTTCAAAGGTCTAAGACAAAGGTATCTGATGAAGTTGAACAAGGTGAAGATGAAGACACAGAGGTAGAGCAAATTGATGGTTCCCTTTAGACTCCTGTGAAAGATCTTCCTTCCAAGACACAAGTTCTTACACCTCTTCCTCATGTTCTAGTTTCTGATGGTTTGCCAATAATTTCAAATGTTCCTCTTTCTCCCATTTTTGTTGTTTCTTCTGACAATACTCCTCCATCCATGAAAGCTAGCTTTGGAACTATTTTTGATTCTTCTGGTTCCATTCCAAGCTTATCTTCCCCTTCTTTTGATATTGGGGAACAAACTATTTTAGAGAACCTTGTGGATGCATCACAAAAGGTTGTTGAAACAGGGGTTGTATTTACAAACACAAGTCCAATTGTCACTATCACTAGCACGAATATAGATACAGCCAAGCAAGTAGTGGATCCCCCTCCAGCTGTTGACACATCTATACTTCCTTCATGGCTATCTGCCTATACTCCAAAGAGGAAGAAGCAAGCCATCTCACCTGATGAGATTGACATTGAAAAGCTGTTGCCCATGAAAGCAAAGAACTAGAAAAAGAAGCCTAAGACTATTTCTAGGCTGGTCACTAAAAAGGGAATTAGATATGTCGAAATTGCCAAACCTCCTGAAGATGCCATGGTTGATACTTTTGACATGAGCAGTTATGTCATCTCAAGGGTTGAGCTCGGTAAAGTGACTCATGAGGGTGTCAAAGCAGATTTCCAGACCACTACCAGTACCCTACTTGAAAAGTATGATGAAGCCAAGAGGGAAAAGGAGCAATACAAAGCAAAAGCAGAACAACTGGCCGTTGTCCTTCAAAAAATAGTAAAGTCATCAGAGATAGTAGAACCTAGGGTAGTGATAGTGGAAGATCCCTTGATACAGAAGGTTGGAAAAGCCCAAGCCAGAGGTAAGGTAGTGGGGGATGTAGTGGAGCGGTTGTTGGCTCAAGGACGAGTTCTGTTAAAAACCGCTGTGGAAAGAAAGGAGAAAATGGACAAAGCCAAAGCTTAGCTGGACAATCTGGTGGATCTACTTTCACAAGAGTTGCAAGATCAAGAAGAGAGCCTAGAAGAGTGGATAGATATGAAGAAGATCAAGATAAAGAATCTGATCGCTATCGGGGTTGTCACCAACAGGGAATCATATCTCAAGACCAAGGAGACTCTAGCTCATCGTATTTTCATAATAAAGAGTCTACTTGAAGATCTGTGCCAAGCTCGAGAAGCCAGCGAAGATAGTGATGTCACACTCCTACACCAGCTGGAAGAACTTCCTTGCACCTTGACAAGGGAAGATCATAGTTTCCTCACAGCACAGGAAATGATAAATTCTTTCGAAGAAATGGTACAAAAGAAATTTGAAGAGGAAGCTCCCTCAATGCTCTCAATGGATAGCCTGTATGATCAACATTCGACTCTAGAGAATCTGAAGGATAATTTAGACAAGCATGAAAAGGAAGTAAAGGTGGTGAAATATTCAATTCTCCGAGCTCGCACCATCTCTGAAAACACAACGAAACCAGATGCATGCGAGATGTCAGTTGTTCAAACTATGTACCAGAACTTCCTGAGGAAAAAAGATGGAGGAAGCTAGTGCCTTAGCTTGTTTTTCTTAGATGTTATGTAAATTGAATTTTGTTTTGGACATCTACACATGTAATTTTCCAAAATGTAATTACATGTGAAACAAGAGAAGTCATAAGTCAAATAGGACTCTCTTGTTGAATAAGTCAAATTAGTTGTAGATTTCCTTAATTTTCTCAAGGCCTTTCCCTATAAATAAAGGGGGCCTCTTTTGTAAATATTATCTTTTGTCTATTGCAAGAAAACTCTAGTGAATTGAGAAGCAAATCAAGACTTTGTGCTTTTTGTGAAAATCAATATTCAAATACTTATCAATACAAGAAAGCGAGTTCAATTCCAATCTTTGTCTTGGGATTATTTGTGTTGTGATAGTTTGTTCTTATGTTTTGCTATCATAATCTTATTTGATAATAATTGAAGTGTGGAGTTTGTTTCAAGTGATTGAAGAGCGCTCTTAATTTGATTCTGATAAACTTTGTGTTATCAAATCAGTTGTGGGTTATATGTTCATGTTTGAGAGAATACAATAGTTTGGAGACTTTGAGCTGCAAGTTGTTATATTCAATTTACTTTTATCATCTTAAAGAGGAGTGAAGACTTTGGGCTGAATTCTACTTCAAATAGTTTCGTTTACAAGTAGTAAGTGAGGTAACAGAAAACTTTGTGTTTCTGTGATTTTGTGATAATTTATAAGTCTTCTATCAAAAGTTTGAAATATAAACATCTATTCTTAAAAAAGAGAATGAGATGAGATGGAACCACCACAAACATAGTTTTTAGTGTACATAAATTTTATAAGTTGTTTGATTTGCAAAAGTTAAGTAATTAGAGGGAACCTCCCCTTGCTGAGAGGAGAGACTTTGTCTCATCATAGCTATGGCTGATATACCCATTTTGCCATTAGCGAGTTAACGACAGAATATTCACCCAACAAGCATTTAGGGAAAGAAAACAACTAAAAGGAAATGTGCACAAAGCACTTATTAACAGAAAACACTACCCTAACCTACTAATTGAAGAAAGGCTACCTAAACAAAACCATTTACTTGTTCAAGAAAATAACTGCCCTTCCTTTGCAATTTGCAATACTCCATAAGCTTGTGAGTTAACCAAAAGTGGTGGAGAAAAATCAAATCTTCAACAAACTGTTGCAACACCTTTCTGAGAAGGAAAATGTAGTCACTTACCCACCTAACCTATTTGGCAAACTGATCAAATGAGCAAGTAGACTAGTTGTGCTCGGCTTGATACTCTTCTTGATGATTCAGCTCAGTGTCACTATGAGGTTGCTCCCTCAAATGCCTAATAGGGCATCCCCTCGAAAGCTCTAGACTGGAGAGAAAGTAATTTGAATGATTGGAAATAACATCACCTTCATTTTGCATGATATCTTGCCATGTTTCTTCCTCCTTCGTAGTCAATGGGCCATCCTCCTTCGTTAGGGTAGCTAATAGCTCATCAAAGCTATCAACTCTTGGAAGGCTCTTAGCAAGAGTTGGACTAGGGTAGAAATACTCATTGTTACTCAAGGAGGTACACTCTGAAACAAGAGTCTCTTCTTCAAAGAATGAAGGAAAGTGTTCAAATAATGAGCTAGCCTCTTTCAATAAACCATCAATTGTCACATTAGCTTCAAGCTCCTCTGTACAACAGAAAGGCAGCTCCTCCAACCAGTCAAAATTAGGCTGTTGGTTAGGTTGTTCCATAACCAGTGACTCATTCAAGAATACAACCACTTCCACTTCTTGCCTTTATTGTTCAAGATAACCCTCCTCCAAGGATGCTGGCATAACCTCTAAATGTGAGCAGAAAAGCTCAATTTCAGCTTGAAAGAGATCCTCTTCAAGCTCTTGATCATTCAAATCAAGGCTGCTTTCACATATTTGTTCTTGGATTAACACCTTAACTAAATGGTCCTCATCACTGTGGTGGTTAGAACTTGGCATAGCCATGCCATTTTCACTTTTATACTCAAAGTTAGGAAGCTCATCAAACAGATTAACTAGAAACTGAGGTTCAATGCCAATTTCTTGCATGTTATCCAAGTTTGTAACAGAGACCTTAAGATCATTCAAAAGCAAATTTTCTTCACAATTTTCCTGGTTTTTTGATGAAAAGGAGATGTCTTTTACCTCATGACAGCTTTCACTAAGCCTACTGGGCTCTAAAATAGGTTCATCTTTATCCCCTTCCTCTTGATCCAAGTTTCTATTATCATATCAAATTTAATAAAATGAAATTTAGAAATAAAGATTTCAATTTACATTTTTAAATTTTATTGGTTATACAATTTATAAAACAAGTTTTACATTGTCAACATGGAGTTAACCCAATCTATCCAATTACACATCATGTAGGCATGCAATAAATATGTTAGTAAACATGGTTTGATGGTTTTTTTTATGTTTGTGTTTGTTCATCGTCAACTTCCTAATATCATTTTTTACTTTGAAAAGAGAATAAAACATATGATTATCTTTACATATTGAACATCACATCGAGAGGCGTTTCTACATTCACAGCATGAATGGGAGCTGAAAGATTCCAAAATTTCTATGTAAACTTATAAGATTCCAATCTAGAATCATTATTAAAAACAAAAAATAAAAACCAAAAAAAGAAATTAGAAACCGGTGAACGAAAAAACAAAAATTGAAAAAACCAAAAAAGAAATTAGAAACTGTGGAATGAGAAAAAGTAGAAATTGGAAAAAATAAAAAAAATCAAAATCAAAAAAGAAATTAGAAACCAGAGAAAAAGCTAGAGATAATCACAAAAACTATGGAACCAAAAAAAATTGGAAAAAATGAAAAAAAAAATTCTAAAGAAAAAAAATTAAAATTAAAATTTGGTTTTTATTTTTTATTTTGTCCAATTTCTTTTTTTTGGTTCCATAGTTTTTGTGATTTTCTTATTTTCAATTTCTTTTTTGGTTTTTATTTTTTATTTTTTCCAATTTCTTTTTTAATTTTTAATTTTTATTTTTTCCAATTTCTTTTTTGGTTTTTATTTTTTAGTTTTTCCAATTTCTCTTTTGGTTCCATAGTTTTTGTGATTTTCTTATTTTTCGACGTACTTTAGATATATTTTTTAAAATATTTTAATAAAAACATAAAAACAAAAGTGCAAATTAGAATAATATAAATTAGTATAAATCTTTTAAAAAATGTATAGTGTTGTTTAAATTTATTTATTATTTTCAAAAGAAGTTATATTTTATTTATTTTAGAAGAAAACTTAAATAAGTTGAATTTTATAGTTATTAGATTAAAATTAGGATTAGGGTTAGGGTTAGGATTATAATTAGGGTGGGAGTTAGGGTTAATGTTAGAATTGGAGTTAGGGTTAGGTTTACAATTAGGGTTAAGCTTAGTATTAAGGTTAGGGTTAGGGTTAGAATTGAAGTTAGGGTTAGAATTAGAATTAGGGTTACTAAATTAAGGTAAGCATTAGAGTTGGGATTAGGATTAGGGTTAGGGCTACAGTTAGGACTAGAATTTGGGTTAGGATTATGGTTAAAATCACAGTTAGAATTATAGTCAGGCTTAAGGTTAGAGATATAATTAGGGTTAGGGTTAAAATTAGAGCTATGTATAGGGTTAGAATAAGGGTTAGGGTTAAGTTTAAAATTAGGATTAGGGTTAGGTTTAGAATTAGAGTTAGGATTACAATTAGCAATGCGGTTAGGGTTTGGGCTGAAATTAGGTTATGGTTAGAATTAGGGTTAGGGTTGGAATTTCAAGGTTAGGGTTAAAGTTAGAATCAGGGTTACTAAATTAGAGTAAGCATTAGTGCTACAGTTAGGGTTCAGGTTAGGGATAGAGTTAGGATTAGAATTCAAATTAGGGTTAGGGTTAAAATCATAGTTAGAATTAGGATTAGGGTTAGAATTAAGGTTATTGTTAGATTTAAAATTAGGGTTATAGTTGGGGTAAAATCAGGGTTATGACTAGAATTAGGGTTAGGGTTAGTGTTAGGATTAGGGTTCCTATTACAATTAGTGTTAGAATTAAGGTGGTTACTATTAGAATTAGGGTACGACTTAGAGTTAGGGGAAGCATTAGAGTTACAGTTAGGGTTAGGGTTAGGACTAGACTTAGGGTTAGAATTTGGGTTAGGGTTAGGGTTCAAATCATAGTTAGAAAATTAGGATTAACGTAAGGGTTAGAATTAGGGTTAATGTTAGATTTAAAATTAGGGTTATAATTGGGGTAGAATCAGGGATTTGATTAGAATTAGAATTAGGGTTAGGGTTAGTGTGAGGATTAGGATTCCTATTATGATTAGTGTGAGAATTGAGGTGGTTACTATTAGAATTAGGATAAGAATTAGAGTTAGGGTAAGCATTATAGTTATAGTTAGGGTTAGGGTTAGGGCTAGAGTTAGGGTTAGAATTTGGGTTAGGGTTAGGGTTAAAATCATAGTTAGAATTAGGATTAAGGTAAGGGTTAGAATTAAAGTTAATGTTAGATTTAAAATTAGGGTTATAGTTAGGCTAGAATCATGGTTATGATTAGAATTAGGGTTAGGGTTAGATTCAAGCTTAGGGTTAGGATTAGGGTTTCTATTAGAATTAAGGTGGGTTACTATTAGGATTAGGGTAAGAATTAGAGTTACAGTTAGGGTTAGGATTCAAACTAGAGTTAGGGCTAGAGTTCAATTAGGGTTAAGGTTAGTATTAAGGGTTAGGGTTAGGGTTTGAATTATATTTAGGCTTAGGGTTAGAGTTAGGGTTAGGGTTAGGTTTAAAATTACGATTAGGGTCAGGGTTAAGATTATAATTAGGGTTGGGGTTGGGGTTAGGGTTAGGGTTAGAATTAGGGTTATGACTATAATTAGGATTAATGTTAGAATTAAAGTTAGGGTTAGGGTTACAACTAGGGTTATGTTTAGTATTAAGGTTAGGGTTAAGGTTTCAATTAGGATCAGGCTTAGGGTTAAAATTTAGGTTAGGGTTAGAATTAAAGTTAGGGTTAGAATCAAGGTTATTGTTAGATTTTAAATTAGGGTTATAGTTAGGGTAGAATCATGGTTATGATAAGAATTAGGGTTAGGGTTAGGATTAGGGTTCCTATTATGATTACTACTAGAGTTAAGGTGGTTACTATTATAATTAGGGTAAGAATTAGAGTTAGGGTAAGCATTAAAGTTATAGTTAGGGTTAGGGTTAGGGCTAGAGTTAGGGTTAGGGTTAAAATCATAGTTAGAATTAGGATTAAGGTAAGGGTTGGAATTAGGGTTAATGTTAGATTTAAAATTACGGTTATAGTTAGGGTAGAATCGTGGTTATGATTAGATTAGGGTTAGGGTTAGGATTAGGGTTAGGATTAGGTTTCTATTAGAATTAGGGTAAGAATTAGAGTTACAGTTAGGCTTAGGGTTAGAGTTAGGGTTAGGTTTAAAATTAGGATTAGGGTTAAGGTTAAGATTATAATTAGGGTTGGGGTTAGAATTAGAGTTAGGATAAGAGTTAGAGTTACAATTAGTGTTAGGATTCAATTCCAATCTAAATCTTTATATTGATTTTTTATTTTTTTTATTTTTTAAAATCTCCTTTTTGTTTACTATTTTAATATTTATAATTAAAAATATATGTCACCGAGGATATCTTTTTTTCCATAGTCTCTTTGATTTTCTCACTTTTTCTTCCTTTTTTATTTTTTATTATTTAATATTTCTAATTTCTTTTTTTGTTTTTATTTTTAATTTTTTTATTTTTCCAATTTCTTTTTTTGTTCCATTTTTTTTTGTGATTTTCTCAACATTTCTATCCTTCATGGTTTTTATTTTTTATTTTCTCCAATTTCTCTTTTGGTTTTTAATATTTCTAATTTCTTTTTTTAGTTTTTATTTTTTATTTTTTTATTTTTTTTCAAATTCTTTTTTTTGTTCCATTTTTTTGTGTGATAAATTGATTAAATAAATAGGTGCTTCAAGAAGGATATCTGTGCACATACGTTAGATATATTTTTTTACTATAGGTATACTAGTTTTACCCTATGCAAATTGTTGTGCAACTAGTAGTTTACTTTATTTACAAAAAAACCAAAAACAAATGTAAACTCTACCCTGAAAACCATATGGAATGAATCACTATATTGATTTATTATACAAGTACTCCAAGAGATTTACTTTGAATCTGACGTCCAAATTAGGTAGCAACAATATAAAACTAATAATAACAATAAATAAATAAAATTGGGTGGAACACACGGAGGAGATTTCTCGTTAAGATGCTATGTCTGAGCTATAAGTAGTACTCGTTTGGTCACAAAATACATCATCTACAGTTGCTCACATGCCGAAGGGCATATATGTGTTTCTCCTCTTTTTATTGCTCATGGCTTCTAGTAATATTTATTCTTCTTCTCTTCAATCTTAGTAGATTAATGGATGAGTTTTATTTGTTGATACCAACAAAAATATATTGTTTGTGGTTGAAAATTTTACAAAAATTTTGAACTAGTTACTTATTTGTAATATGGTATGATGATCATTACAAGTGTATTATGATAAAAAACACCATGAGGGGTATTGTTCCACCTTCAATGGTGCATTTCACGAGCCATACTTGTGGTTTAGGGAAGGAGAGTGCAATGATAAGTGTAAAAATGAAGATCATCAAGAATTTGGAGAATGCCATTATGATGGCAGATGAATGCGTTTCTATTATCATAAGGGCTATGATCAATGAATATTTATTCTGGTCAGATTACATGTTTTCTCTATGATCGGAGTATACAGAGACTATGAAACATAAAATAAATTCATGTATAATGAATATTTATTCCCTTCAATTGAAGTGTTTCTTCTGTGATGGAAGAATATTAGCCCCTGAAACATAATATACATATGCAAAACAAGATAATGTTATGATGTATTAATAATTTTAGTTGGTATATACTAATAAATATATAATAGATATAGTTTTTTATTATATAAGTCGGCAAAAACCAGGGGCTGAACCCTTACAACAATAGAACAAAAAGAGACAGCAAAGGCTCAAGAATAAAAAGAGCCACCCAAACCAACTACAACATTAACAACATATATAGTTGATAAATAGCAGAAAGAATATAGTAGCAAATAGACAACATAAATACATAAAGAGAAACAAGACTAAGGAGAGACATCCTCCTAGCCTTTAACCAGAAATTCCACAATTTTATCAAGTTTCTTGAATTTCTCTTCATCTTCACCATTAGCCAGAGTCCCATGTTCCTGCAGCAGAGTCAAGTTGAGCATTGTTGAGTGACAGAGCCTACTTCTTATAAAGGCTCCCATAGATCAAACCTTCTATTCTAGATAATCCACATGTCCCATAAGAATAGCAATATCATTCCCCTGGCCATCTCCCTCCTCCTTAGTCTCCTCTTCAACCTCCTCCACTATCATCCTCTCCCCTTCACCAGCATTATCCACAAGACCACCACCATCACCACCAAAGTCCTCAATCTGCTTCTTTTCTCCCTCACCTTCATCCTCTTTAGAGATCTTTTGGACCTCAATGTCTTTATTTTTTGACTAATCATCCCCCTGAGTGGAATCTTCTGAATCACTTTTAGAATAATTAATTAATTTGGCCTATGGGGCCGGTTTACTAGAAATTATCCTCGACCTTCTCACCCTGGAAGAGAAATGCTCATTCTTACATTTAGTCACCATTTTGGTTTTGTGCTTTTTCATAGGGCCCTCATAGTCCTTATGGGTCCCCACTTTGTCCTCCATAACCTCCCCAGTAGAAGTTGTCTCCCTAGATTTTCTTTTCCTACTTTTCACACTCCCTTTAGAAATAGGAGTATGCATATCCTTTGCCGTGGTCTCCTCAAGGGTTTTAGAAAAGGAAAACCCTTTCATTTTTTGGGAATTAGGAGTAGGGAAGGGTTCCTCAAAAATAGTGGTAGCAATGGGGGAAGTGTCTGTAGGGACCTCAACAATGGAGGACTGGATTAGCTTTGGTGGGTCCAAGGCAAGGTGAAAATTATACAATTGAAGAATGAGACCTTGATGCAAAGGAACAGGGCGTTTAGAGGGTTTCTTGTCAAATTTAGATTTAACCCAGAAAATAGAGTGTTCAAGAGAAGACATCAAATAAAAAGGAAAACTTGTCAAAGCATTACACCTAAAATGATTGAGTAGGGGAAGGTGATAATTGTAAAACCTGGTGAAACGTCCTTCCATGATGAAATATTTCATGAGGAGAAAACACATCTCGTCCCATGGCTCTAGCAGCTTAGCACGCTCAAACCCTCCCTGGTATGGGACTAATTCCTCTCCTTCACCCAGGAAAAGCTTTTGGTTCTGATGGTCAGCCACCTTGGCCTTCCTTTGTAGCTTTGTACCATTGGTGGAAAGGCCAATCACCATGGCTATGACCTCTTTAGAGATTTCAAACCCAATTCTACCAATGCTAACTTTGTGATTTTGCCACAAAAGGATACACGGCACAGACAAGTTTTCATCATATCTACTAAGGCATTCCAGAAAAGGACTTATGTAGCCTTCCTTGCAATAGTGCCACACAATTGCATTGTCCTTAAATTTGCAACAAGAAATGGGCTCAGTGTGAATTCTGTCTCCCCCCATTATAGCCTTACCCTAAAAAACACAGAGAACACAGAGCCGAAGATACTGAAAATAGAGGCAGCTTTCCACAAAGTGTCTTCGTGAGTTTATTCTAGTTACATTGAAGGGTATGATGAAACAATAAATGAAGAAATAAAATGACATGCTCAAGTCGTTAATACCCTAATATGCCTTCACAATCTCCAATCATTGTCAATTCTTCCCATGCTCAAAAATGATATTTTTAAATTTACGATCAACATCACACATCCAACTCATCTTAATGTGAGTGATCAAAGATGCCAAAATGGCATTAGTCAGAAAGGTACAATATATCATAATAACCCCGTACTTAAGCATCCACATCATCTTCACACAAAAAATCCATCCAACCAGCCTGGCACTCTCAATGTGATGAGTCATCCTTGACAAGTCATATCTTTTTGAATTAGTTCCTTTATGTTAATAGGAATATTGTTATATTGGTGCCAACATCACCAATTCACAAACTACTGACCATAATCTAGGAGAGCATCAGCAACTCCATTCCCCTCTTTGTAGCTATGAGAGAATTCCACTCTAGAAATTCTCTGAATAAGAATTTGGATATCCACAATAATATCCTTAAGCCTCCACCCATAGACCAAACCATTGGTAATAGCATCAAGGACAATTTTAGAGTCCCCCTATATATACAAATGTGGAATGCCCAAAGAAATAGCCAATTTAAATCCCCATAAAAGAACAGAGGCCTCAGCATAGTTATTACTTTGAATACCTAAACCACCAACATAGGCAGCAACAAGCTCCCCTCTATCATCCCTGATAATCCCACCACCACTAGCCATTCCATTAGACTTTGAAGCCCCATCAAAATTAAGTTTGAGCCAATCATACCTTGGAGGAGTCCACCTTGAATTTAATCTCAGAATCTACTTTGAATTGTCATAAGCAGAAATTTGGTTAAGAATTCTCCAATTGACAGCAATGCTTTCCTCTTCTTGAGTGAGGGGTTTATCAGCAATTTTGATATGAGAACTAGCAACGCTTTCAATGAGGAGCTTAGAAAAAGACTGATAAACTTGAGAAAAGTCTTTGACAGCTTCCCTAAAGATTCTATTATTTTGTTCTTTCCATAATGTCCAACCAATGAAGGGAAGAGTTTGGTTCTAAAGCTCCACAAGCTAGGAATGAGAAAAAGTAGGAATCCAATTAGTAATAACTTCCCTAATATCTTTGTTGCAAACCCACTATATGCCAAAGTTTTATAGAATTATACTCCAAACTTCCCTTGCGAAGTCACAATGAAGAATTAGATGAGGAATAGTTTCCTCTTCCTTAAGGCACATAACACATCTATTAACTAGAGAGAAACCCCTTCTTTGCAAATTATCTTGGGTTAAGATCTTATTATGAACCACAATCCACCAAAACATATTAACTTTAGGAATAAGTTTATGGTTCCAAACTTTCCTCCAAAGCTCATTTCTGTCAGGTGACCAATGTAGCTCATCTTCTCTAGGAAAGAGAGAAATTCTGGTACCCACCAACGGCTGTTGAATAGATCTCATTCTCAGAATAAGCTCAGGATGATTATTACAACACTCAAGAAGATTTTTCCAAAGTCTAATACCATTCCCATGATGTATATAATTACAGACTTTTGACCCAAAAAACTGTTTGGCAATATCAGCAATAACCTCGTTTCCCTCCTAAGCAGCAAGGACCTTGTCAGCAACCCAAGGATCCTCCCAAAAATTTATAAGATTACCATTCCCTAGTTTCCACTTAAGCCCTTGTTTAATTAAGCTTCTAGATTTGAGCATTTTCTTCCAAATCACCGACCCCTAAGGGAGCCCGTCCTGATAAAGGAAACTTAGGTTGTCAGCACCCTGTAAGTACTTAGCCTGCATAATGGTTCCCCATTCATTATTACTATTAATCAGATTCCAATTGATTTTGGAAAGAAGGGATTTATTCATATTTCTTATAGATCTGATATTGAAACCACCATGAGTTTTAGGAAGGCAAACCTTCTCCCATTTGACTAGAGACGTTCTCTTTTTTTCTTCCACACCTATCCATAAGAAATTTCTTTGGATTTGCTCTAGTTTGTTAGCTATATACTTGGGCATTTTAAATAGAGAGAGAAAGTAAGTTGGAATACCTTGAAGAGAGGCCCGTAGAAGCTACAATTTTCTAGCACTACTCAAGAGCTTACCCTTCCAGCCAATCAACTTCTTTTAAGTTCTTTCCAAAATACCATTCCAAAATCCCAGAGTAACTTCTTTGACAGTTAAAGGAAAGCCAAGGTAGACTGTAGGAAGATCAGCTGCAGCACAGCCAAGGATGTTGATGATTTTTCTCTAGAGATCTCCTTGAGTGTTGAATAAATATACATTACTTTTCTAGAAATTGATGTGTTGACCAGAAGCTTTGGCATAGTCATTGAGTATATTCCTCCAACTACGGGCTTCTAAAACTGAATAGATACCAAAGAGGATGGTATCGTCACAAACTACTGAACAAACATGGGTTGTAGAGCAAAAGCTAGTTTGATCCCCACAATTTCCTTAGAAAGGACCTTAGAATGAACATATCTCCCACGGGCTTCAGCCATCAAGATAAATAGATAGGGGGAAAGAGGATCACCCTGTCTAATCCCTCTCGTGGGAGAGAAAAAAACCCTAGGAATCCCATTAACTAGGACTAAGAATTTAGCAGTGGTAACAACTTCCTAAATAAGCAGGGATACTTTATCATTAAAACCAAACTTTTGGATAACCTTGAAAAGAAACTACTAGGAAACTCTATCATAGGCCTTAGAAATATCGAGCTTTAGAACCATACTAGGAATCCTACTCTTTGCCATTGAGTGGATAGTTTCATGAGTAGATATAACAACATCTAAAATCTACCTTCCAGGAACAAAACCTTTCTAAGAAGAGGGAATAATTTTATCAAGGAAGGGTTGAAATCTCAAAACAAGAAGTTTGGTGAATAAATTGTAAATGGTATTACACAAACTTATAGGTCTAAAATCAACAAGGGACTTAGGATTTGGCTTCTTGGGAACAAGAACAATAAAAATATTATTAATTTGCTTTAGAAGTTTTCCAGTTCTAAAAAAATCTCTGACAGCAACAGTAACATCATAGCTCACAATATCCCTATATTCCTGGAAAAATATAAGAGGAAAGCCATCAGGGCCTGGGGCTTTAAAGGGTCCCATGGAGAATAAAACACCATGAACCACTTCTTTAGAAATAGGTTTCAACATTTGAACATTATCCTCCTCAGTAATCAAAGAAGGAATATTATTAAGGAACTGATTCATTATCTACCCATTGGCATCACTGCCAGCTTGTTCCGTCAACAAATTCTGGAAGAACAAATCTGCTTGATTACCAATCTCATTGTCATCAATGATAGTATTTCCATCCTCCAAACATAATTTAGAAATAGTATTAGCTTTCCTATGTTTCATAGCTAAGAGATGTAAGAAAGCAATATTATGATCCCCTTCTTTAAGCCACTGAACTCTAGATTTCTATTTCCAAAAAAGTTCTTCTTTATTCATAAGGTTCTTCCAATCAGTAATTAAATTATTTTCATCTTGAGCAGTAGCCTTAGTAGAATCTCCTTGAGCTATTCTAGTTTGAAAGTCAGCTAATTTTCCAGAAATAATCTTCTTTTGAACAAACACATTCCCAAAGCTGTACTTGTTCCAACCACGGACCTCTTGTTTAATGTGTAAAAGCTTCTAAGTAACCAATCTAAACATAGGAGTACCTTGGATAGGGAGCTGCCACCATTTAGTTAGAAGACTCCTAAAATCCTTGTATTTAATCTACATAGCTTCAAACCTGAATGGGAAGGGACCCTGATTATGCTGGACAACCCAATTGAGGAGAATAGGATTATGATCTGAAACAGTTCTAGGAATAGTCGAAAGACTAAGATTAGAATGGTTGTCCCAGTTATTAGAGATGAGGAATCTATCCAATTTGACTTGAATCATTTGATCACCTCTTCTTCTATTGTACCAAGTAAAATTATGATTCTGCAGCTCCACATCCATCAGCCCAAAACTATTGATAAAATCAGCTAAATCAAACATACTATCAGAGTAGTCAAGAATACCCTAAGATTTCTTAGAGTGATATAAAGGAGTATTGAAGTCTCTCGCCAACATCCAAAGAAAATGAGGGGAAGTGGAGTGGAGAGTAGATAGATCCATCCACAGAGTTTTCCTCAGAACCCTCGTGTTCGGGGCATAAATATTGATTAAAGACCAATGAAAAGAAGGCATAGAAAAATTAACAATAAGATAATGCTTATTGGAAACAATAAGAGTACCTCTGATTCTAGCTCTATTCCACATAGTAACAATCCCCCCAGAAGCACCCATAGCAGGATTGATGCAAAAAGTAGCATTAGGCCAGATTTTGTCAGCAACCAGTTTAAAATTTTCCTCTGACATTTTAACTTCCTGAAGTAAAAGAATATCAATTTTATGATCCAGAATATAGTTCTTGACTTCAAACTACTTTGAGGGACTATTAAGACCCCTCATATTCCAAGATAATATTCTCATTTGAGAAGTTTTTGGGAGTGGACCTCCATGTTTTTTGTTTACCATTGGCAATCTTCCTAGCTACCTCTCTTTGTCTTATTTCCCTTAGGGTAGGCCTGTTGCAAGTATGGCCCTAACCGGTGTTGTCATTGATGGCAACATACTCCTATTACATTAATGATAAGGATTGGATGAGCTGTGTGCTGAGGATATTGAGAAAATTAATCCTAATCAGGAATAGAGAAGAATAGTGAAGACAGTGAGGTAAAGATCCCAGTTAAAATAAAGATCAAAGGATATGCTTCAAAGGGTTTGTAGATATGTGTCTTGAGATGTCCAGTAAATATTTCAGAGGTCCACATGAAGATCTAAAGAAGTTATGGCCACTTAAGTAAAACTAGTTCTGGCAGGTGTCCAGAGGTGACAGAGTGATACAAATAGGTCCGGTGAGATCTGAAAATGTAATATCCTATTCTACAGATTTGGTGGAGTGTTTAGGAAGTCCATGTGAAGTGACAACTCAATTGGTTCATGATATGGAGGTCCGCAAGCATCTATTCCAATATGACAGTGATGACAGACTATGTTCTTGAGGTTCCAGATGAAGGAGAGAATGATTTTAGTAGGCAGTAGTAGTGTGGATGTTCTTGGTGATTCAGGCAAGCTTGTGGAGGTCTTTGGATTGTGTCTAGATTGTGTTAGTGGCCCACATTAAAGATTGAGCTAGTAAATGAAGAATTACTTCTAGATGATGATGTTCTTCCTAAGTATGGCCGACCGGATGAGTTACACACCCTGCGGATGATCTTGGAGATGTTCTATGAAGAATGGTGTGTTCCTAAAGGAGTATTGAAGTCTTAGATCTGTGTGGCCGACTGTGTGTTGATATGTGTGAAGTCTTTTTGTAATAAGTCATGTTGTATTTATGTATTTGCTCTGTAATGTATGCCGACTTGGATGATAATTCCTAAGTCTATGTCTTGTATAAATAAAGAGTTGTTAAGTCATTTCAAAGCATCTGGTGAAGATGAGAGTGTGGTAGAGAGGAGCAGAGTGAAAGGCAAAGTAGAAGTATTGAGCTTAAATGGAACTGACTCAAGCATGGTGAAGATGCTATTCTCCAGTTCAAGTATGTGATACTTATTATTCTGTAGACAGTGTGTCTCTTGTAGGTAGTGAACCTCTTATGAGTAGTGTGCTTAGGCAGTGAGCCCTAATTGGCATGTGCCATTTTGTTCTTTCTATTCTTCTAACAGAGAATACAATCTTGGGTTAATCACCCTATGGTTTTTCCCTTAACTAGGTTTTCCACGTCAAAATCTTGGTGTCCTATGTGTTAATGTGTTTCTGCTATTGATTTAATGCATTATGTTTCCATGATTGATTTATTATTATGCTGCTGAATTACAAAGTGGATTTAAGTGTTTAATTGGAAGAAAGTTTTGAACAACTGATTCGCCCCCCCTCTTAGTTGTCTGGCTGAAATCTAACAATTGGTATCAGATCTAAGTTGCTCTAAAAAGACCTTAACTGCTTGAGGAGATCTAGGATGTCATCCTACAAGAAGGATAGTCTGAAGTTTGATGGAACTAATTTTACTCTTTGGAAAAGTCACATGCAATGTCACTTGCAATGTATCAGAATGCAGTATTGGACCATGGCTTCAAAGAAGTATACTCCTCCACAGAATGGTCTGAAAACCATAGATGAAATCACAGATGCTGAAAACAAGCTGGAGACTAAAGAAGCTATTCTAAGTGCCTTGTCTGATTCAGAGATGACAAATGTTGTTGACCTACAAACTACTTTTGAGATTTGGGAAAAACTGGAACTTCTACATGAAGGAGACAAGTATGTTAAATGTGCCAAGCTATAGAGTCTGAAAGGAAAATTCAAAAAACTGAAGATGAGAGAAGATGAAAATATCACTACTTTTATGCCAAGAGTAAATGACCTTGTTTGTAGCATTAGATGTGCTGGTGGAGTCTTGGATGAAGATGAGATTGTTGGCAAAGTTCTCAGATCCCTTCCTGCTTCTTACAAATACAAGGTTGCTGCCATTGAAGAATTAAGATCCTATTCAAGTATCACAAGAGATCAATTGGTTGGCAAATTGGCTACATTTGAATTGACCGAGTTTGGAGATGCCCCCCCAAGACTAAATCTGCATTCAAAGCTAGTGCCTCTGTAAAATGAAAACAAAGGTTTGATCCGGGAGAGAACTCTTCAAGGAAACTATCATGGTATGAAAAAGCAAGAAAAGACCTGGAAGAAGATGAAGCAGAAGCTGCTCAACTTGAAGCCCTTATTGCAAAAAGGCTGCCAAGAGGATCTAGTAAGTATGAAGGGAAATTGCCTTTTAAATGTTTTAACTGCAATAAGATTGGTCATTTTGCCTCAAGGTGTCTGAAAAGATTTTCAAGGCCAAATCCTATTAGATCAAGGTTCCAGAAGAATTATTACTATGTTCATGAAGATGATAATGAAGGAGTAACAGATGATGAATCAGAGACAGGAAACAAATCTAGAAGTGACTGGGTGTTTATTGCCATCAAGGAAGAAGATCCAATGCCCTCTAAATATGTCAATCATAAAATTGTAGAAAGAGCTTTGGCTACCCAAGTTGAAGAAAAGGATGATTGGGTCATTGACAGTGGATGTTCTCACCATATGACAAGTGACAAAAATAAGTTCATAGATTTGGAAAGGTATGTAGGAAAAGTGGTAAAGTTTAGTGATAATTATGTTGGCAAAATTAGAGGAAGAGGAACCATTTCTTTTGATGGAAAGAACAAAACCAGTAATGTACTATATGTTGAAGGTCAGAAGCACAATCTTCTCAGTGTTGGACAGTTGGTGGACAAAGGCTATAATCTTTGATTCAAGAATGGAAAATGCAAGATCTTTGAAAGTTCCAGAACAGAGATTGCATCCGGTACTCAAACTAAAGGTAATATCTTCCACTTGGTTGGTACTGGTAAAAGTTGCTTATTTGTTCAAATTGATTAGAGTTGGTTGTGGCATAGGAGAATGTGTCATGTGAATTTTGATAATATCATCAAGATAAGCAACACTCAGGCTCTAAGAGATCTTCCAAGACTTGTAAAACCTATAAATAGTTTGTGCAAAGAATGTCAGTTGGGTAAAAAAAGCAGAGTCTCATTCAAAAGCAAGGAACAATCTTCTACTAGATTATTCGACTTAGTTCAAACTGATCCGGTAAATCAGGAAGAAGAGATAAGTTTGAATGAACTTGTTCACGAATTAGAAGTACAAGAAACTCCCAAAGTTCCCAGGTATGTAAGACTGAATCACTCTGAAGATCAGATCATAGGTGATAAAAGCAAAGGTGTGCAAACAAGAAGAAGGATTTCTCAAGATTCAGAAGAGTATTGTCTGATTTCAAAGATTGAACCTAAGATAGTGAATGAAGCTTGCAATGATGAAAATTAGACTAAAGCAATGGAGGAAGATCTGATGCAAAATGAGAAAAATCACACTTGGGATCTTGTTCCCAGACCTAAAAACAAGAATGTGATTGGAACTAAATGGGTCTTCCAGAACAAACTGAATGAAGATGGTGAAGTAGTCAGAAACAAAGCCAGATTGGTCTGCAAGGGTTACTCCCAAGTAGAAGGAATTGATTTTGAAGAAACTTTTGCTTTGGTGGTAAGAATTGAAGCAGTCAGATTATTTCTTGCTTTTGCTGCCTTCAAGGATTTCAAAGTATATTAGATGGATGTCAAATCTACCTTCCTGAATGGTGACTTGGAAGAAGAAGTATACATTGAGTAACTGGATAGATTTCAATTGTCTAATCATGGTGATATGGTCTGCAAGTTGAAGAAAGCACTGTATGGACTGAAGCAAGCCCCAAGAGCCTGGTATGAAAGATTGGATAAGCATCTTTTGAAGATTGGTTTCAACAAAGGTACTGCTGACAGTAATTTGTCTTTCAAAATTGATCATGAAAATATCTTGATAGTTGAAGTGTTTGTTGTTGATATCATTTTTGGAGGAAGAGATAGTATGTGCAAAACCTTTGCAAATCAAATGAAAAGTGAATTTGAGATGTCCATGTTTAGGGAAATGAATTTCTTCTTGGGTCTGCAAATCACTCAAACAAAGAAAGGAATCTTCATTTCTTAGACCAAATATGTGAAAGAATTGTTGAAGAAATTTGGGATGGAAGACTCAAAACTAATGAATACTCCCATGGCAACCAGATGTGAATTGAGCAAAGATGATGACTCTCCTAAGACTGATCAGAAAAAGTACAGGTCAATGATTGGAGGACTGTTGTATCTCACTCAAACTAGACCTAACATTATGAATGTTGTTGGTCTTGTTGCCAGATTCCAAGCTGATCCTAGAGAATCTCATGTCATGGAAATCAAGAGGATTTTTAGATATCTAAAAGGGACAGTTGAGTATGGATTGTGGTATCCCAGAGATCATGATTTTTCTCTTCATACATATACAAATGCGGATTGGGCAGGAGATGTGGATGACCGGAAGAGTACCACTGGTGGAGCATTCCTTTTAGGGAAGAGATTGGTTTCTTGGTTGAGCAAGAAACAAGAGGCAATATCTCTGTCCACTGCAGAAGCAGAATATATTGTAGTAGTAGGTAGTTGCACTCAAGTCTTGTGGATGAAGCAAATGCTAAGAGATATCAGAGTAGATTATGAAGAACCTATCACAATCTTTTGTGATATTTCAATTGCAATAAATATATCTAAGAATCTGGTGTTGCACTCAAAGACTAAACATATATCCATCAAGTTTCACATTTTGAGAGAGCAAGTGAACAAGAATGAAGTCAAATTGGAGTTTGTGCCTTCCAAGGATCAGATTGTAGATATTTTTACTAAACCTCTACCTAAGGACGCTTTTGAGTATCTCAGGGAGAAGTTAGGGGTTATTACCCCTCCAGTTCTGCATTAAGGTGCACTAATGTGCATCAGTCACATAGATCTCACAGTCATATCTTGTGGTCTGGACTGATGATGGGAAGCTGCTACTTAGGGGGAGCAGCTGGCATGATTTTGAAGTAATGGAAGTATGTGCCCTTTTCCATTGATGTCAAAGGGGGAGAGAAGACATGTGAAAAACAAGTGGTTGCTGATCAAAGGGGGGGCAAGAAAGGAAGAGAAGACATGTGAATGGTTGTTGCTGATAGGGAGATTTGTGATAGTAAGGAGAAGCTCTTGTTTTGATGGTCAAAATAGTTTTTCACATCATATGTTGCCATCAATGACAAAGGGGGAGATTGTTGCAAGTATGGGCCTAACCAGTGTTGTTATTGATGTCAACATACTCCTGTTGCATTAATGATAAGGATTGGATGAGCTATGTGCTAAGGATATTGAGAAAATTAGTCCTAATCAAGAACAGAGAAGAACAGTGAAGACAGTGAGGTAAAGATCCTAGTTAAGATAAAGATCAGACGATGCGCTTCAAAGGGTTTGTAGATATGTGTCTTGAGATGATCCAGTAAAGATTTCAGAGGTCCGCATGAAGATCTAAAGAAGTTATGGCCACTTAAGTAAAAATGGTTCTAGTAGGTGTTCAGAGGTGATAGAGTGATACAGATAGGTCCGGTGAGATCCGGAAATGCAATATCCTATTCTACGGATTTAGTGGAGTGTTTAGGAAGTCCATGTGAAGTGACAACTCAATTGGTTCATGATCTGGAGGTCTATAAGCATCTATTCCAATATGACAGTGATGACAGACTGTGTTCTTGAGGTTCTGGATGAAGGAGAGAATGATTTCAGTAGATAGTAGTAGTGTGGATGTTCTTGGTGATTCAGGAAAGCTTGTGGAGGTCTTTGGATTGTGTCTAGTTCGTGTTGGTGGTCCGCATTAAAGATTGAGCTAGTAAATGAAGAATTATTTCTGAATGATGATGTTCTTCCTGAGTATGGCTAACCGGATGAGTTACACACCCTGCGGATGATCTTGGAGATGTTTTGTGAAGAATGGCGTGTTTCTAAAGGAGTATTGAAGTCTCAGATCTATGTGATGGACTATGTGTTGATCCGTGTGAAGTCTTTTTATAATAAGTCATGTATTTATGTATTTGCTCTGTAATGTATGCCAACTTGGATGATAATTCCTAAGTCGATGTCTTGTATAAATAAAGAGTTGTTAAGTCATTTCAAAGTATCTAGTGAAGATGAGAGTGTGTTAGAGAGGAGCAGAGAAAAAGGCAGAGCAGAAGTATTGAGCTTAAATGGAACTGACTCAAGCATGGTGAAGATGCTATTCTCCAGTTCAAGTATGTGATACTTATTATTCTATAGACAGTGTGTCTCTTGTAGGAAGTGAGCCTCTTGTGAACAGTGTGCTTAGGCAATGAGCCCTAATTGGCATGTGCCATTTTGTTCTTTCTATTCTTCTAACAAAGAATACAATCTTGGGTTAATCACCCCGTGGTTTTTCCCTTAACTGGGTTTTCCACGTCAAAATCTTGGTGTCCTGTGTGTTAATGTGTTTCTGCTCTTGATTTAATGCATTATGTTTCCATGATTGATTTATTATTATGCTGCTGAATTACAAAGTGGATTTAAGTGTTTAATTGGAAGAAAGTTTTGAACAACTGATTCACCCCCCTCTCAGTTGTCTGGCTGAAATCTAACAAGGTCTTTCTAACTTAGGATCTATTCCAACATCAGTAGATTTCTTGGGCTTGCGACCCTTCTTCTTAGGGGTTATCCATTCATCTTCATCATTATTCTTCCCACTTGGCCCTGCTCCAGGGGTCGGAGTTGGGTCAACAATCTGTTTCGTGGTTAACCCTTCCTTGTGAAACTCAGCATGCTGCATTCCATTGGTCCTAACTCCAGGGGTAGGAGCTGGACTCTGTCTTGAAGAGGGTTGAACACTCATCTTTTCATTATTACAAACTAATTCTGGGATTTGAATGTTCTCCAAAGGGGTTGGAGGGTCCCCAACATTACCACCAACATCAAGTAAATGAACTTCCAGAAGGGTATCCTATTGAAACTCTCCATCTTCCAACACAGGGGGATCCATAGAAACCTGCTGAACAAGTTCCTCATTTACCCCCAAACCCTAAAGATCAAGATTATCTTTTTCTAAAAAACTAGGATCTTTGTTCTCACCTTCATGATTAGTGTCATGTTCCTCATTACCCCCCATTCCCTGAGTATTAGGAATGTCTTATTCCGAGGAAGTAGGATTCTCCTCTTTCTCCATATTAGAAATTTCCTCCATTTTCTTAAGCTTGCAATGTCTCATCAAATGACCCTTCTTCTTGCAAAGTTGCAAAATGTCGTCGAGTTTTCATATAGAATCGGTTGCTTCCAAATCTCATATTTAGAGTTCATCTCAATGGACATAGGAAGAGTTTTGTGAACTTCAACATTAACACAGAATCTAGCATAAACACATCGAGATTTAGACCGAGTAGTATTATCAAGAGTAATATACTGGCCAAAAGTATTAGCAATAGCAGAAAAAAAAATTTCATCCCAATATTCCAAAGGAAACCTAGGAAGCCTCACCTAGACCAAGGAAGTCTAGTTCAAGTCAGTGCTAGGATCAAACCTAGGCTGCCATGCACATAGTATGAGTGAGTGAGTACCATAGAGCCATGGCCCTCCCACCAAAATGGCGATCATGTCTTCTCTGCTAGTAAATTTAAAAAGAAATGGCCCTCTCACCATAGCAATGACTAAGACAGTACCTTTGACCTTCCAACAATTGGACACCCACTTCCACACCATTTCAATATTAGGGCGAAGGGAAAAAAACTCTCCCACAAGAGCAAGATCCATGGAGGCCATGATTTCCTCAACCAGATCGTCTGGTATTTCCAGCACCATTCCTTCAGCCGTTTCCTTTTGAACTAGAACCGCAGAAGTACATTTAGGAGAAAGATTCTCCCTTCTCGTCAGAACACCTTTCCATCCCTTGGAACAGTCAACATCCAACACGGGCAGGGGCCCCGAGGTACTACCCGAGGTAGTACCCTCCATCCCCAAAAGATAGAGAATTAGATTCACAACAAAACCCTAGAAACCCTAAAAAGTCATAGAAAGCAGACCGTCACTTTTAAAAATACTTATGTTATTTTCCATTAGTAGATATAGTTTAAAGACATTTCAAATTGTATTATTTATTTAATTATTTTTTTTAGTTTTAGATAAGAATGTGCAGCAAACATCACTCTATTTAAAAATATCAACCACCTCAATGGTTATACAGTTAATAGCAGTTTTTGGCCTCATTCACAACAAAAAGTTGAAAATATTTGCCCTATTTTTAGTGGTCAAAATTGACTATCAACTATTGAAGTGAATTATATTTAAGAATGACCCAAAAACATAAGCATTTCAAACTGTATTATCTAATTATTTCTTCTATTTAGTTATAGATAGGAAGGTGAAAAAACATATGACTTTTCCACTTTTATAAGATTTTGAGTCTTCATTGAATTACAATTGTGATATATGTAGTCTATGTAAATGAAAAAAATGCTAATATTCAAATATATATTGTTTAGCATCTTCCTTAATTAATGATTACTACAAAACTATTTGTATATTGATGATCATATTATCTTTGAATTTCTGCATTGGAATTATTTATTCACACATTTATACTATAATCATTGTGGTAAACAAGTAGTAATATCAATTTATGCCAAATAAGGTAATATGATGATTACATTCCTTTATTTTTAAATATTTATTTATTTTTATTTATTTTTACTTATATTTTTTTAGTTACTCTTTTAATTGAATTTCAATATTATGTAGAATAATAATTCAATAGGATTATATTACTTTTAAATAACTTTGATTTATTTATACTAGTAAGTTAATTCATAATTAAATTAAATACTAATATATATTTGTAAAGAAGTTAATAATATTTTTTAAAGATTTGAAAGGGAAATAAAACTTTTCTTGTAAAGTTAATTTAGGCTAACTATTTAAATGAAGCAATTAAACACAAATCAACCTAGATTAAATAAGTTGTTAGAGTGGAGTAGATTAGATTAAGCAATATCAAATAGAAAGTACAAGATCATGCTATAAATAATAATAAATAATGAATGCCAACTAAGAAAGACAATGAGATCTATGTGCCCAAAAATTTAGAAAGGCTTTGGACGATCATGTGTATGGATCAAAACTAGAATATTCTTCTCTATCTTATGTTGGGTCAACTTCACTATCGAAGATATAGTCTACAAATACAGACATGGTCTATATCTAGAAACTTATTTTGTAATGGTCTTTAGATTTTACCCTCTAAATTGGGACCTTGCATATAACTTTATATCATTTGATTCTTGGACTCCATGTCAAGTTATTGTTTGTCAACATTGGGACTTACTCTGCAATTGGTTTACTTCAAGTTAATTTTTGATTTGATTATAAGGATTGATTAATTAAATATGAATAAGGAGATTTAATTTAATGTAGTAGGAGCTATTTTTTATTTTATTTAATTCAAATAAAATATGATTACATGTTGACACTAGTTGTAATATGCATACCTTGTCTATGTAATAGATTTAATTTTAGCTAGATTTATTTAATTGGATCAAGCTTGATATTTCAAGGAATTGTGTAATGTTTAATGTTGAGATTTTAATCCTATTAATGAATGAGGTCAATTTAAGTCCATTTTAGTGATGCATCAGTTTTAGTTAGATTGTATTCCAAGGTATTTGAACTTAATTGAATTAATAATGAGAAAATAGTCTAGAATTGTGTTTTCTCTTCTTTAACTATATATGTGCACTATGAATCTATTGATGTTTGCAATAAGAATCCAGGTATGAACAATCACCATTGGGAGAGTAAGAGAACTATGAAGACCCTAATTTTTATTGCACTTGTCATTTTGAAGCAATGATGTTTTAATCCTATATCATAGTGACACAAAGGTCATAAATCTAGTGTGAACACACACCACTAAGTGTGAACCACATTATTTTAAGTGTATATACTTTAATTTTGGAACCCTAATTCTATGTGATAGTCTATAGATGTATTTTGATGTGTTAAAGTGGGTGTGATAGAGAAAACTAATGATCTATATGTTAGAGTAGGTTTGTAAGTGCTTTCTTAAGGTATTGCATGACTCTTCTAGCTCAAGAGATAAAAAGAAACTCATATGGATTGATGACACCATACTGGATGGATGGAGAACATTATCTCCCCATTGGTATTATTACTTCTCAAGATTGTTGGTTCAAAGAATTCTCATATAATGAAATACTTCCAAGTATATGTTTATAGATGAAAATTAATTGTAATGGTTATGCTACCTTTGTGAGAGTTTTTAGTTCTTAAAGATGTATGTGTATGAGGGAGAAACTAGATCTATGTGTTTATGAGAAGATTACAAAAATAAGTGTTTATTATAAAAGAATAAGAGTGTATTTATTCTCAAAATATCTTCCTTACAAATCAAGATATCAATTTAAAATAAATATCTTTAGATTATAAACCTATAATTCATATTTGTATGAGCACAAAAAGATTGGAATTCATTCATAAATATTTTTGAAAAAGTACTTATAGATATAACTAAATATAATAAAAAATAATGATACTAAATAAAATATGAAAATATATATTAAATTTGAAAACTGTATTTTTAATGTTTACAAATATTACAAAAGAAATCTATTTTGATCATATCTTGTAATCAAGTCACTCTATTGAATACATTTATTCAAAGCTTTTTGCCAAAAAATTCATGTGCATTGTCTATATTTATATAGTTTGCATATATGTCAATAGTTCACTTGCCTTGATAGTGAACTCTAGGATCTAAGGATCACTTGCAAGATAATCTTCCACATAAGAGATATGTAATGGAAATGCTATATTTCCAAAGAATGAGTGTTATGCATACAAGATGAGACATTATGTACAATGAGGGAACCCTACTTTATATAGGCAAACATGAGACCTAGGACAACATAAGATTATGACATGTGTCTTAATCTTATGGTTTGAGAAACACAAACTAAATTTCTTAAGTAAACTTAACTAAAATACTATAAAAGTTCTTAAAAGGAGTGTGGATCGGTAGAAAATCTTGTTCACACTAGCATTAATTACATTTTAGTAAAAGACTACACCACAAACACATTGCTATCTTCTATTGTAGACACTTTAGATTTAGAATTGGAATCAAAAAATTAATGTTTTGACTTCTTGTCTTCATCTAAAGTATTATAAGGAATAAAGTAAAAGTAGATTGTAGATGGTTGTAAATCATCTTTTGAGTTATGAGAGAATAGGAGAAATATTGTAGAATTAAATTGTTCATTGTAAGAAGGAGATTGGAAAAATTAGAGGGAAAAAATAGAGTCCCACTTTCTCTAATTATCTTCCAATGTTAATCAAGGTAGCAAGGCCATTTCCACTAGCACAAAACTAGATTTCCCTCCAAATTGAGGGTTTTCACAATAAAAATTTTGAGTTTTGTAAGCTTGTTGCACTATGTAATTCTATTTTAGATAACAATATTCTCTTCTCTTAAATTAAATTTCATTTGCATAAATAGTAAACTTAGTTGGATTATTTTATTAATTCTTGAAATCTAGCTTAAGAGTTTACAAATCAATTTGGTATTACACCAATTTAATTCTTGTGGGATTTTTAAGGGTTTTGTATGAAATTTTCTACAAGAGATAAAAAAGAAACTATGAAGAAATAAAATGTAAGATTGATTTAACACTTGAAGGTCACATGAAAAGCATCATAAAATGACCAAATAAAGGCTTCCCCTAACTTGGTGGAAGCAAGAGGTAAGTTACCATACCATTCTAGAATGTAGATGTGTCATTTGAGAATAAGAAAAAATAAATTAGTTGGTTTTATTTTTTGAAGCATTTGATACAAATGTGATTGAAATATCTTCCTGCGTGTTGTTTTTTTCTTTATTTTCAATGGGAGTTTTGGGTATGGGTTGTTTGGGCTGTTGATCATTCCTTTTGAGTTAAGATCCACCCAAATATGGGTTGAGAGTGGTGTGGAACCTCTCTTTGAGAAATTATTGTGATTATGTGATGGATGAGATTTTAAAAAATGGAGCATTTATAAATAACATTTGTTATGGTGAGGAGTATGTATTTTGGATGAGGATTGTTTAGGTTACTTGATAATGATAAGGCGTGAGTGCCATGGTGATTTTGATGGATGGGATTAAAATAATGGAGTATTTATTTATGGCAAGTATTATGGTGAGGAATATGTATTTTGGGTGAGAATTGTTCTGATTATTTGATAATGATAAGTTGTGAAGTGGTACTACTAGAAATCTGATTTTATGTTTTATTTTCCCCAAGAGGTTAGTGATTCCCCTTGACTCCCACTCTATCATGAATTTTATAAAAATCCATTTATGTTTGTGAGTTGGCTTATGGGGTAGCTTGTTGTTTTCTATGTGTGAATGTGTTGTACAACTGGTTTCTTGGGAGCCTCCAAGCTTAGGAGTGGACTTGCTTGCAAGTCCTATGGTTGGGAGGTGAGCTAGCTTGACCATGTGAGGTTTTGGATCTGATGTGTTTCATATTTAGAGTTGTTTTGAGGAGATATTATTTCTATGAGATTTTTGTTCATTATTTTAATTTTACAAGGCTCCCTTGTGATAAGTTGTAATATATGGATTTATAGTAAGTTATCTTCTAGATTTGTATAAATGTTGCTTGGAGCCATGTAAATTGGAGAAGTTATCCCATGGTAGGATTTATGTCTTGTAATGAATCCTATAACAATATTTAACCTATTGTACTGAACAGAAATGTAATTATGTGATTTTTTGAATCATGTGTCAGAGAGCTTATATTTCTAGATATTGGAAGTTTGTTTCTCATTGAGGACATTATTGGAAGCATGGAACATGGTGTTGTCATTTATGTCAACCCATTCAGTGATGTCAACCCATTGTACAGATTTTAAAGTGTTGATCTAGAGAAGACCAAATATTTTGGATAACTAGCTAAGTCCTAGTGTACATATTTAGTGTTTAGGGAAATAGTTTTGTGGTCTGCATTGCTCTGCTATGTAAAATTTTGTTTTGTGGTTCTATGGTATTCATGGTACATGTTAAAGATGTATATATTCAAAGTTTCATGGTTTTATGTCTTTCGTAGTTGAAGATATTGACTGACAAAGTATCGGCTAAGTTGTGACAGTGTTACAGTGGCAGAGTACATGATTGGAATGCTCTACATTCCATTATGGATAACTATTTTGCTATGTGATTTTGAGGAAGTGTTTACAGATGTTAGAAGTGTGTGCAATCCAGGTGGCAAGCATTTTGATGCTCTGCATGTTAAGTTGTGGATGAATAGTTGGTTCATTCTTCATCAGTTTTGCTATTCGGTGCCGACCTAAGTGTTTCGAGGTTGTGTGGAGTTGACTTATGAAATGAGAAGATTCATGAGAATTATTATAGGTCATGTTGACCTATTTTTATGTGCTACACATTTTGGTTCCCTCTGTGAGGTGTGTATGTTAGATTTTTTCTTTGACAAGTTATGGTGTTGCACGTTTCATCTAATTAGGCCAACCTAATTGATGTTGTACAAGTGTTTATAGATGTTGTACATATAAATGTAAGTTCATTTTGGTGTTGAAAAGAGGTCTTTAGTGAAGTGAATGTGTTGGTGTGAATATTATAGAGCAAAGTGCAACAGAGTAGAGTGAAAAGAATGAAGTGTGTGAAGCCAGTTTGATGACATAAGTTGAGCAAGAAAAGAGGACTACAACATCAGCATAAGTCAAATGTCTTCATACAGTAGTTCATGCAGCTTGGTATCTCTACAATCTTTACATTAGACAGTGAGTCTACATGGACTTGTAGCTTCCTTGGGAGTGACCCTAAAACTGTATTCAAGGAATAGTAGCTTCCTTGAGTTGTAGCCCTAAAACAAAGTTGTAAATCTATATATCAGTGAGCATTATATATTGTGAGCTAACACTCAACTTGGTTTTTCCCTCTTTGGGTTTTCCACATAAAAATCTTGGTGTCATTGTGTTATTTGATGTGATGCATACTTTATGTTCTTCAAGTATTTTAGAAATTGATGAAGTAGTTGAATTTTACATAAACTAATTCACCCCCCTCTCAATCTCTGGATGTGTTCAACAATTTGTATCAAAGACAAGTTCCTTTTAGAAGCCTAACAGTTGAGGTAGATCCTGCATTTGAACACATAAAACCTGAAGCAGTGCCTAATGATGTATTTACTCCAGAACTGGATCTTGAATCCATGAAACCTGAAGGATAGGACTTAAATTTAGATGAGGTAGACCTTGACTGAGAACTATGATCTCTCTTAATGATCTAGATGAAGTAAATGATCTAAATATGAAATATCATATCATGCTTGAAAAATATAAGGAGAAAATTGTCAAATTGAAGAAACCAACTGGAAAATTAAAAGAAGAAATTGGCAAATTGAAAGATTAAATAGAAGGAAAAGGAAATGGAGTTAACCTCAAGAAGGCAGAAGTAATCTCTAATTTGAAAGTCAAAATTGAAGAAGGTAATAAAAGGATTGAAGATTGATTAAATTCCAAGCTCGATGAAAGTATGTTCAAAACTTGAGGAAGAATTTGTCACTTTGAGAAAAGAACTGGAAAAGGAAAAAGAATAAATTGACAAAGGGTTAAAACTCAAAGGGGGTTTTGTAATTCTTGATGAATTGATTAACTCTCAAAAGCCTTTAAAAGAAAAATCTAGTCTTGGTTTTGAAAAGGGGAAAAGTCCTACAACCAATACATCTACAAACTTATATGATAATTTCAAAGAAGGAAAGTTTGGAATAAAGGAAGAAAAAGCTTGCACTAGAAATCCCAAGAAGATGGCTTCCAAAGATGCAAAAGAAGAAGAATTCACTCTTGTATAGAGACAAAAAAGATTCAAAATACCCCCACCTGTGAGACAGTCTACTCCTACCAAGTACGTGCAAGCCTTTAATGGAAATTGCTATGCTTGTAATAAGATTGGTCACAAGTCTATTGAATGTAGGAGCAAGATGAATCAGAATTTATTGAAGACTCCAAGATACAATGCATAGAACTCTTATATATTTCATGGTTAGTTCTTTTCTTGTAATAAATATGGACATAAGGCTACTAACTATAGATCTAAGGAAAGAAGAAACAACAATATAAGAAATAATTCCTTCATACCTCCCAAGCATAATACCAGATTCTCTCATTCTTTTTATGGTTACTTCTTTGTATGTAACAAGTTTGGCCACAAGGCTATTAGTTGTCAATCCAAGACAAAGTACAATAATCATGGTTAGAAAAATGCTAGTGCATCATCTAAATACAATGAGGTGTGCTACAAGTGTAATGGTTTTGGACACAAAGAAATATTCTACAAAAAGGATTTTAAGAAACCATCCAGTCAGTATCATGATGTGGTAGAAGAAAAGAAAGTCAAACAGGTATGTAGAAAGAAACCAAAAAAGACTCATGACATAAGGTCGAAAGACACACTGCTTTTGCTTGGGGTAGAATATTTCATTGTTGATTAAATGGAAATGGTATGGGTTAGGGGGAGAAATTTAGTGTACATAAACTTAATCCCCTGATATGATAAGACTTCTCTTAATAGAACTAGGTCATATAGAAGGACTGGCATGAAACCTTCTAGTAAGGACACATACAAGAAAATAAAACTTTATATCCTCAAAACTCCAAAGAAAAAGGTTTCAATGTAGTAGGTTACAGAATGATTTAGGGTTTTAGTGATAGAGTATCTACCATAAAGGAAGATTAGAAATAAGAACAGGAATATTAGACAAGTCCAAAACTAAAAGAAAGAAGAGAGTGAAGTGGAGAGTGACTCTATACCAACTTAGGATGGTATAGATGTTTCCTCTAGAAACTAGATGAAGAGCCTTGGCTTAAGGGGGGTTTTAATAGAAAATCCTTAAGCCCCCACCAAAGATGTGGTGCTAATATCTTCAGCTCACTAATGCAGATGATGGATTATATTATTAATGTATTGATGAAATCTCTAGTATGAAATATCCAAGTGCAGAGATTTGCAGAGTATTTGGAGGTGACTGTATCAACATAGTTAGGGTTTGCCAGCCTTTTCCAATCAATGTAACTAATACATATTAGGTCATCGTAAAAAGTGTTTATATGTCATTTCACATATTAGAAATTCATTTATGGCCATGCAATTGAAGTGGAGAGTAGAGTAGAAGAGTAGTGAAGTAATTCCAGTGTTGTGTGAAACCCTACCAGTAGAGAATCAAAGGTATTTATCAGTATTTTACATAACCCTAGCTCTACTCAAGATGTTTACTCCTCAAGTTGTTAATGTGCTTGAGCAACCAAGAACTAGATTCAAGAAGCACTATTTTAAATCCATGGAAACAAACCTTGAAGGTGCATTTTCATGGATTCCACATGGAGTAATGTACACAAAGGATGTAAAGATTTACATTCACACAAAATGGATGAGTATAATCATGTGAAGCTAGGAGAATTATGTGTAAATATGTTAACCAGTGAAGATTTTGAACTGAAACCAGAGTATGAGAGTTTGACAAATAAGAAATTGGATGTATGGAATAACTTTTCCAATTTCTACTATGAGGATGCATGAGTAAAGTATGTATTGAGTAGAATCCATGACAAATTCTTGTGGTTGGACATGTGTCACACATGATCAACAAGGAGGAAATTAGGGCTATCACAAGTTTGTGTTCTACTAGACCAATTTTGACATTGAAGGTCATGAAGAACAATGTTGTAATGAAGCTCACCAAAGAAAAATTTGACAAATGTGCCCTAACCATAAATGATATCAAAGATCTGACAATAAGATATGCATCCATGATGATAGGCTACAAGATCTTCACAAACAAAGAGAACTCAGTTTCTGCCACTGTAATACACACAACATACCAGATGGTAAAAGAAGGTGAAGACATAGATTTATGTGAACTTCTAATATAGCAATTGATGGAGAATTTGTAGAAGATCAAGGAATCAAGGTACCCCTTCTCGTATGGTACCCTAATCATTTGCTTATTGTTCTACTTTCTTAGAGAGATGCCTAGAGCAAAGAACATAGTGTAGTTAGATAATATACCTGTAGCAGTGTAAATAAGGGATCATTTAAGAAGATTTCAGGATTATGAGTCTAAGGATCTATTGGTGTCTGCTACAAGTTTGGGTTTCTAGCATTTGAATCCGCAAGCACTTTTCAAAAAAATCCAAAAAATTCTAAGTCTTTCGGCCTTCTCAGTTGAAAGGTGCAAAAATGGTTGTATGTATATTGTAGATTCTAGGAATATTCCCTACTTGTATGTGAGGGTTTGCATGTATATTTGTGTTCTATGTTTAGACATGCAATGGGTACATACAATGACAACATGCAAAGAAAATATACATCGCGCACATACAAAGGAAATGTACATTGCAAAAATACAAGGATGGTGCAATGCAAAGTCAACATACAAAGAGGCTGACATACATTCGCTACAATGATAGAGGGTCATCGTCATGACAAGATGCATCAGCAGCCAGCTCCAAAGTTTCCCCGACGGCCGATGCATATACAAGGAAAACATGCAAAGGGCTTTGTATCTCATGTATAAATCACATTGTATATGCGATATGCATTTGCCACATGCAAAGGAGCCGACATACAAGAGGCGGGGCCTGCCAATTGCATATATTTGTGATTATATGTTCACACATACAATCGAACAGACATTCCTAATATACAAGCCAGATCTAAAATGAACATACATTCTGGTTGATAAAAGATGAAGTTTGCTATTTGTATGTATGCTTTGTATATGCCGATAAACAAGGGAATGGAGATACAAGGCCCAGATTTCAATTTCCTTCCAATCTGATTAACACAGTGGCTGGTGTCCGCAGAATGTATATTGTGCATTGTATATGCTGATATACAATGAAAAGTGCAATGAGAATAGATACAAGCCAGATTTCAAGGTAATTCCAATCTATTTCATAATGATTTGAAATCCACGAGTTGTATATTGTGTTTGTATACAAAGTGACATGCAAAAGGGAGATGCAAGGCCCGGACCCGATGGCGATTGTAATTTAATTCATAATGATTTGGGGTCCGCCTTGTATATTTGTGATTGTATGTATATGCTTTTGCATATACATTGGGCGAAAGTGGCAAAAGGCAAAAAAGGCAAAATAAGAAAGGGAAAAGTCAGTAATGGCAAGGAGACACCTACGTGGCATGATTTAATTGGTCAATGACTTTTCAAAGTGATTTGAGGCCATGGATCTCAGCGATAGGAAGGGGAATCGACGGCCATGATTGAAATGTTCTACAGAGGCAATTTCTTTGTATTTGCAGCTGTTTTCAAGTGGGAAAATTTATTAAGCACATAGCTATTGTATTACCGAGGGTCGCGGGTAGGTTGGTATTTATGGAAATTGCAGATGCATGGTCGATGATTGATAGGCCAACCACTACCTGATTGAAGAGGAAAATCTTCAGGCGGCGGTGCAAATCATGATTTCACCTGCTTCTTTCCTCCTTGTCTCCTGCTGCATTGAATATTTTGAGCACCAATTCTGAATATGCAATGTATCCGGTAGCATTTTGAAATGACCATGTAATTAATACTGAGTACACGTTCTTGCTATATAGCAAACTGTGTTACTCATTTTTTGGGTTGTTGAAGACTTGGGCAAATTTTTTGGGAAATAACGAAGAACAAAGCCTTTCTTGGTTGTTTTATCTCTGTTGGAGTTTATGAGTTGCATTTTGAATGCAGGTTGCACATTTTTTCAGTTTCATTGTTGTTATATATGAGAAATGTATTGTTGTATGTGTTTAGTTGCTTGTCTCCATTTGCTATATTCATAGCTTCTTTTGAATCTGGTTGCTAAGGGTTCCTCAGATTCTAGGATATAGATTTTATGTATTGCATGCTTGATCTATGACTTCCATTCGAGGAGTGCATTAAACTATTTTAGGTTAAGTATGGGGAATAATGTATGTCAGCAGGGATATCTGTAAGTAGATGTAGCTAAATACTCAGTCTTGGGTGGTGTTTGTAAGGCAAGCACCAATCTAACCCCTTGAAACTTGAATGCCAATGCAAACCATTCACTTGTATACGTCTAGTTGACTCCTTTCCTTGAGGTAGGCACCAGTTTGCTCCCTATGTAGTAGTTATGGTCCAAAACCCCTTGTCTTGCATCCAAAACTTAAAAACAAACCATTTCATAATTCCCACCTATTAGTTGTAGGAGTAGAAATAGAACCCCTGCATATTCTCATACCCAACCAGTTAGATATGTCCAAGAATGTTGCCAGCCTTGTGATTTATCATGCATATCTTGGTCCACACATGAGAGTATTCTTCCTATTGTTGTAAAGCTAAATCTTTCTATCATTGGGCGAGTCAAGGTTAAATCTTTAGCTATAGGGATACCCCCCTTGGTACGGTAGAACCAGAAGTGAAGGGGAGGCAGCTCACACAACCTCCTGTATTTGTTGGCTAAATCTACCTATGCATTGGAACTGGCAAACCCTTTGCCGATTCAAGCTCCAACAGATGGCAACTCTACTGGGTAACTCAAGTGATTTGAAGACTGGAAAATCTAGTTTCCAGTGAAGTTGTTGCAGTAAAACCAAATAAAAACCATGCGGTGCTCTACTGGTGTGATGAATCTAGAAAATAAAAGTGCCTTGTTGATATTCTGTCCTCTCTGTGAGAGGTTGCTATTGGAAAAAGACACTATATGGCTTCATGAGTGTTGTCATTGATGGCAACAAAGTTCATACCACCCATCCGTAGAACATGGTGTGCCTATACCGGAAGTCAGATTAAAGAATACTTTGGTTCGGTAAGCAAGAACAGAGCATGCAGCAAGGTCTGACAGCCAGGTCTAGATCTCCTATAGGAATTATCTTTGTAAAATGCGGACTTGGGGAAGTCAAGAGGAATACCGTGACTAATAGATTCTAAGGATTGAGCCTTCAGTGATGAAAGAGTGAAGAGATATGAGCATCTAAGTATTGAAGTCCAGTTTGGCAGAATAGACAAAGGAAGAACTGACCGACAGAGCATCAGAATTATTCCAAATGAGATATTGATGGTGATCAAGGTTCTTAAGGTATCATCCATGATTGGCTGACATGTTAGATGACTTCTATAAGTATCTCCTTGATTCGCATCACTTGGTAAGTAAGGGTTCAGCCGACAGACTAGAGTTTGGGAAAATATTAACTATTCCGGATGCTGACTAGAAAGAGGATGAAATCCTTTGAGCGGATATATATATACTAGATAGATTTGAATGTGAAGGTGTGTGTAGGTATTGTGTTGTGCAAAGAAAAGTAGAAGAGCAGTGTGAAGATAGTAAGACAAATCCGGAATGTAACAAGATAGTAGCACCTAAGGAGAGTAAGAATGAAGTGCAGCAGATCAGTATATTAAGGCTTAACCAGAACTGAAGCTCAGCATATGTGGATTCTTCTCATCAATTCAAGTATCTAGTTTTCTTATATAAACTATTGTAGGCAGTGAGCCTCTTATGAGCAGTGTGCTCGAGCAGTGAGCCCTAATTGGTAAGTGCCATTTTGTACTATCTTATTCTTCTAACAGAGAATACATTCTTAGGTTAATCACCCCATGGTTTTTCCCCTAACAAGGTTTTCCACGTCAAAATCATTGTGTCATGTGTAGTGATGTTATTTCCTTTTCGAGGTCATGTTTTCTTATTTGATTTGATGCTGCATTAATTGAGAAAGAAATTTAGAAAGTTGAAATAATTAAGATAACTGATTCACCCCCCTCTCAGTTATCAACAGTTGGTATCAGAGCCAAGTTCCTCCAAACAAAGCCTAACAGCTTGAGGAAGATCTGGGAACTCAAATGGATGTGTATGGTATGAGACAACAACTTCAATCTACCCTAGATGATCTTGAGCAATCAAACTCTGAAGTCAATGAATTGAAGGAAAGACTCAAACAAGCTGATGATTTCATAAATGAACTAAAAGGGAAACTGAGTATCTCTATGAAAAAGAGAAAAGATCTACTTCAGCAATTGGTAAATCAAAGTGAAGACAATGGTACAAATGAAGATCTAAAATAGAAAACCAAGTTATGTGAAAAGTTATCAAAAGAGGTTATTATGGTAAGACATGAAATGGAATCAGGAGTTATGAAATTCACCCAAGAAATTGAAGAGAAAAGAAAAATTAAAGATGATCTAAGACAATCTCTCAAGGAGAAGTCAGAAGACTGCCACATAATGGATAAAATAATCAGGCATCTAGAATCTGATCTTGAAGATGCTAGAGATAATGAAGAAAAACTTGAGGATCAAATTGACACTCTTAAAAAGGATCTTCAAATAGCAAATGACTACAAAGAGAAATTCAAGATAAGTTCTGCTCAACTTGAGGTTCTTCTTGAAAGCCAAAAGAGGGTAGATGACAAGCGTGGCTTGGGATATGAGAAAGGTGAAAGCTCTGGATCCGGTCAGAAGAATTTTGGATCAGGAAATCCAAGGAACATGCCTAAAAGACCTCCGGTAAAGCAACCTAATGCTCAAAGATATCCATCCTTCAATGGATACTGCCACAACTGCAATAAATTTGGTCATAAAGCTAATCAGTGCAGAAAGAGAATGAACCAGACCAATACATCCTTCTCCAAACAGTGTTTCAACTGTAAAAGGTATGGTCACAAATCTCATGAATGCAGAAATATGCAAATAAATAATTCATTCAATGGTAGATGCTTTGCATGCAATAGAATGGGACATATGGCTAATCAATGCAGATCAAGAGGATATCATTCAAATATGCAAAGAAATGTTGTTTGCCACAATTGCAATAGATCCGGTCATATTGCTAAATTTTGTAGAAGCAAGAATCAGGACAAAAGGGGTCTGGTGCATTATAATCAGAATCAAGAAAAAGGAAAAGAAATAGTGAATGCGGATGAAGTTAAAAGTGAGATGAACAAGATTTGGGTGAAGAGAAGTACAGAGAATGTAGGGGATGGATCCACACCAGAATCTGGTGCTAATATTCCTTCTGAAATTTAAAAAGTGAGCTCTAGCTCAGGGGGAGACACAAGGAAAAACATTTTCCCCCAGCCAGTTATTTGGTGCCTGAAATTGGCACATGGGAAGTTGTGGAATAAAAGGTTTCTCAAAGAAACATCTAAAGAAAGCTTGGTAAAGATATGGAAGATCCGCAAGAAGATTTGAAGAGTCTAATCTTCCAAGATTGATCTGGTTTAACAGTCATCCGGTAAAATAGGATTATCATAGTTAAATCTGGTATGATTCAAATTCGAGGCATTTTGTTCTGTGGATAGATCAAGTGTTTGGGGAAAGTAAGATAATTTGTTATTAATCACCAAGGATAACTATAAGTATATCTCAGTGATCTAGAAAAAGATCTTTCTCAAAATAAGAAGAACCAGACAACTAGAATGACTTAAGTTGCGCATTTATTGCAATATGAAATTAGGGTTTTCCCAGAAATAAAAGGGTTCAGTCGTTCGTCATTTGCACATTTGCATTCAAGAAGAAGAGAAAAGGAGCTCTGCAACAAATTATCTCAAATTCTCAAAAGATCAACCATTGAAGTCGATTCATCAAGCAAATTAGTTTGACTCTTTCAGCGAACCCTAGAAGCACAAAAGGTATTTTCTGTTATTGAATATTTCTCTGTAAAATCTTTTGAAGATGACTACACCAAATGTTGTAAAGATCACTGATAGGCCATGTCCAAAATTCAAGAAACATCCATATAAAATCCCTAGAAGTTGATCCCCTAGGCGCCTTTTCAAGCATTCTGCATGGGGTTCTGCATGTAGAAGATGTTAGGGCATATATTCCTGCGAATATTGAAGAATTTGGGGAATCTACGCTGGTTGATATCTATCACAAGCATTTGATAGATGATTCATTTGAACTCAAAACTAAGTATAAAGCCATTCGAGACAAGCATTTTGCACAATGCATTCATTTCCCCTATTTTGCAGAAGATGAATGGGTCCAGTATGTTCTAAGCAAAATGCATGATAACTTTATATGGTTGATGAGGCCATTTAAGATAACCAAGGATGCCATTAGGGTAGTAACCGGATTGCACTCATCTGGTGGGATTCCTATTCTCAAATCCGTCAAGAATCAAACTGTTAGTGAGGCTACCAAATCAAAATTTGACAAAAGAGCAATGACAATAGAAGACATCACTGATTTGGATGTCAAGTTTGCCTCCATGATCATCGGTTATAAGATATATCACTCTAGTAGGGAAAATTTAGTACCCAGAACTACAATTTACACTACTTATGAAATGTTGAGGAAAAATGTAGATTATGATCTTTGTGAACTCCTTCTGAGCTAACTAATGGAAAACCTACAAAAGATCAAGAAGGACAAGAAGAACTCCTTCAAGTATGGTGAGCTGATACTATGCTTGTTCTTCTACTTCATGAATGAGCTTCCTGGATCTAGTGGTTGGGTATGGCAGAATGATAGACCAGTAGCCATCCAAATCAGAGATTATATACATGGGCTTGGTGATGCCAAGGCACAAAATACAACACTCTGGGGCTATTTCAAGAATTTTCAGAGCATGATGCAAGCAAGAGAGAGAATCCCCCAATCTTTAGTTGAAAAGTATAAAAATACAGTATGCTTTATGGTAGAAACTGGTCAATGTCTAATGGAGGTAGTAGAGCCAAGAATAGTCTGGATCATGCCAATGGGGTATGAAGTAGATGAGAAAATTGTTGAGCTACATGTTCAACACATGCTCAGTCAATCGAAGGATCCTAAAGTAGAAAGGTTTGGAACCTTTGAAGAATTAAGTGTGAAGATCCATGTGGAACTAAGACAACCAGAAATAAAAAAAAAAAGTGGGGAGGGAAGTAGAAGATTTTGCCAAGAGGCATGGAATTTCAAAAGAGGCACTTGATGCAAATAGAGAAAAGATAGAAAGGGCAGAGAAAGAAAAAGAAAAAGTAGAGAAAGAAGGTGCTCTAGTGGAAGTCCCCTCCTGGACCAGATCCTCTAAGACCTCTGCACCTACCACTACAAAGAGCTCAGAATCATCAAAACCAGAAGCAAAATCATCTGAAAAAGGAGAAAAGAGAACCAAGAAAAAGGCAACAAGGTCTTACACAAGCCAAAAGGATGAAGAAGAGACAGAATCAGATGAGGAAGTAAATAAACTGAAGAAGAAAAGGAAAACATTTGGTGAACCCTCTACTGAAGAAGTAACAGAAGAATTTGTTGAAAGGCCCACTCTGTCCCTAGATGATGTAGTTAAAACAGTTACTATGGATGGAAACCTGAAACCAATAACAGAATTCTATGATGCATACAATGATGCAGATAGAAAGATCTTGGAAGAAGCCATAGTTAAGTACTTGAACATATATAATAAGGCTTTTATTGAAATCATATCTCTCATTCCCAAAAGCCTAGAGAAGGAATTAGAGATAAGAAAGAATAATGCTGGCAAAGGATCTTGAGATCCGAGAACAGATAGCCATTCAGCTCTTTCCTTCAATCACTTAGAAGCAAATGAATATGATCTTCAAAGATTGCAAGGATGAGTTCCAGTGTAAGTCTAGAATGAATCAGCTCATGCTTGGAGAAACTGATAAAGTGGCAAAAGAAATAGAAGAAATCCTCTGAAAAGCCTATAAAAGATTCAATATTCCTGTTGTAGAGGATTTAAGTGATGATCCCTTGGGAATAGATAACAAAGAAGAATCTACTGAGACAATGGTAGAAGAGGTAAAGGAGACAAGTGAACAAAAAGGTAAGAACTTAGATTCCTCTGCTCCAGAAGAAGAGGTCCATGATCAAGCAAACATCTCTCCTCCGATTTCCCCTATAGACTCCAAATTCAAAGAAAAAGAAAGAGTACAAGAGAAGATCAGTCAAGAAGAAAAAGAGAAAGAAGATGACCATAGCAAGGCTGCAGTAGGAGAGAAAACTCCAATAGAGAAGGCCACAGATGATAGTGGTAAGGCTGCAAGAGGGGAGAAAATTCTGTCTCTGGCAAGAGACAAAGCAGAAGTAGTTAAAGAGTTCTTGACCAAAGAAATGATGGAATTTGATGAACCAGAATTGCTTCAAGGTCCATTCAATTTTTATTCCCTCTCTCCGGTCCAAACCATGAAACTAGCTTCCTTCACTCAAGCCAAGGCAAAAGAAAAAATGCTAAAGTCTCACATGGAAGACTATGAGCTCTTAGAAACTGCATCCGGTGTACTGGAAAAGATCATGCCATCCTTCCAAAAGGATCCTACAACATCCACATCCGGTAATCTAAAGTCTCTTGTAAATTCTATTAATACACATTTTGATTCTTTAGAGAAAGCAGCAGAAGAGAAAGTCAGGAAAGAATTTTTGGATAAGAGATTCTCTAAAGTATAGGGTCTAATCTCAAATGATAGGAGAGTTATGGATATTGGGATAAAAAGTTTAGAAAATGCTCTCAAAGATGGTGGAAATATTTATAAATTTTGTTTATCCTAGCCCGAAGTGACCAAAGATGTTGATAAGAAAGTAAAAAAGCAAGAAGATAAACTACTAAGTTTGTCTCAAAGTTTTGATCCTCTCTCATCTCCTGTAATCAATCAAGAACGTCAGACTATTGCAGTCTTGAATGAAATTAAGAAACTTGAGAAGGAGAAGAAAAATAGAATAAGTAGGTTGAGTGAACTTAGAGGGATCATTATCCCTAAGTTAGAGGCCATCCATGAGGCCCTAAGTGATGCTCAGACTACAGCCTGGACCAGTGATCCGACAGATCTAAAAAGGGCCGAAGCTTTTGCATTCTTGTTGAGTGGTCACATCTCAATTTTGGTTAGGATGAAGATGAGTTGGGTGACAGAAGTGGTACAGCTAAAGACCACTTTTTCAGATATATTTCAATATATGTAGGTAAAACATGTATATATGTTTTATGCAGCTAAGTATAGATTGTTTTTGGAAATTTTGGTGTGGACCCCACCCTTTGCCATTGATGTCAAAGGGGGAGTGAGGAGCAGTGAAAATGAGGAATCTAGCTAAGGGGGAGCTCCAAAAAATGTACATAAGAATAGAGCATTAGCCAAGGGGGATTATAGTGTGACACTTAGTCATTTTTCACTAAGTGTTGCCATCAATGCCAAAGGGGGAGATTGTTGGCAAAAGACACTATATGGCTTCATGAGTGTTGTCATTGATGGCAACAAAGTTCATCCCACCCATCCATAGAACATGGTGTGCCTATACCGGAAGTCAGATTAAAGAATACTTTGGTCCGGTAAGCAAGAACAGAGCATGCAGCAAGGTCTGACAGTCAGGTCCGGATCTCCTATAGGAAGTATCTTTGTAAAATGCGGACTTGGGGAAGTCAAGAGGAATACTGTGACTAATAGATTCCAGGGATTGAGCCTCCGGTGATGAAAGAGTGAAGAGATATGAGCATCTAAGTATTGAGGTCTAGTTTGGCAGAATAGACAGAGGAAGAACTGACTGACAAAGCATCAGAATTATTCCGGATGAGATATTGATGGTGATCAAGGTTCTTAAGGTATCATCCATGATTGGCCGACATGTTAGATGACTTCTATAAGTATCTCCTTGATTTGTATCACTTGGTAAGCAAGGATTCAGCCAACAGACTAGAGTTTGGGAAAATATTGACTATTCCAGATGCCGACTAGAAAGAGGATGAAATCCTTTGAGTAGATATATATATACCAGATAGATTTGAATGTGAAGGTGTGTGTAGGTATTGCATTGTGTGAAGAAAAGTAGAAGAGCAGTGTGAAGATAGTAAGACAGGTCCAGAATGTAACAAGACAGCAACACCTAAGGAGAGTAAGAATGAAGTGCAGTAGATCAGTATATTAAGGCTTAACCCAAACTAAACCTCAGCATATGTGGATGCTTCTCATCAGTTCAAGTATCTACTTTTCTTATATAAACTATTGTAGGTAGTAAGCCTCTTGTGGGTAGTGTGCTCGGGTAGTGAGCCCTAATTGGCAAGTGTCATTTTGTACTATCTTATTCTTCTAACAGAGAATACATTCTTGGGTTAATCACCATGTAGTTTTTCCCCTAACAGGGTTTTCCATGTCAAAATCATTGTGTCATGTGTAGTGATTTTATTTCCTTTTCAAGGTTATCTTTGCTTATTTGATTTGATGCTGCATTAATTGATAAAGAAATTTAGAAAGCTGAAATAATTAAGATAACTGATTCACCCCCCCTCTCAGTTATCAACAGTGGCAACTCTGTTGATTGAACCTATCCAAAGCTGCAACATATTTCCAAGTATTCCATCTTTTTGTTCAAAATGATGAATTTAGAGTAGCAAACCTGGTTGTGCTCTCAAAGAAGACCATTTTTTATTGAAAGATATAAAGCCCTAAATTTCAAAGGAATAAATGGTTACCCAAATGTTATCACCAATAAGATTAGAAAATGTTTGCGAAAATATAATGGATCAAATTCTGAGTCTGCAAACAAACATCTACAAAAATTTTGTAATTTGATAGAAGATTATTAGGTAGAGGCTGAAGATGTAATAATAAGACTTTTTATTCAGTCATTAGAGGATGATGCTAGGGTTTAGTTTTTAGACCTACCTGTCTATTCAGTCTCTTCATGGGTAGATTTAGAAATTGCATTCCTAGAGAAGTTTGGTGAAAGATTTGATTTAGCCTCATTGATCATACATTTCATGAATATCCAAAAGGAAGACAAGGAACTAGTTCCAGCCTTTAATCTTAGATTTGTTAAATTGCTTAAGCAGATCCCTGAATATATGAGACCCAATGATGCATTGTGCTTGGCAATTTATTTGGCTACATTTGATGAAGAAATGAGTTATTTAATGAGAGATAAAGAACCAATCACACTTCACTAGGCCTATAAATTTGCTATAGATATTGAAAATAATCAAAAATATGGAATGCTAGTAGGTTTCATGATTGCAAGCTTTCAAAATAGTTTTCAAAGTGAATGTATTTCTGCTTTCCCAGTGTGTTCATTGAGAGATGATTCTGCAAAGGGAAATGTATTTCAGAATAGTGTGTACAGTCATGATGTGATGTATGAACATGAAGAAAATGTTGTAGAAAATGTAGGCACATCCTATAATGGTGAAGACAAAGATTGTTGTTAGTCTCTAGAAATGAAGCTTGTAGATGCAAAATGCATTTCAAATGATGAAATGAAAGATATACATGAAGTTGTATCTTGCAATAATAGGCATATCCCAATTACTCATGATTATTTATACAAAGTGGATATGCAGAGCTTCACTCTGAATATAGAGGGTGCTGATTCAAGGGATGACATTGAATATGTTAGTGACTGTCAGCATTCAGACTCATATGTGAGTCTTTTAGATGATGATATATATATGGATGTTGAATATGAGTGCTTCCTTGAAGATTATGACCACCTTTACAATGCAGAGGTTGAAAATTTTTTTTTTTATTATCAGTGCAGTGGTGAAGAGGAAAACTAGGGTCCCTATTCAGAGGTGAATGGACAAGTTGCAGATGTGTGTGCTCATACAAATGGGGATAGTGTTGGTTGCAGGGGTGACTATGAGGCTTTTAGTGAAGGGTTGTGCTCTGAGCTATTTATGCCTTCTCTTGAGACTTTCCAGGTGGACCTTGATGATAAGATTGCTGAGCACAATGATGATGGATATTTGAATGTTTATAAAGATAAATCTGATTATGAGATGTTGCTTGTGCCTGAATATTGCTTGTTCAGTTTAGAGAAACTCTTAGTTTTTGAAGAAGGGAAAAATTCTGATGTGGATTCATTTGTTTCGTATGAGTTTGTTATTTCTCCAATCAATAGTGGTGACTCATATGATGATGACAAACTACAGCTGATGAAGTTTGATGTAGATTTGTCAAAGAAAGAGAGATGGACAACAGCACAACCAATTGCAAAGTAGGGTGCTGTAGATGGTTAGATGTTTTCAGGCTTCATTTGAAGAAATCAAAAGAAAACAGGGTTTTTGATAAAGGAAAATTCTAGTTTTTCCTTTTGGGTGGCCCTGGGCCACCAAGTATATTTTGAAAATGTGATTTGTGATGCAGGTTGGTCCAGTGTTTGACTCTGTGGCCCAATGGATAAGGAACTGGTCTGCATCCCAGAGATCTGAAGTTCTCGTCATGGCTGCAAGAGGCATGCGTCCCCAAACAGAGCCAATGTTGGTGCCTGCTACAAGTTTAGGTTTCTAGCATTTGAATCTACAGGCACTTTTCAGAAAAATCTAAAAAATTCTAAGTCTTTCAACCTTCTCAATTGAAAGGTGCAAAAATGGTTGTATGTATATCACAGATTCTAGGAATATTCCTTGCTTGTATATGAGGGTTTGCATGTATATTTGTGTTGTATGTTTAGACATGCAACAGGTAGATACAATGACAACATGCAAAGAAAATATACATCGGCACACATACAAAGGAAATGTACATTGCAAAAATACAAGGATGGCGCAATGCAAAGTCAACATACAAAGAGGCTGACATACATTCGCTACAGTGACAGAGGGTCATCAGCATGACAAGATGCATCGGTAGCCAACTCCAAAGTTTCCCCGATGGCTAATGCATATACAAGGAAAACATGCAAAGGGCTTTGTATCTCGTGTATAAATCGTATTGTATATGCGATATGCATTTGCCACATGCAAAGGAGCTGACATACAAGAGGTGGGGCCTACTAATTGCATATATTTGCGATTGTATGTTTGCACATACAATTAAATAGACATTCCTAATATACAAGCTGAATCTGAAATAAACATACATTCCAGTTGATAAAAGATGAATTCCACTGTTTGTATGTATGTTTTGCTTATATGTATGCTCTGTATATGCCGATATACAAGGGAATGGAGATACAAGGCCCGGATTTCAATTTCCTTCCAATCAGATCAACACAATCACTGGTGTCCACAAAATGTATATTATGCATTGTATATGCCGATATACAATGAAAAGTGTAATGAGAATAGATACAAGCCAGATTTCAAGGTAATTCCAATCAGTTTCATAATGATTTGAAATCCACGAGTTGTATATTGTGTTTGTATATGCAATATACAAAGTGACATGCAAAAGGGAGATGCAAGGCCTGGACCTGATGGCGATTGTAATTTAATTCATAATGATTTGGGGTCCGCCTTGTATATTTGTGATTGTATGTATATGCTTTTGCATATACATTGGGTAAAAGTGGCAAAAGGCAAAAAAGTCAAAATAAGAAAGGGAAAAGTCAGCGATGGCAAGGAGACACCTACGTGGCACGATTTAATTGGAAAAATGACTTTTCAAAGTGATTTGAGGCCGTGGATCTCAGCGATAGGAAGGGAAATTGATGACCATGATTCAAATGTTCTACAGAGGTGATTTCTTTGTATTTGTAGCTATTTTCAAGTGGGAAAATTTCTTAAGCATGCAGTTGTTACATTATCGAGAGCCATGGGTAGGTTGGCATTTATGGAAATTGTAGATGCATGGTCGATGATTGATAGGCCAACCACTACCTAATTGAAGAGGAAAATCTTCAGGTGGCGGTGCAGATCCTGATTTCACTTGCTTCTTTCCTTCTTGTCTCCTACTGCATTGAATATTTTGAGTGCCAATTCTAAAGATGCAATGTATCCGAAAGCATTTTGAAATGACCATGTAATTAATGTTGAGTACATGTTCTTGCTATATAACAAACTGTGTTACTCATTTTTGGGGTTGTTGAAGACTTGGGCAAATTTTTTAGGAAATAATGAAGAACAAAGCCTTTCTTGGCTATTTTATCTCTATTGGAGTTTATGAGTTGTATTTTGAATGCAGGTTGCACATTTTTTTAGTTTCATTGTTGTTTTATATCAAAAAGGCATTGTTGCATATGTTTAGTTGCTTGTCTCCATTTGTTGTATGCATAGCTTCTTTTGAATTTGGTTGCTAAGGGTTCCTCAGATTCTAGGATATAGATTTTCTATATTGCATGCTTGATCTGTGACTTCCATTCAAGGAGTGGATTAAACTATTTTAGGTTAAGTATGAGGAAGAATGTATGTCAATAGGGATATTTGTAAGTAGAGACAGCTAAATACTCAGTCTTGGGTGGTGTTTGTAATGCAAGCACCGATATGATCCCTTGAAACTTGAATGCCAGTGCAAACCATTCACTTGTATACGTCTAGTTGACTCCTTGCCCTGAGGTAGGCACCAGTCTGCTCACTGTGTAGTAGTTATGATCCAAAACCCCTTGTCTTGCATCCAAAACTTAAAAACAAACCATTTCATAGTTCCCACCTGTTAGTTGTAGGAATAGAAATAGAACCCCTGCATACTCTCATACCCAACCAGTTAGATATATCCAAGAATGTTGCTAGCCTTGTGATCTACCATGCATATCTTGGTCCACACATGAGAGTATTCTGCATGTTGTTGTAAAGCTAAATCTTTCTGTCATTGGGTGAGTCAAGGTCAAATCTTTAGCTATAGGGATACCCCCCTTAGTGCGGCAGAACTAGAAGTGAAGGGGAGGTAACTCACGCAACCTCCTATATTTGTTGGTTGAATCTGCCTGTGCATTGGAACTAGCAAACCCTCTATCGATTCAAGCTCCAACAGGATCAAGCTTTGTGGAGATTTTTCTAAACATTCCAATCTCAGATGCAAGAAAGAGAGAATTCCAAGAAGAGTTGTTGATAAATATGAGAATGATGTAACTTTCATGGTTAGCAGAGATTACTGCTATATGGAGGCTGTGGAACCAAGGATAGTTTGGATACTGGAACTAGTATATGAGGTAATAGAAGATGAGGCTACCATTCTTGTAGATCTTATGCTAAGAAATCCTATAGATACATCAAAGGATAGGTTTGGAACCTATGAGGAGAAGTCTACTGAGGTGCACATGAAACACAAAGAGAAGGGGATTAAAGAAAATGTGAAAAAGATGAAGACACGGTTGGAGGAGATTGTTGGTATCCTGGAGAGTCTTGTTGAGAAATCTAAAGGCATATCTACTCCTCTGGAAGTTACTCCAAGCACAAGAAGGTTAATCAGGATCTCTATCAATGTAAGGGGATTCAATGTAAATATATCTATAAGGGGGGAGTAAATAAAGAAATAGTAGTTATAGTGCCCTTTGCCCTTGATGTCAAAGGGGGAGTAGTGTTGGCTAAGTGTGTTTCCATCAATGACAAAAGGGAACATTGTTGGAAGTTTATTTGTCATTGAGGAGATCATTGGAAGCATGGCATATTGTGTTTTCATTGATGTCAACCCATTGTACAGATGTTGAAGTGCTAATCCAGAGAAGATCAAATGTTTTGGATAACTAGCTAAGTCCTAGTGTATTATGTATCCAGTGTTCAAGGAAATAGTTTTGTGGTCCACATTGCTCCGCTATGTACAATTTTGTTATGCAATTATGTGGTATTCATGGTGCATGTTAGATATTTCTATATTCAAAGTTTCATGGTTTTATGTCTTTTGCAGTTGAAGATATTGACTGAAAAAGTATCAGCTAAGTTGTGACAATGTTACAGTGGAAAAGTACATTATTGGAATGCTCTGCATTCCACCACAGATGACTATTTTTCTATGTGGTTTGAAGTGTTTACATATGTCAAAAGTGTATACAATCCAAGTGGCAAGTGTTTTGACATTCCCCCTGTGAAGTTGTGGATGAATAGGGGGTTCATTCTTCACCAATTTTGTTATCCAGTGCCAACCTAATTGTTTTAGGGTTGTGCAAAGTTGAGTTATGAAATGAGCATATTCATGGGAATTATTATAGGTTATGCTAACCTATTTTGATGTGCTACACATTTTGGTTCCCTCCATGAGGCGTGTATGTTAGAGTTTTGTGCCGACAGGTTATGGTGTTGCATGTTTCATCTAATTAGGCCAACCTAATTGATGTTGTAAGTGTTTGTGGATGTTGTGCATATAAATGTAAGTTCATTTTAGTGTTGAAAAGAGGTCCTTAGTGAAGTGAATGTGTTGGTGTAAATATGATAGAGCAGAGTGTGATAGAGTAGTGTGAAAAGGATGAAGTGTTAGAAGTTAGTTTGATGACATAAGTTGAGCAAGAAAAGAGGACTACAACATTCGCATAAGTTAGATGTCTTCATACAACAATTCATGCAAATTGTTATCTATGTAATCTTTACATCAATCAATGAGTCTGCAGGGAGTTGTAGCTTCCTTCGGAGTAACCCTAAAACTGTATTCAGGGAGTAGTAGCTTCCTTGGGTTGTAGCCCTAAAAAAAATTATAAATCTATATATTAGTGAGCATTGTATATTGTGAGCTAACACTCACCGTGGTTTATCTCTTTTTGGGTTTTCCACATAAAAATCCTGGTGCCATTGTGTTATTTGATGTGATGCATACTTTACTTTATGTTCTTCAAGTATTTTGGAAATTGATAAAGTAGTTGAATTTTACATAGATTGATTCGCCCCCCCTCTTAGTCTCTAGATGTGTTCAACACCAGATTGGGTAGGATGACTTCATTATATAAATAAAGATGTTTAAATTCATATTGATATTACCATGTAGCTTGTTGGGACTTGAATCATTTCATTGTGATTAGAATAGAATTCCAGCAAAATTATTTATCATGTCTTCTATGTCAAAAATGATTGTTATGTATTATTCTTTTGCCCAAATTTTCAATGTGAATTGGGTTGGGAATGTTCATGTAACTGAAGAAAATCATGTAAGCTATATTATAAATAAACATTATTATATACTTCTTTATTTATGGTTATGTACTTCTTATACCTTTTTGTGAGTTTGTGAGTTTTTAATTTGTTATTGGGAAAATATGAATTCCTTCATCACTAAACTAGCTTTACTTATACATAGAGAATTATAATACTTATACAAATGCAAATCTATTATATCTGTGAAAACTTGTTACTGATCACATTTGGTAGTTAGATTTCTTGTCAAAAATTGATGCTTGTGTGTTCCTATACAAATTTATATTAGTTTATATAAGTATTTATACACCTGTATATATGCATATTCATAAATATATCTACGGTGAGTCTCTAACTAGTCAAGCATAATGCCAAAATTTGTTTGTCTTAATGATATACAATCCCAAATAAGTATATATTCATACCTCTCTATATTTATATTTATCTCCTTATACATTCAGTGTGAGGGTATATATATATATTATATATATAAACAATACTATTCCTAAATATATAAGTTTGTTGTAGCCAACTATTTAAACCTAACTTTTATTTGTGTTGACATATAAACTATAAATATAATTAGAAAAAGAAAAGAGGTCATGGGGGCTCCCCCACATGGGGTGCAACCTAGTTGGTTGCAACCCGACCCCCTTCCCTCACTTTTATATAAATAAAATACAAACTTTTAATTTTGTTTAAAAAAATATAAATTGATGTAGGAGCATCCAGTGATGTAAGGGAAATCTTGCATCACCCAAAAAAATGATGATTTATTTTCTATTCTTTTCAATTTTTATATTTTGAGATACCCATTTGATTGAATAATGATTCAAGACCTTCATAGTTTCCAAAAAGGCTAAGAATACTAGGACTTACTATTTTTAGTAACCCTATATCAAAGAAGCGGTTGGGCCTAAAATTTTCCCCAAAGAGTTGGAATAGCCAAATAAACATTCTTGGCAAATTTCAACCCAAGATCATGTCTAGATTGCAAGATATTAAAGTTTTCATTTTCAATGTTCTTGAAAAAAATTTGATATCAAATATGAAGCACTTAGACATCCCTAAACGGCCCTAAAGTTGTTGTAACTAGAAAAGTAGGTTATAGCTTGATATATCTCTTCACAAGATTTCCAACGTAACAAAAGGTTTGTCAATTAAACACCCGGTTCAAAAGTTATGGCTCTCGGAAGTTGCACTACCTAGTTTCTCAATTTTAAAATTTGTAAATTCTTTCTTGGTGGGGGAAAGGGATAGTTGGGTTCATTTTGGTACTCAAATAGGAGTTACACATTACAAAGAAAGCCGACATTGGGTAAATTATGCTAAGTGGTGATGATGTGTATTTATAACTTATTTTCAATAGTTTCGGAGGTAGTAGAGGGAAGGGAGTTATTGCCAAGTCTTTTTCATGTGAATAAGGAGTTTAGGTAGATATCAAAAGATAGCTTCAAAAGGCTCTGTAAGTCAGATATTTCTATTGCAAGATAGCGTATATTTCTTTAATAAGAGGGTATATGAACCAAGGGGATTCTATTTCATATTTGTAGCCTTTTATAGGCATGTTTAATGAAGAAATTCTAAAATAGTTTGCAGTTTTCTTAACTAATCTTTCTTGAGATCTCATTCATGTCTATTTTAAATCTATAAATTATTGTTGTATGTGTTTTGGGTGAAAACCATTTTCATCAAGTGGTATCAAAGAAAGGTTTCCTGAGTGTGTAGATAGATCGCCAATCGTGAGGCAGTTTGCACCAAGACCTAAGGTTGTGGGTTTGTTGTAGAGATCAAAATGCCTCCATGAAGAAATCATGATGGGAGAAATGCTTTGACGGAAGAGGGTTTTAGATCAATGAAAAGGCAAATTGATGCATTGCAAGAGGAGCTACGAAGAGGGTTTGAGCCAAGGATAAGAGAAGAAAGCAAAGATGAAGCGGAAGAAGAAGAGCTATCTAAAGAAGAACAAGATGATGTAGGAGATCCTATACAGGTTAGGTTGTTGAGGGCCATTTCAAAGATTGGAAAGAGGCCTAGGATTGAAGTTTCTACCTATTATGGGGATCTAAATCTGGAAGAGCTTATTGATTGGGTAAATGATATGGAGGAATATTTTTGAGTATGAAGATGTGGCAAATTTAGAATGGGTCAAGTTTGCAAAAACAAAGTTAAAGGGCCATGCTAGTATTTGGTGGAAGGAGGTCCAATTAGAAATAAATAGAAGAGGAAAAGGAAATATTACTAGATGGGATCAAATGGTGGACAAACTAAAGAAGTAGATCATTCATATGGACTATGAGTTGGAGTTGTTGAAGAAGCTGCAAGGATTGAAGTAGCGGAACAAGTTTGTTAGTATAAAGAGGTTTTTTTTATAAGATTATCATCAGAATAGGCCATATAGAGTCCAAAAAGGATAAGGTAGCCCATTATATTAATGGGATGAGGCCAATAATTCAAGAGGAGATAAGCTTGGTCAGAATGACCACCATAGAATATGCATACCAGTTTTCCCTAAAGGTGGAAGAGAAGTTGAATAAAAAATTTGAAAGTAAGCAAAGAGGAAGAAGTCTTGGTGAAAGGACTAGTGGAAAATCCTATGGAGGCTAAAGTGAAGACCGAAAGAAAAGTGAAGAAGTAGGCACCAGTAGAAATCAGAAAGAAGATAATACCTACTACCCTCATGACTAAAATAATGGTGAGCAAAGAGGAAGAGGAAGAGGAAGACCTAGAAGAGGAGGTTTTAGAGGAACTTGTTTCCAATGTGGAGAAGGACATTGAGCCTACGAGTGTTCCCAACATCATGGAAGGACCAATAGAAGACCTGAGGCTAATGCATGAGTTGCACATGTAGATGAAGATACACAGTCTAAGCATTCTCAAGATGTTGAAAGGAGAGAAACCTAGTTGTCAGAAGTACCTTGTTAAATGAGGAGAAAGAACTAGATCAGAGGAAGAGTTTATTCCAAATAGGGTACAAGTGTGAAGGTAAGTGTTGTGATATTATTATTGATAGTAGAAGCACTGATAATCTTGTCTCAGAGGAGATGGTTAACAAGTTGAAGATGACAAGGAGAAGGCATCCTTATGGACATATTGGATTGCATAGCTATAGAAGGACCATAGAGCTTTGGTCAATGAGTAGTGTTTAGTCAAGTTCAAGATTGGAGACTACTATGTTGAGGTGTTGTGTGACATCATACCGATCAATGCATGTCATATGTTATTGAGAAGGTCATGGTAGTATGATAGGTGTGTTTTCCATGATGTCCATGAAAACACATATTCCCTAACAAAGGATGGAGTTCATCATAAGTTGAAGCCCTTGAAGGAGGTGGAAGAAAAGGTATGTAGTGCTGCCAGAATTTTCTTAGTAGATGGTAGGAAATTTTTGGATAATATGAAGCACGAGCATCATTGCTTTGCATTGATTCCTAAGATCAGCCAAGAGAAATGTGAAGATGTACAAACAAAAGTATCAAATCTATTGGAAGAATTTTAGGACATTGTCTCTAATAATGTACCAAAAGGTTTACCACCAATGAGGAAGATAAGTCACCAAATGGATTTGATACCAAGAGCTAGTTTACCAAATAAGGCAGCCCATAGAATGACTCTTGCAAAGAGTGAGGAGTTGAATAGACAAGTTTATGAGCTATTAAGGAAAGGACTGATAAGGGAGAGTCTAAGTCCATGTGTAGTACCTACAGTACTAGCACCAAAGAAATATGGGGAGTGGAGAATGTGTACAGATTCCTGAGCTATCAACAAAATTACAATCAAGTACAGATTTCCATTGCCAAGGATGGATGATATTATGGATTGATTAAGTGGAGCCAAGTACTTTATGAAGATTGATCTGAAGAGCGGATACCACTAAATCTAAATTAGAGAATGAGATGAATGAAAGACAACCTTCAAGACTAAGCAGGGCCTATACAAATGGTTAGTCATGCCAGTTGGGCTAACCAATGCACCAAGAACATTTATGTGGCTCATGAATGAGGTACTAAAAGAGTTTTTTGGTAAACTTTTCATTGTTTATTTGGATGATATTTTAATTTTTAGTAAGACTTTGGAGGATCACCTGATCCATGTTAGAAAAGTTTTTGATAACCTGAGAGAAGAAAAGTTGCTAATTAATCTGAAGAAATATAGTTTTGTGAAGAGGGAGTTGGTGTACCTAGGATTTGTTATCTTAGCTGAGGATCTTAAAATAGATCCAGAGAAGGTGAGGGCTATCATTGAATGTCCTACTCCAAACAGTTCCATAGAGGTATGATATTTTCATGGTTTGGCAAGTATTTATAGAAAATTTATCAAGAATTTTAGTAGCATTTGTGCACCCCTAACAAAGACAATGAGAGGGAATAGAAAAGAGTTTAAATGGACTACAAGAGCAGCCAAGATTTTTGATACATTAAAGTAGAAAGTCATAGAGAAACCTATTCTGGAACTTCCACATTTCAATAAGGTATTTTAGGTAGATTGTGATGCTAGTGGTAGTGTTATATGAGTTGTTTTGAGTCAAGAAGGTAAGCCTATTGCCTATTTCAGTGAGAAGCTTAATGATGCCAAGAAAAAGTATTTTATTTATGATTGGGATTTTTATGCTATAGTTTAGGCTTTGAAGAAATAGAGATATTATTTATTTTCAAAAGAGTTTTTTTTATATACTGATCATCAAGCTTTGCAGTATCTTAATAGTCAAGGAATGTTAAATCAGAGGCACTTAAAATGGGTTAAGTTTTTGTAGAGTTATACTTTTGTTTTGAAGCAAAGGAGTGGAAAGTCCAACAGAGTTGTAGATGCATTAAGCAAAAGGAAAATATTATTGACAAAGATGAAGATAGAGGTAGTTCAGTTCAATGAACTCAAGAATTTGTTTGGATAAGTTGTGATTAACTTGAAATCCTAACCAATTCATGTGTCTCCAAAGTTCTTGGAATGTGTTCCCCAACACATTAGGACTTTGAGAGATTAATTATTTATTAATTATATCACTTTTACTTTTACAATTAATTCCTAAATTGATAAAAGAAAACTTGGGCACCCACTTTGAGTTGGGAGCCATGAAGACTTTGTTGACTTCTCCTAAGTCTAAATTTAGAGTTTGATAACTCCTAGTGAGTGGGAGTTAGACTTGGGCATACCCTTTTCATGGGGACTTATATTTAGACTTTGAGTTGTGCTTTTTATTTACATGAGTGGATAATGTTGAGACACCTTACATGGATATAATGTTGGAGTTAACTACAGTGTCAAAGATGCATGAATTGGATATTACTTGCATGATGTCAGAATAACTTGCATGGACTTGCATGTTTTTAAATGTTTCTTGCACATACTTCCATGTTGTTGCATGTCACTCATATGGACTTGTATGACCTTGCATGTTGTTGAATATAACTTGTATGTGCTTGCATGTTGTTGCATGTCACTTTCATTTGCATTCACGTTGTTGCATGTCATTTGCATGTGCTTGCATGTTGTTACATGTCACTCCTATGGACTTGTATGACCTTGCATGTTGTTGCATGTTAGTTATATGACCTTGCATGTTGTTGCTATTGGATTGCACCAGACAACTGAGACAGGGGGATGAATCAGTTTTCCTAAAAATTTTAACCAATTATGAACATCAACTTATTCAACATTTATATTCTGATATAACAATGAAATCATGAAAGAAGAAGCTCAATACAATAACATAACCAACATAGGAGGCACCAAATTTTTTACATGGAAAACCTTAAAGGGGAAAAACCACGGTGGTTGTTAGCCCATAGAAATATATGAGTTATAACAATACCAAAAAATAGAGGCTCACTGCCTATAGGGCTCATTGTCCAGATTGCTCACTGTAAAGAATGGCTCACTGCCAAAGGGTGTCTCACTACCAAAGGGGTTTGAACTAAGATAATGGCATCTTCTTTATGCCAGGGTTTAGTTCCATTGAAGTGCAGTATATTTCTTCTTCTCTACTCTACCTTTTCACTTCACACTCATCTTCACATCTTTCACCTGGATACTTTTTCACAATTTCATTACATGCCTTTATACAATTCATCAACCTTGGAATGTACATCAAGGTTGGTATTACATTTATCAACCATTGGAACATTCTTCAAGGTTGGCATTATAAACATATATGAAATAGGTATGGACCTAATACAAATTAAGCTAAGGAAAAGATGTAAAGATGTATGCAGAACATGCCATGCCTTAGTTAGGAATCAAATGCAATCCTTCATGCCATGACACACTTCTACAATCTTCAATGCATCTTCGTAATTAGTGAAATCAACCAAGTTAGATAAACCTGGTGAGAACATTAGGTATTCTAAGAACATTCTTTAATCATGATCCAATTTCTCTCTACAGACCAATCTAAAGGTAGGAACATGATTAGGGGACATCCACAAATACATTATAATCATTAGAGACATCTACATAGTACCCAAATAGTTTACCCACTAGATTCTTCAGGCTAGAGCACAAGAACAACACTGTCAGCCACTGTCATAAGGAAAAGATTGCTTTGGGACCACCAGATCATGAACCATTGGAGTTGAAGGTACTTGACATCATCTTAGACTTAACTTTAGAACTGTAGACAAAAAAACTTCAATATGGAGGAATGAGGAGCAGAATACTTTCTCCCTGTCATAACTGAATACACAAAAAAAGCAGGCTTTACTCTAGTGAACACAACTCACTCAAATTTTCATGACAGAGGCTCAAAATTTAAACATAAAATATTCAGACATAACTCTAAATAACTTCCAAACCATAGGAAAAGATATTCAATCTTCAAGAAATGTAGAGCAAACTTCTGGAATGTTCTTCTGAATATAATACATTGTTTCCATTACAACACACTATTTCCATCACAGAAGCTAATTTTCTCCATATCCTCAACATCAGGATCACATACACAAGTAAATACAAAGCATCTCACTCATTACAAGAAAGCAACAATATAAGAGCATGGTTGACACCAATGACAACATAGATATGTTGACATTAATGACAACACTGGTTAGGCACATACTTGCAACAATCTCCCCCTTTGTCATTGATGGTAACATATGATGTGAAAAACTGAAAAGACTGTCAAGACAAGATTCTCCCCCTTCCTCTTTATACATCTACATTCTTTCTCCTCCTGAGTTTTTCACATGATTTCTCTTCCCCTTTGACATCAATGGCAAAGGGAACATACTTGCATGTTGCTACTCTGATCCACTAAACTTTCTCTATTTTTCAACACATTCATTATCAGAAACATCTAGATACTCCCCCTGAGAGGTAGCCCTTAAAACATCAATCCAAATAAAAAATGAGGCTTTGGATACCACTGGACTAATGCATTCTTATGCACCTTAGTTTAGAGAAGGAGAGGTAATGACCCCTAGCTTTTCTCTGAGATACTCAAAAGTATCTTTAGGTAGAGGCTTAGTAAAAATGTCTACAATCTGATCCTTTGTGGATATGTACTCCATCTTTAATTCATTTTCATTCACATATTCTCTTAAAAACTGATACCTTATAGATATATGTTTTTTTCTTAAGTGCATCACTAGATTCTTCGAGATGTTTATAGCACTTGTATTATCATAGAAAATTGCAACTGGATTTTCATACACAATTTTTATGCCCTTCAATGTCTGCTTTATTCATAAAACTTGAGTACAACAACATGTTGCTTCAATATACTTTGCTTCTGCTATTGATAAAGAGATTGAATATTGCTTCTTGATCAGCCATGAAACCAATCTATTTCCCATAAAGATATCACCTCCACTTGTATTTTTTTTGTCATCAACATCTCTTGCCCAATCAGCATCTGTATAAGCACTGAGAGTGAAATCATTATCATTTGGATACCATAAGCCATGATCTGGTGCGCCTTTTAAATACCTCAAGATTCTCTTTATTGCCATCACATGTAATTCTCTTGGATCATCTTGAAATCTTGCAACAAGATAAACTGCATGCATAATATCAAGTCTCATTTGAGTTAGATAAAGCAATCCTCCAATCATGGATTTGTACTTTTTTTGATCAGTCTTGGGTGAATCATTAGTTTTTCTCAACTTACAGCCAATCACCATAGGAGTACATACCGGTTTAGAGTCCTCCATCCCAAATTTCTTCAAAAATTCTCTCACATACTTAGACTGAGATATGAAGATTACTTTATCTGATTGATTAATTTGCAAACCCAAAAAGAAATTCATTTCACCAAACATAGACATTTAAAATTCACTTTTCATCTCACCAACAAACTTTATGCACATACCTTTATTTCCTCCAATGATAATGTCATCAAAAAAGACTTCAACAATTAAGATCTTATTATCATTGATTTTGAAATACATATTGCTATCTATAGTACCTTTACTAAACCCTAATTGCAACAAATACCTGTCTAACCTTGCATATTGGGCTCTAGGAGCTTGTTTGAGTCCATACAATGCTTTCTTCAACTTGCATAACATATCACCTTGATTTGATAGTTGGAATCCCTCCAGTTGCTCAATGTATACTTCCTATTCTAACTCACCATTCAGGAATACAGACTTTACATCCATCTAATACACCTTGAAATCTTTTATGGGCTACAAATGCCAGAAACATTTTGATTACTTCAATCTGAGCTACTAGAGAAAAAGTCACTTCAAAATTTATCCCTTCAATTTAAGAATATCCTTTGCACACAAGCCTTTCTTTATTCCTCACAACTTCTCCATTTTCATTCAGCTTGTTCCTAATGACCCATTTGGTTCCAATAATATTTTTGTCAGCAAGTCTAGGAACTAGTTCCCAAGTTTCATTCTTTTCTATCTGCATTAGTTCTTCGTGAATTGCATTTACCCAATTTTCATCATTTCGGGCTTCATTTATAGGTTTTGGTTCAATTGTGGAGACTAAATAGTAATTTACTTGTTCTTCAGTATATTTTCTTCTTGTCAATACACCTTTGCTTTTGTCTCCAATAATTTGATCTTCAGAGTGATTGATTCTTACATACCTGGGGGTTTTAGTAGAACTTTCCAGAGACTTTTCTTCTTCATCTTGAGTGTCTTCTTGTTCAAATTTTTCTTCATGAGTTATAGTAGTAGGTTCATCTGATTCATAGTCATTTTGATATGATGTTATTCCTCTATTTCATCCACCTTTACATTTGCACTTTCAACAATCTTTCTCAGTCTTTTATTGTAGCACCAATAGGCCTTACTCTTGGTAGAGTATCCAAGGAAGATTCCTTCATCACATCTTGCATCAAATTTCCCTAGATCTTCATCTCTTCTGATATAGCATTTCCTTCCAAAGACTTTGAAATATTTTACTGTAGGAATTCTTCCATACCACAATTCATAGGGAGTTTTAGTACCATTACCTTTCAATTGAGCTCTATTTTGAATGTAGACATCAATATGTATAGCTTCTTTCCAAAAGACTTCTAGTAGACCTCATTCCATCATCATTGTCCTAGCAGCCTCTTGAACTATCATGTTCTTCCTTTTCACCATTCCATTCTACTAGGGAGTTCTAGGTGCAGACAACTGCCTCTTAATTCCTTGCTCTTCACAGAAAATGTTGAATTCATTTGAAGTGAACTCACCTCATCTTTAGACCTCAAACATTTGATTTTTAGCTCTAATTCATTATCAACCATTGCCTTAAAGGATTTGAACTTTTCTAGGGCTTCAGATTTGTCTCTTAGAAAAGTAACCCAAGTCATCCTAGAATAATAATCAATAAGCAACATGAAGTACCTGTCACCTTGTAGACTTCTTACCCTTGTATGACCACAAAGGTCTGTATGCACTAGATCCAGAAGACCAACAGAAAATTACACTTTTCTCTTGAAACTTATCCTAGTTTGCTTTCCAAACTGACATTCCTTGCAAATGGTATTGGTGGGTTTCACAAGCTTTGGTAGATCTCTCACAGTCTGACTTGAACTTATCTTTACTAGATTGTGAAAGTTTATATGACACATCCTTCTGTGCCACAACCAACTCTCATCTGCTTGGACCATTAAGCAGTAATCTTTAGTTCCTCTTAATTGATAAATGTTACCTTTGGTCTTCTTCTTACCTGTAGGAATTATAGTTATAGAGCTTTCCATGATTTTGCACCTATTGTATTTAAATCTTAGATCATAACCTTTGTCACACATCTGACCAACACTCTAAAGATTATGCTTCAACCCCTTCACATATAGTACATTATCAGTAGTATACTTACCATCAAATGAAATAGATCCTTTTCTACCAATCTTACATGCTGCAGTGTCTCCAAACCTAACCAGTCCTCCATCATACTTTTCAAATCTCAAAAACTTACTTTTATCAACGGTCATATGATGTGAGCATCCACTATCAATAATACATTCATCCTTATCTTTCTCAACCTGCACAACCAAAGCACTTTCTTCCACTATTTTTTCTTCCTTCACATAGCTAGCAAGATTAGTAAACATAGATTCTTCTTTAATGTAAATAAACAAGCATTTATTTGCACTAGTACTAGCATCATCAGATTCATTATCAGTCACACCTTCATCATCATGATCTCTAACATAGTAGCATTTATTTGGAGCCCTAGGCTTGTTCTCAAATATTTTTCTATTCCATTCGATTCTTTCAGGACATCTGGAAGCATAATGACCAACTTTACCAAAAGAAAAATATTTGAAAGGTAATTTGCCTTTAAACTTACCAGAATGTCTTTACAATCTATCAACAAAGTTAGCTTCAATTTCATCAAAATCATCAGTAGGTTCCACCTTATATTTCTCAGCTCTGGAGATCTTTTCTAAAGTACTGGCTTTGAAGGTAGTCTCAACTTTCAGCAGGGCATCACCAAACTCTCTCATTTCAAATGCTGTAAGATTTCCAAGTAGTTGATCTCGATCAATAGTTTTTACAGACATAATTTCTTCAATTGCAGCTACCTTGTGACTATAGGACTTTGGTAGTGATCTAAGAATTTTCATCACAACTTCCTTATCACTGATAGTTCCTCCCATAGCTTTTATTCCATTAACAAGTTCATCAACTCTTTGCATAAAGGATGTTATGTTTTCATCTTCATTCATCTTTAAACCCTCATATTTCACTTTTAGGCTCTATAGCTTGGCTTCTTTTACAGAATCATCTCCTTCATATAGATTTTCAATTTTTCCCATACTTCATTTGTAGATTCAAAATCCATAACTTTTGTCAAATCTGTGTCACTTAAGGCACTGAATAGGGCATCCCTAGCTTTGGTATTCAACTCATATTCTTTGATCTCATCTTCAGTTGTCAAACCATTTTTAGGCATGATATATTTTGAATTTGTAGCTTTCCATATACTTTATAACCAATACAAAGGAGATGGCTCTTCATTCGTACCTTCCATTGACCATAATTTGTCCCATCAAACTGTGGAGCTTCCTTTTTAAAAGACATCCTAGATCTCCCTCGAGCTGTTAGGCCTTCTTCTGAGGAACCAACTCTGACACCAATTGTTGGATTGCACCAGACAACTAAGAGGGGGGGTGAATCAGTTGTCCTAAAACTTTTAACCAATTATGAACATCAACTTATTCAACACTTATATTCTGACATAAAAATGAAAGCATGAAATAAGAAGCTCAACACAATAACATAATCAACACAGGAGACACCAAATTTTTTATGTGGAAAACCCTAAAATGGGAAAACTATGGTGGGTGTTAGCCCACAAAAATATATGAGTTATAACAACACCAAAAAATGAAGACTCACTACCTACAGGGCTCACTGCCCAGATTGCTCACTGCAAAGAATGGCTCACTACCTAAGGGTGGCTCACTACCAAAGGGTGGCTCACTGCCAAAGGGGTTTGAACTAAGATTATAGCATATGCTTTATGCTAGGGTTCAGTTCCATTGAAGCGCAATATATTTCTTCTACTATTCTATGCCTTTTAACTTCACACTCATCTTCGCATATTACACCTAGATACTTTTTCACAATTTCATTACATGCCTTTATACAATTCATCAACCTTGGAATGTACATCAAAGTTGGCATTACATTCATCAACTGTTGGAACATTCTCCAAGGTTGTCATTAAAAACATATATGAAATAGGTTTGGACCTAATACAAATTAAGTTAAGGAAAAGATGTAAAGATGTATGTGAAACATGTTGCACCTTAGCTAGGACTCAAATGCAATCCTTCATGCCATGACATGCTTCTACAATCTTCAATTCATCTCTGCAATTAGTGAAATCAACCAAGTCAGCCAAAACTAGTGAGAATATTAGGTCTTCTAAGAACATTCTTCAATCTCGATTTAGATTTCTCTCTACAGACCAATCCGAAGGTAGGAACATGATCAGGAAACATCCACAAGCACATTATAATTATTAGAGACATCCGCATAGTACCCAAATACTTTACCCATTAGATTCTTCAAACCGGAGCACAAGAACAACACTATCAACCACTATCATAAGGAAAAGATCACTTGCAGACCACCAGATTGTGAACCATTCGAGTTGAAGGCACTTAACATCATCATAGAATTAACTTTAGAACTACAGACAAAAATACTTCAATGTGGAGGAATGCAGAGTAGAATACTTTCTCCCTATCATAATTAAATACATAGAAAAAGTAGGCTTTACTCCAGTGAACACAACTCACTCAAATCATCATGCTGAAGGCTCAAACTCGAAACATAACATCTTCAGACATGACTCTAAATAACTTCCAAACCACAAGTAAAGATATTCAATCTTCAAGAAATGCAAAGCAAACTTTTGGATTGTTCTTTTGAATATAATACATTGTTTCTATTGCAAAACACTATTTCCACAGGAGAAGCTAATTTTCTCAATATCCTCAACATCAGGATCACTTACATAAGTAAATACAAAGCATCTCACTCATTACAAGAAAGCAACAACATAAGAGCATAGTTGACACCAATGACAACATCGATTAGGCACCCACTTACAACATTTGCATGTCAGTTTTGTGAGATTGCTTGTAGAACACTCCAACTCTAGAAACTTTTAGATGGTGCATCTTAGTGTCTCAAGTAATGGGTATCAGTTGCATGTTGTTGCAAATGCTTGCATGTCAGTTGCATGTTGGTTTTAAGTTATTACTTACAGAACACTCCAACTCTAAAAAGTTGTAGGATGGTACTTCTCAGTGTTTCAAGAAATGGGTATCAGTTGCATGTTGAATCTGGTGTTTGCATGTCACTTGCATGTACAAAACAAAGTAATTCAAAATAACCTTGGGGACATTAATCTTGCATGTTATTTGCATGAAATTGATGTGTATTGATCACTTTAGTCAACAGAAAGCCATTGGGCAAATATGGATGCCCATTTGGAAGACTTTTTGTTGTTGCTTTTATTTGGAAATATCTTTGATGTTGGCAAAGATATTTTTAGCTATCTTGGGCACCCACATCATGAAGAGGTAGTTAATTGAAAGCTTGGACATTGTTTGAGTTCAGTCATCTCAATTTAGAGTGCTTGGTTTTTGCATGAGCTTTGGAAGCTATGTTATCAACTACAATTTATTATATTTTGAGTTTCAATCTCTTTAATTAAGAATCTATTGAATTATGAAGCTTCATATTAATTAATTAAGAGCCCCTTACATTTTCCAGAGAGTTGAATTGTGAAAAAGACTTAGAAGAAAAAAACAAGAAGCTTTTTGAAGATTTTTATAGGTTTGAAGATTGAAGAAGCTTTTGAAGTGCATCAAAGAATCAAAGGATTTTAATATTGAATGTAATCTTTCACAAGAGATTTAATACAAGCATAAACATCTTTGGTGTGGAGTTTTTTCCCTTAGGGTTTTCTCCACGTAAATATTTGTCTTCTTCTTAAAGGATTTTTTCTACATTGATTAAATTGGAGAAATACTCTAACATCTAAATTGAAAGTAATTTTTAGATTTACAAATGCTATTAATTTCATATTTGAAAACATTTTAAATCTACATAGCTACAACTTTACTATGTTCTATCTCCCTTTTCCAACAGAATTTGTACCCTGAAGATCTAGACTTTGCAAAGGCCTAGAAAGCTTGTTTGGAGCCTATTACCTTGGATAGGATGAGATGGTTGTATTACATAATCCAAGATGGTATGTTGTTCAGATGAAGCTAGTTGTGCATTTCAAGGAGTTCCATGAGAGAGAACCTGATTAAGGAGAAGTATAGTGGAGGGTGGTAGGACACTTTGGTTGAGATAAGACCATTTCTATTGTTAATGAGAATTATTATTGGCCACAATTACACTAGGATGTGAAGAAATTTGTGCAAAGTTACAAAGTATGCTAGATGGTTTAAGGAGTCAGTTAGAATATTGGATTGTATCAACCATTACCTGTACCAGAGGGGCCATGGGAGGATATCAATATGGACTTTGTTCTTGGTTTACCAAGGACACAAAGAGGGCATGATTCAATTTTGTGGTAGTTGATATATTTTCAAAGATGGTACATTTAATTTCATGTCAGAAAACTAGTGATGTTGTTCATATTGTAGAATTGTTTTTTAGAGAAGTGGTTAGACTACATGGTCTATCAAGGAGTATAGTTTTAGATAGAGATACCAATTTTGTTGGGTATTTCTAGAGGACCTTATAAAAGAAGCTAAAAAACTGAGTTGAAGTTCAATTTTGCACATCATCCACAGACTAATGGATAGACAGAGGTAGTGAATTGGAGTTTAGGCAACCTATTGAGATGCTTAGTAGGAGATAATCCCAAGGGATGGGATATGATATTACCACAAATGGAGTTCTTATAACAATTCTATCAATAGGAGTACTCATAAATCCTTATTCTAAATTGTATATGAGAGTAGTCCAAGAAATGCTTCTACGTTGAGAAAGATAGACAGAGGAGAGAGAAGTAGTGTTGAGGCTGAAGTCTTTGTATAACACCTAAAGAGCTTTCATGAAGAGGTATGACAACATATTAATAAAATGAATTCTCAGTACAAGGATAAGGAAGATCAAGAGTGAAAGTTTAAGGAATTCAAGGTTGGTGATGAAGTCATGGTTCACCTAAGGAAAGAAAAGTTCCCAATGGGGACATATAATAAGTTGAAAATAAAGAAATTTGGACCATACAAGGTCTTGAAGAAGCATGATTCAGGAAATGCATATGAGGTAGAGTTGTCGAGTAGAATCAACATTTCCCTTGTGTTCAACATTGTTGATTTAAAGAGTATCATGAAGGTGGAATAGAGGATGGACCAAGAAGAAGAATAGTGCAGTATCCTAGCATCTACTTTAAAAGAAGAGATAGAAGAAATCTTAGATATCCATTGGGAAGAAATACTTAGAATAGTGAAGAATATCTCGTGAAGTGGAAAGGAAGGCTTGTTGAATATTCTTCCTCGTCTAAGGTAGAGGTTGACTATTTGGGTTTTCCTCGAACACCTGGGATGTGACAAGGTCACTTCTCAAATTGCCTAAGTGTCTAATGTAGGAGCATCTAGTGGTGTAAGGGTAATTTTGTACCACCACAAAAATGATGATTTGTTATCTATTATTTTCAATTTTTGTATTTTTAGATACCCATTTTCTTGAATAATGTTTCAAAACCTTTAGAGTTTCCAAAAAGGATAAGAATACTAGGACTTACTATTTTTAGTAACCCTATATTGGAGAAGTGGTTGGGCCTAAAATGATCCCCAAATCTTCGTAAAGACAAATAAAAATTCTTGGTAAATTTCAGCCCAAGATCACGTCTAGATTGCAAGATATTAAAGTTTTTATTTTTGAGGTTCTTGAAAAAATTTTAGAATCAAATTTGAAGCACTTAGACATCCCTTAATGGCCTGAGATTTGTCATAACTAGAAAATCAAGTTATATCTTGATAGATCTCTTCACAATATTTCTAATGCATCAAATGGTTTGTCAATCAAACACCCAATTCAAAAGTTATGGCTCCCAGAAGTTGAGCTACCTAGTTTCTCAATTTTAAAATTTTAAAATTCTTTCTTGGGTAGGAAAAAGAGACAGTTGGGTTCATTTTGGTACCAATTGGGGGTTACTCATTTCAAAGAAATCCAACATTAGGGAAATTATGCTAAGTGGTTCTCATGTGTATTTATAGCCTAGTTTTAATAGTTTCAGAGGTAGTAGAGAGAAGGAAGTTATCGACAAGTCCTGTTCATGTGAATAAGGAGGTTGGGTAGATATCAAAAGATAACTCTAGAAGGCTCTATAAGTTACATATTTCTATTGTAAGACAACACATATTTCTATAATAAGAGGGCATATGACCCAATGAATTGTATTTCAGATTTGTAGCCTTTTACAGGCAAGTTTAATGAAGAAATTCTGAAACAATTTGTAGTTTGCTTAACTAATATTTCTTGAGATCTTGTTCTTGTCTATTTGAAATCCATAAATTGTTGTTATATGTGTCTTGGGTGGAAACCATCCTCATCATAAATAAATAATATATTTAATTTTTTAAAATTTTATTTTCTCTCCTAAAAGTCAAAACAAAAATATATTAATAATTGCAGCAGAGTGTGCAATAAAAACTATTACATTTCTTTTCTGGGTTTTGGATAAAATAGAATATTTCATAAATGAATCATACAGAGGTTAAATAAAGTAGTATGAATATTTTTTTTATTTTTAACAAGTTTGTATCCTTTTTCCTGAGGAACTACAATCTTCTGTAATCATTAGACTCTTCTGAAGCCCTACATTTGACATTAGCACTATAAAAGGAAAATAAAACAAAACTTAATGATATTTCACTCTTCCTTTCTTTGGGAGTACTTGCATGCTTGTGATCTTCACATATACAAATTCTTGAACCTTCTTCCTATAAAATACAACTCACAGGAATCAATAGATCCAAGCATGGACAAAATTAAATTGCTTGAGATTCTTGGAAAAAATTTAAAAAAGTAAAAAAAAAAGATTTGCAAACAAGTAGAAACAAATTAAATATATTTCCACTCTCATTATGTGTTTCTTGGAGCTTCTTCCATAGAGCCTACCTCTCAGATCTATCACACAAAAAAATAACAATAATAAGAAAGCAAAATGAATCCTATCTTGTGAATGAAATGGATTAATATGATTTAAATACTTAGAAGTTTCTAGAATAGAAAAAGAAAAGAAAATTTTATTTGTTGTATAATTTGTTCCTTAAATGTAGTCTACTTGGGCTAATTCTTTTAGTTACCAATTGTTTTATTTATTCAATTTGGGAATGCTATCATGCTTTTTAAATTCTATAGTGTTAGTATTAAATTAGTTTGTAATTTTATTAAAATGTAATAATTGTGTGACATGTTCAAGTTATTTATTTTAACTTTAATTTTTTTTTTTAATAAAAGGGGTAAAAACTTTATTGAAATTCAGAAAAGAACATTACAAAGCATCAAAGGGCCAAGGCCCTAGTAATCCATAAGAAACAGCCATACAAAGCATGAAACAACATCATCCTTCACCAATACCATTCCCATCCTCAGTAAGAATCTTCTCCAAGTCATATCGGAGCTCATGAGGAACCTGCTCCCATTCATCAATCTTCCAACCATCTAAATGCTCAGAAGCCCACTTAGCCAAACAATCTGCTGCCCTATTCCACTCCCTTGGAATATGGACAAAAGACACCATCTCCATCAAAGAACTTATCTGCAGAATTTGTTGCACCATCATAGCCAACTGCCAACTAACATCAGAAACCTTCTGTGTATTCAGTAAATTAATCAAAACCTATGAATTAGACTCACAAATAACCTTGCGCCATCCCAAAGCATAAGCCCTCTCCAAAGCATAGAGGATCACCAAACCTTCCATAAGGTTGATAGTTTGCCATCCTTCATGAACAGAGTAGAAAAAAACCACCGATCTCGAAAAATCCCTACCAGTCCCACCAATCCCCTCAGGCCCAGGATTGCCCCTTGAAGAACCATCAGTATTGAGCTTCAAAATGCCAGACGGAGGGGGAAGCCATCTTCCCACCCTTTGCACTTTCTTTTTCACTCGCCTTCCTTTCCTGACACAAGCAGAAGCTGGAGACAACCCCTGAATACCCAATCTATCCACCAACTCAGCATCTCCTTTCTCCAAAGGGAACACCACATCACACTTAGATTCCACTGTCTCTCGAATCATACTCATAATTTTGTGCCAAACTTGTTGAATCAACAACTTCTCACCTCGAAATATTCTGTGATTCCGTTCCAACCATATCTGCCATAGTATGAAGGAAGGCCCAGCATACCACACATCTTGCAAGAAAGAGGCCATAGAGGGAGGTCTACCCAGACTACTCCAAAAATCCACCAGGGATGAAGCATGAACACAAGGGCTTTTCCAAACTTCCCACCAAAAATGCCAAAGCTGCAAAGTCAAGGGACAACGGAAAAACAAGTGAGAGGAGTCCTCCTCTCCACATCCACACATAACACACATAGAAGGACCTTGAAAACCCCGCTTCTGAATATTATCCCAAGTCAAGCACCTATTCCAAGCCAAAGTCCAAATAAAGCAGTTACACTTCGGCCAAGAAAGCTTATTCCACACTTTCTTCCACTAGTGAGCCTCCACCCCCTCCAGCTGGTTAGATAACAACACCTGATATCCAGAAGCAACAGTATAGACACCCTTAGGATTAGGAGACCAAGAAAGAACATCCCCTTCCTGGAGGGAGCTACAATGCCTACGAGAAAGGATACTATGAAGCTCAGCACACTCCTCCTCCATACCAACAACAGGCCACTCATCAGGATTCTTCCATCTTGCCACCACCAACTGCCCATGAGAAGAAAAGGACTTGAAGTCACTCACCCTTGACCAACCAACTTCACAGAACCTCTGGCACAGAGTCACCAAATTAGGAAACTGAGAAACAATGGGAGGAAAACCATCCCAAGAATTAGACCAAAAATGAGCTTTTGTCCCTCTTTTACAAATCCAAAATAAACCATCCTTGACCAGAGTAGCCCCTTTCTTGAGCGTACTCCAAATCACCGAGCCTTTCCCCACCAGTGGGTACCGAAGAATATCAATTTGAGGGATACCTGGGAAGTATTTCTGAGTTAATATCCTAGCCCAGATCCCATCCTGCTCCACACACCACCGCCAATACAATTTAGCAGCCAACGCCATCCCTGACAACGACGACTGCCTTAACCTGAGGCCGCCAAACTGCTTCGGGCTACAAACAGTGTCCCATCTAACAAGGCTCCATTTAGGGGACAATAAGCTACCAGCCTATAAAAACTATCTTGCTAAGGAATCCAATTCCCTAACAAAACCCAAAGGGGCCACCTGAATCATACATCTATAAATGGGGAGGGCCTGCACCACAGACTTGAGCAACTGAACACGACCTACAAAGGACAACCAACGATGGGTCCAATGATTAACTTTCACATGAAATTTATCTAGAATATTCTGCCAAGACTCCTTGGGAAGTCTTCCAATAGAGATGGGAATACCAAGATAGGTCAAAGAGAGAACCCCAGTCTGAAATCTCAAGATATGAGCAATTCACCTCTGAATGGAACCTAGAGTATTGAAGAAAAAGATGGAAGACTTATCTTCATTGATCAATTGGCCCGAAGCTAGAAGATAAACATCCAACACCTTGCGCAAATTCAAAGCTTCCCTAATTGTAGCCATACCCATCAAAGTAGTGTCATCAACAAACTACAAGTGAGATTGTGGAGGTAAACCACCTCCCCACCCCCAGCCCTAAATGAAACCTAACTCCACATTCCTTCTTATCAAGCGTCCCAGACCCTCAACAAGAAGAAGAAACAAGTAAGGAGAGAGGGGGTCACCCTGCCGCAAACCCTGAGAGGCGCCAAAAAGGCTCAGAGTGCTCACCATTTATTAACACAGAGAAGGAGACTGAAGTAACACAACTCATAACCCAATAAATCCACGCATCCCCAAAACCAAAAGCACCAAGAACCTTCCGAAGGAAGGACCATCAAACACGGTCATAAGCCTTAGCCATATCAAGCTTGATGAACATTGCCTTATCTTTGGAATTAGCCATAGAGTGAATGGTTTCAGTTGCAATAACAACCCCATCCAGAATTTGATGTCCCGCCACAAAACCACTTTGTTCCTCAGAAATCAGCACTTTAAGCCACTTTTTCAACCTATCAGCAATCAATTTAGAGATAATTTTATAAATCACATTGCAAAGAGAGATAGGGCAAAATTGACTTAACCTATCCGCCCCATCACACTTTGGGATGAGAGCAAGGAAGGTAGAATTCAAAGCCCGTAACATCTATTTATTCTTATGAGACTCCTGAACAACTGCCAACAAGTCCAACTTGATAATCTCCCAGAATTCTTGAAAGAACTCAATCGGGAAACCATCAGGGCCAGGAGCTTTCCCCCTCTTCATTTGAAACATGATCCCCTCTAGCTCCTCAATCAAAATATCACTCATAAGATGCTCATTCATCTCCCTAGAAACCAAAGAAGGGATACAAGAAAGGACCTGAGCTTCCTCATCAGAACCCCCCTGCGAGTCCTCCCTAAATAAAGAAGCAAAATATTACATAGCTTCACATGTGATTTCCTGCAAAGAAGAAAGAGTTTCACTCCTATCATTCACCAGAGTAGAAATAGAATTGCCATGTCTCCTGGCTTTCACCGAGTTGAAGAAAAAAGCAGTATTTTTATCCCCTTCCTGAAGCCACTCAATCCGAGCCTTTTGTTTCCAAAAAACTTCCTCTCGTAGCTCACACTCTTCCAATGCTTTCAAAGCCCTAGTCTCTTCCCGAAGTAGGTCCTCAGTCACTCCATCCTGCTTGATCAACCTCGTAATACCATCCAACTCAGCCTGGACAGCAGTCTTAGCATGGAAAATGTTTCCAAAGCACTGCCGATTCCAACGTTTAAGCTGATACTTGACAAATTGAAGTAACTTAGCAAAAGTATACATTGCTGTACCATAAGCAGGTCTACCATACCTCCACCACTCAACAATATAGTCATGGAGAGAGGAGTCACGCAACCACATAAGTTGGAACTTGAAAGAGGGAGACCGAGGCACATGAGCTGAAGAAATAGCCAGCTTGATAGACCAATGATCTGATCCCCTCCAATCCAAAATTTCAGAGCTAGAAGACCACAACCCACCAACCCAGTAGCAAGAAACCAAAAAGCGGTCAAGTCATTCCGCAATGCAGTTATTCCCAATCCTCTGATTATTCCAAGTAAACTGGCCATTAATGGGCTTGATATCCACCAGATTTAAAGCTGAAATGTTATCCTGAAGTAGCAGTGCAGAAGGCTCAAGCCTCGCAATACCACCCCTCTTCTCAGCCAACTCAGAAATAGCATTGAAGTCTCCAACCATAATCCACAGATGGAAAGGAACCATGCTTCAGACAAACCGGATATGGGACCACAACAGTTGTTTACCCTGAAGTTCAGTAGGTGCATAGATATTGGAGAAGAGAACAGACTCCCCTGTCTCAAAACAAGAAGTAATCATAGAGATAGAAGACTGAAAGGACAACCACCAAAGAGGGCAGATCTTCTGAGGATTCCATAAACAAGCCACTCCTCCAGCAGACCCTTGAGCACCAATACACTGGCACTCTCCACACCCCCACAACTTAGGCACTAAACCAAACATACACTCCACTGATAACTTAGTCTCCTGCAGGAAAAGAACATCAGGAGATTGACTTCTAACCAAATCACGAACAGCTTTTTGTCGAGGGCCACTGTTCAAGCCCCTTACATTCCAAGATAGAACAATCATTTCAAGGGGCTCAAAAAATAAGAATCCAGAGTCTTAACAGACCCTGACTCTACCAAAGTTTCCCCTATTAATTTAATCTTATCCAAATCTTTTTTTCTACCAAGCTTGGAAGACTTCTCCCCAGCCCCTTTTTTTGGATCCTTTTGATGAAGACCCAAATGAGAAGAAGAAGACTTATTAATCTTCACCCCCTCAATACCTACATTTGAAACAAGAGGAGATCCATCCTCACCACCCTTCTTCCCTACTATAATAGGAACCGAATCCACCTGGACTTCCATTTGAACGTCTGTGTCCATTTGCAAAGCCCTATTATCCTGTAAAACTTGAGTAGCTTCAGAAAGAAGGCCATCCTATCCTGTACCTGAAGCACCCTGATCCATATTCACCAAGCCTAGATTCACTTCCTGCTGGCTGAGATCATCTAAAACTTCAAATCTGTTGAAAGAATCTTCATCCTGCCTTTCCTTCAAAGTCCTCTTTTGACCTCGATTCCTATTTCGAGCCTTGACAGGAACGAAACCATCAGCCCCATCCACATCACCAAGAATGGGTTCCTTCCCCTTTTCAACTCTAGGGGGATTGCGAGGAGGCTGAGAAGGCTGGGAGTCCACAGGCCTAGCCTTAGGGCATCTCCTCTGTAAATGTCCATATTCATGACAGAGACAGCACCGAAAAGGAAGAGTCTCATAGTCCAACTGCTACACCCAAGAGTAAGGACCCGCACACATATCCACCGAATCTGGCAAGGGTTTACTTAAATCAATCTCAACACATATACGAGCAAAAGTCATCACCTTTTTAACTTGAGTCTGCTATGAAGCACCAACTGGTTTTCCTAGCATTGAAGCTAACAAGTGTAAAACATCATCCCGCCAACATTCCACAGGAAACCTTGGAAGCCGAACCCACACTGGAACCCGGTTCGAAATCTTTTCAGCAGGATTGAGTCCTGCATGCCAAGGTTTAATGAATAACCCAATTTGATTATGAAAATAGGGGCCTCCTTCAAAGGCCTTATTGCGATCTGCCAAGCAATTGAATGAAACCATGAAAAAGTTATTTGCTAAAAGCATAACCTCCATTTCTCCCTCTGGCATCCAAGTCCGTTGGGCCCATGATTCAAGAAATTGTAAAGAAACCCGCATCCCCATAAACTTGCACAACAATGCATGCTTTGAATAATAATCAATATCTTCCGCAAACATCTCCAGCGGGATAACCAATTTTGGCCTCTCCTCACAACATTCAAGACATCCATTGATCTTTGTAATCCGAGTACCACCAGACAAACCCGAACCAACCAACCCTGGATCTGGTGAAAACAAGTTATTATTAAAAACCTTTGAAGCATGCGAAGGAGAATTTGCACCAACCGCTGCTGAGCGAAAATCCATCTTGGGACTAGCCCCTGAAGACTCCCCGATCGGCATTGAAACTAAACAAGATCCAAGGTGGGCAAGCAGGCCCCCAAGAAAAAAGAACCACCACTAGGGTTTAACCGATCCACCACCCAGCACTGCCTTCGAACTACAGACCCAAACCAACCAGGCACAAAAACCCCACCCACGGCCTCCAACCAGGCACAAAACCCCCGCACGCTCAGGGAGAAAGAGACACCGATGCCGCTGAAAAAACTTTGCACTGATAAAAAAACACAACCCTAGACCTCCCCAAAACACATGCACTCCCATTTTAACTTTAATTAAATAATAAGTTTTAAATTTCTTTCTTTTTGAGTCAACATAATAAGTGAGATTTAAATATTATCAAGTTACAAATTTGTTTTAGATTGAATTTAATTTTATGTCTAATATTTATTCTCATTTAATTTTAAATTTAGTTTTGGACTCTAATTTTAGGGTATATTTAATAAAATATACAAACATTAGATTTAGGTAATGTTTTTATTTAGTTAAATTATTATTTATATTTTTGATATTAATAAGCTATAAACTAGGGTGTAGGTCCCTATAACAAAAACCCAGAGGGAAGCAAAATAGGCCATAGGCCACCAACAATGCTAAAACAATAGATTAACAGTAGCAGAACATGATAGTATAAGAAGAGAACAAAGCCAGGAAACTAAACATAATAGAAGTCTAACTGAGCAATTCTTTCTAGTCATCATTTAGAAAATTTAGCAGCTCCTCCTTTCTCACTTTAGTCACCTCCTTTTCAGCATGTTGCTCCACCTGAAGAGTGGTGATGTGCATGGATAATTTAATGTTATATTAAATTTTATTATGTTATAGTTTAATTATTTTATTTATCCATATCTTGGTCTTGTCAAACCTGTCCTCTTTTAATGTTTACTTCTAGCCCATTTGCACCTTAAAGCCTAATCTCTATCATTTTATAGTGACTCAAACTAAAATAATGATCGACGTGAAACTTAAACTTAGTGGCTTTAAATTCAACACATGAGCCTTATGTTCTAGTTGACTTAAGACATTATTAGTTCACCCCTTTCAATGTAGAACCCTAAGAGATAGACTCATGCATGTTAATCCAACAAGTTGATGTACCTAACCATGGCATTAACCATTAGGTGGTCATCATTAACATTTAGGGTGTAGCGATGGGATTTTCTCACCCATTTTATATCTCATCTATACACCATTTATGACATGCCTTTATTGTAGCATATGCAACGGTATTGAGTGTGCATCATCATCCACTAAATCTAGTATTTGTTGTACTCAATGTGTTGAATTTTTTTAAAAATATATTTACACCATGTTTATGTCCATTTATGCATGCATGTAAGAGTGGGCATGAGACTAATGAGTCATCATTCCATTGTAGCTCATATTTAACACATTTGGAATCTTAATCCATGTCCTCCCCCTGGGATTGGTTGGACCTAATGGTGGAATAACACCATCAAACAAGCTATTTAGTTACTATTCATATATGACCACTAACTAGCGTTGTTCTATGACTACTCCAATGAGGCCATAACCTTGGATCTTCATTGTGCCATTGTTGAGCTAGAGGTTCTTCTATTATCCCCTAGCCGACAATTACATGTTTCGAATCTTCACTAGCACAACCAAATATTTAATCATAATCATAGAGATTCCAAATTAGGGCATGTTTGTATTGGCTCAAAATAAGGGATAATGTTTCTAATGAATTCTTTCAATCCCTTTGATCCTACCAATTTAAAAAAAATTAAGCATATCAAATAGGACTAGAATATGCTTTATAAGCTTCTTTATAATCTTTAGATTTCATCTACCATTATCAATAGTGTTGCAAGTATGGGCCTAACCGGTGTTGTCATTGATGTCAACATACTCCTGTTGCATTAATGATAAGGTTTGGATGAGCCGTGAGCTGAGGATATTGAGAAAACTAGTCTCAATCAGGAACAGTGAAGAATAGTGATGACAGTAAGGAAAAAGTCCAAGATAGGATGAGGATAAGAGGATGCGGATTAAAGGGTTTATAGATATGTGTCTATAGGTGATCCAGTAGAGATTTTAGAGGTCCGCATGAAGATATGAAGAAGTTGTGGCCGCTCAAGTAAAACTAGTTCCGGTAGGTGTTCAGAGGTGACAGAGTGTAGCAAGAAAGGTCCGGTGAGATCCGGAAATGAAGTTTCCTATTCTATGGATTTAAGGGAGTGCTGAGGAAGTCTTTGTGGTGTATCAACTCTATTGGTTCATGGTTTGAAGGTCTGCAAGCATCTATTCCTTTGTGACAGTATTGACAGACTGTGTTCTTGAGGTTCTAGATGAAGGAGAGAAGGTTTTCAGTAAGCAAAAGAAGTGTGGATATTCTTGGTGATTCAAGAAAGCTTGTGGAGGTCTTTGGATCATGTCCAGTTCATGTTGGTGGTCCGCACTAAAGTTGGAGATCGCAATTGAAGAGTAAACTTTTGAATGATGGTGTTCTTCTTAAGATAGGCCGACCAGATGATCTGGGGGATGATCTTATGAATGTTTGTCAACTTAGATGTTCATTCCTAAGTTGATGCCTTGTATAAATAAGGGATTGCAAAGTTAGTTTGAAGTTGTCCTTGTTGTGATGAGAGTGTGGTAGCGAGGAGGAGAGCGAAAGGCAGAGTAGAAGTATTGGGCTTAAATGGAACTGATTCAAGTATGGTGAAGATGCTATTCTCCAGTTCATGTATGTGATACTTATTTCTTTGTAGACAGTGTGTCTCTTGTAGACAGTGAGCCTCTTGTGAGCAGTGTGCTTGGGCAGTGAGCCCTAATTGGCATGTGCCATTTTGTTCTTTCTATTCTTCTAATAGAGAATACAATCTTGGGTTAATCACCCCGTGGTTTTTCCCTTAACCAAGTTTTCCACGTCAAAATCTTGGTGTCTTATGTGTTGATGTGTTTTTGCTTTTGATTTGAATGCATTATGGTTCATGATTAATATTCTGCTAATCACTAAGAAGAGTTAAGTGTTTAATTAGAGAAAGTTTTGCACAACTGATTCACCCCCCCTCACAGTTGTATGCCCTAAGTCTAACAATTGGTATCCGAGCCAAGTTCCTCAAAAAGAGCTTAACCACTTGAGGAAGATCTAGGATGTCATCCTACAAGAAGGATAGTCAGAAGTTTGATGGAACCAATTTCAATCTATGGAAAGGTCGCATGAAATGTCACTTGTAATGTATGGGAAGGGTTTACTGGACCATGGCTACAACATAGTATACACCTCCACAGGGTGGTCCGAAAGCTCCAAATGAAATCACAAATGTAGAAAACAATCTGCAGACTATAGAAGCTCTTCTAAGCACTTTATCTAATTCAGAGCTCTCAAATGTTATTGACCTACTAACTACTTATGAGATTTGGAAAAAATTGGAACTTTTGCATAAAGGAGACTAGTATGTTAAATGTGCAAGGTTATAGAGTCTGAAAGGGAAATTTGAAAACCTGAAGATGAGAGATGATGAAAATATTACTACCTTTATGCCAAGAGTAAATGAGCTTGTTTGTGGAATTAGAAATGCAGGTGGAGTCTTGGATGAAAATGAGATTGTTGGCAAAATTCTCAGATCCCTTCCTACCTCTTACAAAATCAAGGTTGCTACCATTGATGAATTTAGAGCCCATACAACTGTCAAAGAGATCAATTGGCTGGCAAATTGGCTGCATTTGAAATGACTGAGTTTGGAGATGATCCCCCCAAGACTGAATCAACATTCAAAGCCAGTGCCTCTATAAAAGGTAAACAAAGGTTTGATCTGGGAGCGAACTCTTCAAGGAAACTATCATGGTATGAAAAAGAATGAAAAGACCTAGAAGAAGAAGAAGTAGAAACTGCTCAACTTGAAGCCTTTATTGCAAAGAGACTGCCAAGAGGATCTAGTAAGTATGAAGGGAAATTGCCTTTTAAGTGTTTTAACTGCAATAAGATTGGTCATTTTGCCTCAAGATGTCCAGAAAGATTTTCAAGGCCAAATCCTAACATATCAAGGTTCCAAAAGAACTATTACTATGTTCATGAAGAAGATGACAATGAAGGAGTAATAGATGATGAATCAGAGACAGGAAACAAACCCAGAAATGAATGGGTGTTTATTGCCATCAAGGAAGAAGAACCAATATCCTCTGAATCTGTCAATCATAAAGTTGTAGAAAGAGCTCTGGCTGCCCAAGTTGAAGAAAAGGATGATTGGGTCATTGACAGTGGATGCTCTCACCATATGACAAGTGACAAAAATAAGTTTGTAGATTTGGAAAGGTATGAAGGAGGAGTAGTAAAGTTTGGTGATAATTCTGCTGGTAGAATCAGAGGTAGAGGACCTATTTCTTTTGATGGAAGAAACAAAACCAGTAATGTACTATATGTTGAAGGATTGAAGCACAACTTCTTAGTGTTGGACAGTTGGTGGACAAAGGCTATGATCTCCGGTTCAAAGATGGAAAATGTAAGATCTTTAAAAGCTCCAGAACAGGGATTGCATCTGGTACCCAAACTAAAGGTAATATCTTCCACTTGGTTGGTACTGGTAAAAGTTGTTTATTTATTCAAGTTGATCAAATTTGGTTATGGCATAGGAGAATGTGTCATGTGAATTTTGATAATATCATCAAGATAAGCAATACTCAGGCTGTAAGAGATCTTCCAAAATTGGCAAAACCTACTAATAGCTTGTGCAAAGAATGTCAGTTGGGTAAGCTGAGCAGAGTCACATTCAAAAGTAAGGAACTATCTTCTACCAGATTATTGGACTTAGTTCATACTGATCTTTGTGGTCCGGCAAGAATCAGGAGTATGCAAGGTGATAGATACTTCATGTTACTAATTGATGACTACTCCCAGATGATGTGGGTGACTTTTCTGAAAGAGAAATCAGAAGCCTTTGAGAAATTCAAAATATTCAAGGCTATGGTAGAGAATGAAAATTGAAATGCCTGAGGTCTGATAGAGGTGGAGAATTCACATCCGATGAATTCTTAGAGTTTTGTGAGAAACATGGAATAAAGAGACAATTGTCTGCTCCTAGGACTCCACAACAAAATGGAGTGGTGGAGAGAAAGAACCGGACCATCCAGGAAGCTTCTAAGACCATAATGATGGAAGCAAATGTTCCTCACATCTATTGGAGAGAAGTTGTTAGCACTGCAGTCTATACTCTCAATCGAGTTCAAATCAGAAGCAATACTGGTAAGACTCCTTATGAACTTTGGCTTGGCATCACTCCTACTGTGAGATATTTTAGATTTTTTGGTAGCAAATGTTACATTAAAAGAGATGAAGATCTAGGAAAGTTTGATCCTAGAAGTGATGAAGGAATATTCTTGGGTTACTCTACTCAAAGAAAAGCATACCGGTGTTATAACAAAAGACTGAGAAAGATGATAGAAAGTACAAATGTGAAGGTTGATGAGGGAATTGAGAAACCCTCAAGGTTTTATGAATATGATGAAGATGATTAGAATGGTGTTCTGACTCAAGGAGCCCAAGCCTCATTTGTTAGTCAAATTTAAGCTAATCCGGTAAACCAGGAAGAAGAAATGAGTTTCAATGAGCCTGATCAAGAATAAGAAGTGCAAGAAATTCCTAAAGTTCCCAGGTATGTAAGACTGAACCACTCTGAAGATCAGATCATAGGTGATAAAAGCAAAGGAGTACTAACAAGAAGGAGAATTTCTCAAGATTCAAAAGAGTATTGTTTGATTTCAAAGATTGAACCTAAGACAATGAATGAAGCTTGCAATGATGAAAACTAGACTAAAGCAATGGAGGAAGAGCTGGTGCAAATAGAGAAAAATCACACTTGGGATCTTGTTCCTAGACCTAGAAACAAGAATGTGATTGGAACCAAATGGGTCTTCTGGGACAAACTAAATGAAGTTGGTGAAGTAATTAGAAATAAAGCTAGATTGGTCTACAAGGGCTACTCTCAAATAGAAGGAATTGATTTTGAAGAAACTTTTTCTCTAGTGGCAAGAATTGAAGCAGTCAGATTATTTCTTGCCTTTGCTGCCTTCAAGGATTTCAAGGTATATCAGATGGATGTCAAGTCTGCCTTTCTAAACGGTGACTTGGAAGAAGAAGTGTATATAGAGCAACCAGATGGATTTTAGTTGTCTGATCATGGTGATATGGTCTACAAGTTGCAGAAGGCATTGTATGGATTAAAGCAAGCCCCAAGAGCCTAGTATGAAAGATTGGATAAGCATCTTTTGAAGATTGGTTTCAACAAAGGTACTGCTGACAGTAACTTATATTTCAAAATTGATCATGAAAACATCTTAATTGTTGAAGTATTTGTTGATGATATCATCTTTGGAGGAAGAGATAGTATGTGTAAAACTTTTGCAAATCAAATGAAAAGTGAGTTTGAGATGTCTATGCTTGGCGAAATAAATTTTTTCTTGGGTCTACAAATTACTCAAACAAAGAAAGGAATCTTCATTTCTCAAACCAAATATGTGAAAGAATTGTTGAAGAAATTTGGGATGGAAGATTCAAAGCCAATAAATACTCCCATGGCAACCAGATGTAAGTTGAGCAAAGATGATGACTCTCCTAAAGAAGATTAGACAAAGTACAGATCAATGATTGAAGGACTGTTGTATCTCACTCAAACTAGACCAGATATTATGCAAGCTGTTGGTCTTGTTGCTAGATTCCAAGCTGATCCTAGAGAAGTCAGATTGGAGTTTGTGCCCTCCAAGGATCATATTGTAGACATCTTTACTAAACCTCTACCTAAGGACTCTTTTGAGTATCTCAGGGAGAAGTTAGGGGTTATTGCTCCTCTGGTTTAAAACTAAGGTGCACTGAGGTGCATCAGTCTAGTGGATATCACAGTCATATCTTGTGATCCAGATTGATGGAGAGTTGCTACTCAGGGGGAGCAGTAGGTATGATTCTAAAGTTTTTGGAATTGCAAGTATGTGCCCTTTTCCATTGATGTCAAAGGGGGAGAGAAGACATGTGAAAAACAAGTGGTTGATGATCAAAGGGGGAGCAGTAAAGGGAGAGAAGAAATGTGAATGGTTGTTGTTGATAGGGGGAGCTATGAAAGTAAGAAGAAGTTCTTGACTTGATGGTTAAAATGGTTTTTCACATCTTATGTTGCCATCAATGACAAAGGGGGAGATTGTTGCAAGTATGGGCCTAACTGGTGTTTTCATTGATGTCAACAGACTCCTGTTGCATTAATGATAAGGTTTGGATGAGCCGTGAGCTAAGGATATTGAGAAAACTAGTCTCAATCAGGAACAGTGAAGAATAGTGATGACAGTAAGGAAAAAGTCCAAGATAGGATGAGGATCAGAGGATGCGGATTAAAGGGTTTGTAGATATGTGTCTGTAGGTGATCCAATAGAGATTTCAGAGGTCTGCATGAAGATATGAAGAAGTTGTGGCCGTTCAAGTAAAACTGGTTCTGGTAGGTGTTCAGAGGTGATAGAGTGTAACAAGAAAGGTCTGGTGAGATCCAGAAATGAAGTTTCCTGTTCTACAGATTTAAGTGGTGCAGGAGCACCTTGGAAAATTAATGTTGCCCTAAACAAATCTCTAATTTTGATTAAATTTGTAATGATTCAATATTGTATTGAGGTCCATTAAGTCATTTTTATGTGTTAAGGTCCTAGGAGGGGTTTAATGTTTAAGTCTTTTGTCCATTTCTGACAAGTTGTCATACAAAATGTAAAATGAGGGAAGGTGAAGGGTCACCTTGTTCCAATTCGTTGGAAAATAGTTGGAAGAGGAGTAGACAGTTTTGAAATGCCTTTAAAAGTCTTTGTAACATCCAAAGAATGTGTGGGTGATTGTAAGTTTGAAGATTGTATCAATAAAGGCACTGTTTTGAGTGTAATTCCTCAGAAATTCAATGTTTTCTATAGGTGTACGGCTCTGTATGGCCCCATGTGCATGTAAAATTGTTTGAAAATGATGATACAAACAATCACCCTCCATTCTCTCTTTGTTTCATGTAGATTGATGGATGTTTGAGAAAGATATTGCCATTCTTGTGTTGACTATCAAGAAACCCTGATTAGGGTAAACAGTGGCTTGGAAATCTTGTGTTTCTTCTAATTTTTCCATTGCATGTCACTAACCCCTTAATTGAAATGACTATAGTAGCATTTTATTTCAAATCCCTGAGGTCTCTGACCAAATAGCTAAGGCTAAGGTGAGAAAATCTAAGTTTTATGAGTATTTTTCTGTTACAGTCCAGAAAATAGTGTTTTGGGATAGTCTTGTGATACAAGTGTAGTGTTTGTTAAAAATATGGATGGGAATGAACTTTTGATGGATATTTAAGCTGTAATAGACCTATTTTGATGTATTCCAAGTGTTGTTTGGGAGAGTTTAAAGTCAGAGGTTGTAGAACCAATAAGCCTTGTGTGCATGCAAGCCTAATAGGCCTATTTAGCTCACTGTCAGTCCATTTTTGGACAGTCTCTTCCAAAGTAAGCTATAGTGATTTCCTGATATGTTTGAGAACACCTTAATGGGCACTTAAAACACCCATCATAGTCTAGAGAAGAGTCTTATGTAAAAAGTTATGAGTGACTGTTCTATAAAACAGGGCTATTAGGAATGGAGCAGCCTATCTGTGAAATGGGCATTGATGGAGTCTCTTGACTCTTGGAGTGGTTTGAATGTGCTTGGTAAGTGGAGTTAATGTTGTTAGATGCCTCTTATGCCCTGGTGAAAGGGTTGAATCATTGCAAAGCATTAAAACTAGTTCATTGAAGTTTCCTTATATGGTCTTGTGAGGACCAATCTAGAAGACAAACTTTGAAGTTTGGTAAAAGTTATGTGTTTATCATTATCCTTTGCATCAGATTGGTATTAGAGCTAGCAAAAGCTCTGGGAGGAGATGTTGTATTTGTTCCTATCACTAAGAAGGCAGGTGAAGAACTGAAGGAAAGATTATGTTGGTGACCATTGTTTTTGTTACTAAGTTGTTTGGTTACAGGTGCTTATCCATCTAGCTGCAGAAGGATGTTTTCTGAGGTTGTGTGTGTGGGTAGACAAGAGAAGGTCTGTCATGACCATTCTCCAATGGAGATTAGGCTGGATAAGGGTGCATAGAGAAACCACTAAGGAGAGAGTGGTAGGTGCATCACCAGGATCTGCTATTGGGTGAGATGAATGGTTTGGTGAGTGGTGTTCTGAGGCAGTAGAGAGATGAATACCTGACTAAAGAAGCACTTGATGTTGTAGCCTAAAGAGTACTCCACTGATGGGAGTAGAAGGAGCCTAAGGATGCCCTATGAAGATGGTAGTTTGTTCTATTGGTTGGTTGGTCACCTTTCTATTAATTTGAAGATTTGAAGTTTGTAGCTAAGAAGATTGAAGATTGAAACCAGAGGAGATGCAGAAAAAGACTTTGTTGCTGATACATTTCCAAGGGACTTAGAAATCTTTGTTGGTTGGTTGTATGGTGTAGGAGCTCCTTGGCAAATTAATGTTTCCCTAAACAAATCTTTGATTTTGATTAAATTTGTAATGATTCAATATTGTATTGAGGTCCATCAAGTCATTTTTATGTGTTAAGGTCCTAGGAGGGGTTTAATGTTTAAGTCTTTTGTCCATTTTTGACAAGTTCTCATACAAAATGTAAAATGAGGGAAGGTGAAGGGTCACCTTGTTCCAATTGGTTGGAAAATAGTTGGAAGAGGAGTAGACAGTTTTGAAATTCCTTTAAAAGGCCTTGTAACATCCAAAAAATGTGTGGGTGATTGTAAGTTTGAAGATTGTATCAATAAAGGCACTGTTTTGAGTGTAATTCCTCATAACTTCACTATTTGCTATAGGTGTACGGCTCTGTACAGCCCCATGTGCATGTAAAAGTGTTTGAAAATGATGATACAAACAATCACCCTCCATTCCCTCTTTGTTTCATGCAAATTGATGGACGTTTGACAATGATATTGCCATTCTTGTGTTGACTGTCAAGAAACCCTGATTAGGGTAAACAGTGGCTTGGAAATCTTGTGTTTCTTGTGATTTTTCCATTGCATGTCACTAACCCCTTGATGGAAATGACTATAGTAGCATTTCCTTTCAAATCCTTGAGGTCTTTGACCAAATAGCTAAGGCTAAGGTGAGAAAATCTAAGTTTTATGAGTATTTTTCTGTTACAGTCCAGAAAATAGTGTTTTGGGACAGTTTTGTGATACAAGTGTAGTGTTTGTTAAAAATATCGATGGGAACAAACTTTTGATGGATATTTAAGCTGTAACAGACCTATTTTGATGTATTCCAAGTGTTGTTTGGGAGAGTTTAAATTTGGAGGTTGTAGAACCAATAAGCCTTGTGTGCATGCAAGCCTAATAGGCCTATTTAGCTCACTGTCAGTCCATTTTTGGACAGTCTCTTCCAAAGTAAGATATAGTGATTTCCTAATATGTTTGAGAACACCTTAATGGGTACTCAAAACACCCATCACAGTCTAGAGAAGAGTCTTATGCAAAAAGTTATGAGTGACTATTCTATAAAACAAGGCTACTAGGAATGGAGCAGCCTATCTGTGAAATGGGCATTGATGGAGTCTCCTGACTCTTGGAGTGGTTTGAATGTGCTTGGTGAGTGGAGTTAATGTTGTTAGATGCCTCTTATACCCTGGTGAAAGGGTTGAATCATTGCAATGCATTAAAACTAGTTCATTGAAGTTTCCTTATATGGTCTTGTGAGGTCCAATCTAGAAGACAAACTTTGAAGTTTGGTAAAAGTTACATGTTTATCATTATCCTCTGCATCATTAAGGGAGTGCTGAGGAAGTATTTGTGGTGTATCAACTCTATTGGTTCATGGTTTGAATGTCCGCAAGCATCTATTCCTTTGTGACAGTATTGACAGACTGTGTTCTTGAGGTTCCGGATGAAGGAGAGAAGGTTTTCAGTAAGTAGAAGAAGTGTGGATGTTCTTGGTGATTTAGGAAAGCTTGTGGAGGTCTTTGGATCATATTCATGTTGGTGGCCCATACTGAAGTTGGAGTTTGCAATTGAAGAGTAAACTTCTGAATGATGGTGTTCTTCTTGAGATAGGCCGATCGGATGAGTTATGCATCTGGCAGATGATCTTATGAATGTTTGCTGACTTAGATGATAATTCCTAAGTTGATGCCTTGTATAAATAAGGGATTACGAAGTCAATTTGAAGTTGTCCTTGTTGTGATGAGAGTGTGGTAGCGAGGAGGAGAGCAAAAGGCAGAGCAGAAGTATTGGGCTTAAATGGAACTGATTCAAGCATGGTGAAGATGCTATTCTCCAATTCATGTATGTGATACTTATTTCTTTGTAGACAGTGTGTCTCTTGAAGGCAGTGAGCCTCTTGTGAGTAGTGTGCTCGAGAAGTGAGCCCTAATTAGCATGTGCCATTTTGTTCTTTCTATTCTTCTAACAGAGAATACAATCTTGGGTTAATCACCCCATGGTTTTTCCCTTAACCAGGTTTTCCACGTCAAAATCTTGGTGTCTTATGTGTTGATGTGTTTCTGCTTTTGATTTGAATGCATTATGGTTCATGATTAGTATTCTACTAATCACTAAGAAGAGTTAAGTGTTTAATTAGAGAAAGTTTTGCACAACTGATTCACTCCCCCCCTCTCAGTTGTATGCCCTAAGTCTAACAAATAGGTCTTTTAGGTTGAAGAGCCCTCCTTTAAATAATAGTTGGCCCTATGTGTAATCATGGCCCCTTATAGGCTTTCTACTATATAGTGGGCCCTATGTGACCAAAAAATTACTTTGGATGACCTTTGAGAACTAACTTCTGTATGACTAATGATAAATCTCTTGGTTTTGATGGGTTTCCTTGTGAATTTTACAAAGCCTTGTCATGTATTTTTGGCTCTGACCTTCTCCAAGTCTATGTATAAGCTTTTGATACAATATCCTTAGATACTTTAGTAAATAGAGGCAATATTAAATTCATACCTAAGGTGGGTTATCTTTAGTAAATATGCAACTAATTACTGATCACATTGTTGAATACCTCCTACACTATCATAACCAAATCCCTTGTTGTTTAAATTCACCATTTACTTCCACTTATTGTTGGCTTAAGAAAAAGGTTTCAACATAACTAGATATAGTTTGGATAATATAACTTTTGTGTGCAAAAGTATGAAATGGGATTGTCACTCTAAGTAACATGTTGTTTTCATCAAGATTGACTTTGCTAATGCTTTTTATCAAATTAACTTTACATTCATTCTAGCTACACTTTAGGCTCTTGGATTTGGATCTAATCTTTCAACAACCCAAAGGGATGTCCATAGATATTAAATCAACCTATATTTAGTAGAATTATACTCCCTACTACTCTTCTCTCCTCTCAACCAACTACTTATCCACATTCTCTTCTAGCTTCATACTGCTCCCATAGCCCACTTGTGAGACTAAAAGGTGGAATTTCTGCTTAATAAGAAGAGGAGATTTGTGGGCTTTAAATCTTCAACTTTGTGAAATTCATCAAGGAAGATTCTTTGAAGAACAACTATGGAGATCTTAATGAGATTAGTGACATGCCTCTTGATTCATGTTGTGTGGTTACATAACACACCCAATTTTGCCCCAACAAAACAAGGACCCAACCTTTTTTCCTGCTTTGATTGGCTTGTTTTGCTTCCCTTTGCATTGGGTGGTATGTTAAAAACACTATCAGATGTATGTCTAGGTCATGCCCTAGGCATATCTGAATCTTGAATTATGGATCCAAATTTGCAAAGTATGAGTTTCCTCTCTTGAATCCTGCCAAATAAAAGAGAATCAAATTCTAAGCAGGTTTACCTTTTGCAGTACCTAGAAATTCCTTGAAATAAAGAAGTTATGCTTGGTCAAATTTTGGTCAACTAGTCATAGAGATGTTCACATTACCTAATATTCAAACATTCACTAATGTCCTAACCCAAGAAATTGCTAAGTAAAAGGGTACTATCCTAATAGTCACAAATGTGCACACGCAAAATTTTATACCGAGGCATGATAAATCGTCATCCACACAATCGAATAGTATGGATATTCAATTCTAATATTTTGATCAATCTTAATATTCACACATTCACAACTATCCATTACTTTCTCAAATATCCTGATGACATGTCCCATTTGACTTTTCAAATCGGCATTGGACTCTAGATATTTCACTTAAACATAAACATCTATGTCTCCCTCAACATCTGGATGACGTCATATGATCTCATCTCAAAAAGAATATTATAAAATGATGACATCATCTGGATATTGAGGGCATGATACATTTTGCAAATGTTAATATCTGGGCATTCACTAATGTCCAAACCTTCCCAAACATTCTGATGATGCCACTTCCCAACATACTTAAATAGTCATTTTAAAAGGCTAACATCATTAGGATATTTAGCGTTGAGGATATTTCGTGAACTCTAATATCTTGATATTTCTTAATATCCATATCCTTATCTCCTACGACTAAAATTTATAGCTTCCCATGGACCAATCAGATGGTGCCACATGACACGAGTTTGACTTTTTAGACTAGACATTTGTAATGTCCTGACATTTGAAGAAAGGAAAATGCCTTTGGATCTTAACATCTCGACATCCACCCTCAGTCAATGTTGACCAATATGATGACATCATATGGATATGCATATGCACATTTCAAAAAGGTAAGCACATTGCTTAAACATCTGGACATATGCTCGTATCCATAGGTCGCAATAAATGCCGCAAAAGGGAGTCATTGGCCTTTTGAAAAATTCAAATAAGGAATGGCCACTTGTAATAATCTTCGAGATGATAAGTGAAAATCCATGGACGAAGGCAAATTAGCATTAATGACACACTAATTCTTTCTTTTAACACATAAAAGTAAGATTTTTTATCATGTTAACCTCACATAGCATTCAAAGATTGAAAATTACAGAGCTTACGTGATTTTAAAAATATTTTATGGCGATCATAACCCTAAATGGAATAGTATAGATGGAAAATGGAAAATAGTGAAGGGTGATTGCACAGTGAAAGGAATGCATCCAAACATCTCTTAAATTGGGCTTAATTTTCACAAACAAGTTTGTAATGGTAAAACCCAATTTTGATCGTCTATGGAAATGTAGTAAAAGGAAAAACTAGATGCTTAGGGTAATGTTAGTTACATATGCACATCATTATGTCTGATAAATCTGAAAATGTCTAGATATTCAGGAAATAGATTGTAGAGGTGATGTTGAAACTTAGGTTAAAATATGCATATCTACAATTGTATGGCACAATGTAGGATTGAAAGAATAGAAGTTATGTGGAGTTCAAGACTCCCATGTTACCAAATTCTAGAGCCTCTGGCTTTCGATTCAGAAGGATTGGAGACACTCACTTTAGAAACACAAGCATAGATGAATGGATGGCCAAACCAATACAAGGGAGTGGACATCCCAAGCTACAAAAGATATACAACTCTGGGATGTGGCATGTTGGTGGTTTTCCTTATGCTGCAGAGGCTATGGAGTTGATTGTTGCATGTTTAGAGAACTATAACAAAGATAATAGAAAGGTGGAGAATGATGGTTGAGTATATGTAGAATTTTCTATCCAAGGTATTATGAAGGCATTCCAATTGCCTACAGGTCCCAATATGTTAAAGATAAATCTTGAGGATTTGGAGAACCAATACAAAAGAAAAACCACTTACTGTAAAAAGATCATGTTCACATCCTAGAGGGCAGAAGATAGTAAGGTTAAGGAAATGGCCAAGATGCCATAGAATCTCTATAAGTTTGACTTCACCCTATAGGTGTAGTGTATGATGGTGATGCTGAGTCAGATGGCTAGAAAGGATGATGTTAGTAATTTTGAGTCATGGATGTATGGCTTCATCAGGCTGGTAGAGACTTTTGAAATGGAGGTACAATGGGCATCACTCATCAATCATAGCCTAGACGAGGCTATGAAGAGGTTTAGAGGTAAATTATGCCTTTTCTATATGTCATCATATGTTTTTTATGCTTGTGCTTCACAGTCTACATTCTCTAGTTTGCAGACAGTGGGCAAAATTGGAAGAAATCTAGGAGACAAGACCATATGGGATCATTATCCCTAGTTGGAGAGAAAATGGTGGTCACAGTTGGAGGGTTCATAGAATGAACTATCCAGACCACACAGTAAGAGTAAACACAATAGAAACAACTCAAAGGTATGAAGAAAATGTAGATCTAGTCATTCAGTATATATCATAGAATTCAAATACAAGTTTGTCGGCAACATGTGGGCTTACAATTTGGGCTGACAAGCCTGATTACAAAATACACAAGATATAGCTTTGAAGTTCCTTTGCAAAAGAGCCAACTATCTATTCTCTAAATCATGAGAATTATGCTTTCCTATGGATCTATTACATCATTATATATCATATTTGGAACATACGATTCCTTTGCATCAGACAAGGAAGATCACAAACTCCAATGAAGAGCTGTAGCATGTGTACATGGATAGGTCAGACCCAAATGAATAGAACTCCTCTGCAAATGAATGGAATGGTGTGCAAATCTCGAGGAAGGTTGACCATGAACCAAACAACATTAAATGATGTGTCATTAGGCTTTGAAGGTTGCAAAATGCTCTGCAGGTCTTCTCCTTTAGTTGATTGTCTGAGATTATCAGGATGCTCTATTTTGAGAAAATAGTCAATCTTTTAATAGCAATATATTTTTGATACTTGATCCAAATGCTTTGAATTTTGGGTATGTTGTACATGAATGTGTAAAGGGTAAAATTTGGATTGTTTTAGTTTAGGTTTGAATCCTTCTTTCACCAATTACATTAAAGGACCTTAGGATCGAGTGGCAGAGCACTATCAGGTCCTTGGTCACTTACAAATGTAGGGAAGCTTGGATTAGGGTGTTTGATTATCAATTTTCCTTCTCTAATGCTCAATTATACATCAAAACCCTAATTATACAAAAATGACAATAAACTGATGAATTATTGAAAAAGATGCTATAGAAAGATGTAAAATGACAAATAGAAATGCACTTGTTTTCTAAGTTCAGAATGTGGAATTGTCAGGAACAAAGGAGCAGGTGCCCATGTCTAATTCCTTATTTTCTGTCGAGATTTGAGAACAAGATCTGATGCCTGTACCTATTGTTTTAGAGATTTTTCTGTTATGGAACATTAAGGATTAGGGAATGGGTGCCCCAGTCCAAAGTGCTCTTTCCTGCTCTGCATTGCAATTCTGACACTTTGTTATGCCCTCCTACAACTTCACTTTGTCTAGATCATCAACCTGTAACCTGTAACCATGAAAACTTTGGGAGGGCATTGTGGTGTTTAGTGGATTGCCTCAGTCAAGCCCCAGAAGGACACTCAAGTCTTCCAAACACCATTTTTAGATAGAGAGTGCATGCCCTTGTGAGGTAGAGACAAAATCCAAATGATAAATGATTGAAAAGACAAATGATATCACCTTGTAGTGAAGATCTCATGGGAGGAAGAAGCTCTTCATTCCATGAGGAGATGGATGCTCAAATCTGCAAACACAAAAACATAGACAACACAAATCTGCTCTTGCAACACAATGAAAGCCTTGACTCACTTCTAGAATGTTAATGCTCATGAATGTAATCTAGTAATCATCTAGTTTAAAATGAATGCTTAAACATGCTTTTATATGCAACTACAAACATCCCCGCCAAGAATTTCATAATGCAAACTTATCATGTCGGAATAGGACCTAATTAACGGTCGTAAGCTGACACTCAAATTTGGGACTGACCTAAAATAGGGTAGGACTAGGGCACGGGCGCCCAAGTCCTCCCCCCTATTTTGGTTAGGGTTAGGTTCAAGGTATCCCCCTAGGTCCTATTTGCCATAAAACCTGGGGCTTATTTCATTAGGATGTCAAATTATGATGCAAGATGTCCTAAATACACACTAAAGACCCGGGAGCTAAACCCAAAGAGGGAAAAGCTCCTAAGGGTACATTTTCCAACATTACATTTAGCCCCCACTTTAATGTATGTAGAAATGCAAGCCCAATATATTCATTAAAGTATAGTCACAAACACAACAAACATGCCAAGCATAGAGAAAACACGCCAATCACATAAAAGATAGTAACAGGCACACAAAACATGGGGAAGACAGATACAATCACCCAAGACATGGAGAAGACAGCATTGAAGACACGCAAATCATACTGAATACATTGAATGCATGGAAGATAGAGATGATTCTTTTCTTTTCTTTTTCTCATATAGATGAAATGCAAATGCAAGTACTGAAAAGTAAACAAACCTCCCATAATGTAGGATGTAATCATTGCACAAGTCTTTAAACTGCATATATGGGGCAACACACATACAAGACACGTAAAACCTCCCAAAATGTAGGATGTACTCATTGCACAGGTCTTTAGACTACATATGGGGCAACAGACATGCCACACAAATCAAGCACACCAAACACACACACATGAAGACATGGAGAAAACATGGCAGACAAGCAATGGAGGTTCCTATTTCTAGGTTCATCACCATCTCAAGAACATTACAGGCACACACCGATAATTGGGATTCACCACAACATTCACCAAAGACATGCTTAAGGGTTGAGTTAGTCATAGAACCGCTCCCCACCTCCCGATGAGGACTTTTTAAAATGACAGGATGTGCAATCTACTCTGAGAAATACACTATCCCCACCTCAGAGGACTTAAGAAAAAGGATATGTTTGATATCCCACCTCCACAGAGGGCTTACATGATTGATTGATTGATTGCAAACAAACTCAATATGAAGAAAGTACTCATCACACTAGTATTTAGACTGCACCTGAGGACAAGCACATAGCTAACATATGCAATAGACAGCTTACCTTATATATGCCCCCACCTTAAGGTGGTTGATATCAGGTATTGATATCAAACACATTAAGGTAGGAAGAAAACACACAAGGGAACATAGACTCTCACAAAGCTCATGCCCCCTGGAGGTGACATGTACTTCACGATCACCAAATGTTCCCACAAACACATCCTTGCAAGAAACATGTTAGTGTCTACATAATCATGATAAACAACAACATCAATGCATATGATTAACCACACAAAGAGCCAAGGTTATACAACAAATTCAGAGTTCAAGGATAACTGTAGGGCTACATCATGAAGATCTATGAATCAAGTACCGCCAAGGCTAGATTCAAAGGCAAACAGAAGTGCACAAAGTAGTAGTATTGTTAAGGTTTGTAAATGATATAGAACACCATCAAAATCACTACGCAAAAAGCATGAAGTGCTTCTCCTAGCCAAGTGTTAGATAATTTATTACAACCCCATCGTCATATTAGGAACTAAGTCCAATTTTTTATTGCTCTTGAAAGGGATGCTAGGTCCACATCAGTATAAATGTTTTTTGTCATCCACTCACTAGATAGAAACACTAGAGGAAGGGAAACAATAAATAAGAGAGGAGAAACAAGTGTCTTAGGGACAGTCACATAGGAGGGTGCGCCCAAGTCACCATCTGCAACACTATGTCCATAAGACACAACACACAACAATGAAATCGGAGAGACAAGGAATATAGAAGAATGATTATACAAATAGAAGGTCACAATAGAGGTAGTCTCTTGGTATCCTGGACCTTATGGGAGAATCGGGGGTCATCACAGGACTCCTAAACAACACATAACATATCATGGTGGAAGCACATCATGAGAGAGATAAAGGGTTAGAAATACTTACCTATAGGGAGGCTCATGGTAGAAGTCATCAACAATCAAATCATTCTCTTCTCAATCGCAAACATAAGGTACAATTGCCAAGTCTTTGTCATTATTCTTTTGTTCATTCTTAAATGCTTCTTGGTTTGACTCAATGTTAGGTGGAATGTGTTCTTGTTGAAGTTCATTAATATACTTATTCACTATCCTCTTAGTGATGTCCAAATGATTTGAATATTCAATCAAAGGAGGGACATTAAATGTCTTCTCTTCCTTAGTGATATCCAAGGTGTGTGAACAATCAACTAAAGGAAGAAGGTTGATGGGTTGCTCATTTTCTATCCATGGAATATACTTTGTTAGAGGGAGGTCTTCATTCACTAATGCTTCATATTGGCTAGGGAGAGAAATGGAATTACTAAAGCTATCCCTAGTCTTCTCATTTGAGTATTCATTTATAGAAGTAGGGGAGCTTGTGAAATCATCATTGTTTTCATAATCATTGTCGGTATCATCTCCATATGTTTCAGCGAGGATATTCATTACATCATCACGAAATGAAGGAAGAGAGGGGATGTTATTTTCACCACTACTTTCCTCTTGGTTATTTATTGAAATGAAACTAGTAAGGTATTCCAAGATTGAAGGGAAAACACTTACAATAGTGACAAAGCTCTCAAAATAAGTTATAGTTTGAAACACATCACAAGTAGAGGTAGTTGACAAGTCAATGTTATAGATATATGCGATTTGATGCAAGAATTGAGGATACTATTGGTCATGATGTTAGTCATTCACAAACATAGAATAAAAGTTACACAACAACCTTTACTCATCTTGAAAGATACGATGAATTCAGAGAATTCATGATCCCAAGTCTCCGTTGATTAGGTCTTAATCTATTGACGTTACTCAGTGGTTGATGTGTGTTGCTGTTTTCCATTCAGGGGCCTTACGTATTTCTGTAAAGTTCATCATTATTCCTCCAAATATCCTGCTCTGTATGTCTGCTCTGCATAAATCTCTAATAATTCTACCTCTGCACTTATGGATTCACTCAAATAATGTGCCTATAGGCTGATATTTGCATGATTTCTACCATTATTTACAATTCTTTGCATGATATTTTCAATACTACATGCATTTAACTCAAATATGCTAATGATTTTCAGTTACCTACGGGATTTCAGCATATTTCTCTGTTTCTGCTTGTTATTTGTCATGATTTGCAGTTATGGTGATGAATTTATGAAATTAAAAAAAGGAAAAGGGTTAAAGAATGAGATTCCCAAAACTACTTGACTGAGATCACTGATCCACATACAAGCTCCCATACATGCAATGAAAAGAAGGAAACTAGAAATCATACTTCACCAGGACATTCTACAAATCCACATGATCCAGTGCAAATCTTCAAAGGAAAAGTTGACAACAACATGTAATGAAATGAAAGCGCTTCCAGTTGAACACAGCATTCACCAGTACATATCCAGAAATCAACATGAAGATTACGTAAAATTTACAATCAGGATGTAATCTGAAACTTCATATCCATTCAGTACGCTCAAGAACAGGTACATTTACAGTGATCTGAAGAAAGAACCTTGATATTTCAACAATTCTATCCTCATTAGTCTCAGTAATCCGATCTCCTAATTGATTCTACAGTAATTGGCCTTATTGCCAGATGTTCCTATGTCTATTAATGTATTGGCCTTCTTGCCAAATATATCTATCTATCTCCTTATGTATAATATGCCTCAGGTTCTGGCTCTTATATAGAGCAAATGCTAGAAAACAGTTACAATGATCCAAGGATCAGGATCCTCTCATAATAATCAACGGTCCAGATGAAAAGCACATGCTTCGCCAGTTGGCAAATGTACAGCTGGCACAGAATATTCCAGCATCTTTGATTTGATTCGGTCTCCAGCTGGCAAACAACATATTTGACAATATCCTCCTCACTTCTGGTTCATGTTGCCTCCATGTGCAACTTTGTAATTATCAGCTTCAAACAGTTCTGGAACTTCCTGCAATAAACAGACAAACATTAAGTTCATCATCATGTGGATAAACAATAGGAATTTAAATGTTTTATTAACCAGGCCTCAAAATGTGCAGCTACAGGCAATCGGGCTCCAAATCAGTGGAAATTATGCACTAAATGCATAAACAGCGTTAAAACACTCGGGTCAACCATCGTTGACCAAAAATCAGGTAGTCGGGCCCTCAAATTTCTATCGCTTCATTTTCCCGCCCATTTTCATGTATATCGGGTTCAAAATAGTGCATATACATTGCAACATATACGAGGAATCAATCGCTTTTAACCTTCCTTCGAACCTGGCTCTGTATATGATGCATGCATGTATCGGCGTGACTACACATGGTCGGGATGACAAATTAAACTTGGCCGATGGCAACAGTTATATCGACACCAAAAATCATGATGATGTCCACCCATCGGGAAGACAACAACTATCGGCGAGAAAAATCTAGACTTGGCCAACAGTTAAAACCATGCTGATCAACAACATATCGGGGTGACTATCTCCATCGGGGAGAAAATATAAAACATGGCCGATATCATATGTTGGGCCGATGGGGAAACTTAGAGCCTTCTACCTCTATCTGCAGGATATTGTGAATATGATGTTCCCCCCTTCTCGAATGTCCAGATGAAAAGCACATCAGGATGTTTCGCTTCTGCATATTGGGGAAAAGAATGACATTATCGTCATCATCATGTCGAAGGAAAATAGGAGGATATGAAATATGATCCTGCTGCTGAGGAATGGAATATCATGGTGACGTCATCGTCATATTCGGGCTTCATTAAAATGCAAAAGATGACATCACCGTCATGTTCAGTTAAGATCAAGGGATAAATGTAATATCGGGTCACCTAAGGAAGATGATCAGGTGGTGAGTGTAATATGACCCCTTTGCGGCCAAGGTAACCCTCTCGAAAGATCAGGATGATGATGATCATCAGGATATCCGGGGCTTTTGTTAAACTTAGAACAGGACGTCATCATCATATTCGCGAACAGGATCATGCTGAGGAAAATATCCTGCCGAAGGAGAAATGTGATGATGATGTCATCCTGATATTTGCTTCTTCGTTTTTTAGATCAGGATGACGTCATCAGGATATTAGCAAAAGGTCATATTTCTCGGCAGGAGGACATTACGAAATATCGGGTTGCATTAGGAAGATGATCCTCCCTTGAAAGATCAGGATGATGATGCACCTGTAGGATTTTGACGTGCACATGCAAATAGTGCAGATGGTGGATTTTCTAAGCAGGGGCATATTATAATATCAGCATGATATTATAATATCAGGTGATGTTAAAATATCATGATGCTCGCGATACAAAAGACCGCTCGACGGGGAAAACTTACTATGACTTAAAGTTGACGTCCGGATATTTGAACCTCAGGATATTATCAGGGGGGGGGGGGGGGGGGGGGGGCGTTTCAAATATGATGATGATGTTCTTCATACAGCAAAACCGAGTTTATAAAATATGACCCTCCTAAAATCATGATGCTCACGATGCGCATAAGGCCATTTGACGGGTAAAGGGCACTATCACCTAAAATTGACGTCCGGATATTGCGACTGCATGATTTTATCGGGTGATAGACCAAGATCAGGATGACCTTGACAACATGACTGAGGATATAAAAAATGATGATCCTCCTGCGAATATCAGGTTTGACCAAAACTTTGACTGCTCATAACTCCCTCATATGGATGAATTTTCAGGTGATGTAAAAGGGAAACCTGCCTAGAATTTCAAGCTCTTCCTGAATATGAGGTCATAGAAACAAAATATGAACTTTGACAAACTAACCTCATGATGATGACCTACCTCATCGAATATCATGATGATGATGCACTTGACTGATTTTTACCAAACCGCCAGAAAACAGACAACACAAGCCAAGCCAAAAGTTGGGTCCCTGTTTTGATAATGCAAAATGGGGCGTGTTGTGTAACCACACAACAACTTGCCACCAAAGAAAACAACAAAATTCAAATAATTCAAAAGGTGAGGATAAATTAAAACATAAATTTCTAACTCCTATTAAGCATGAGCATCCTAATCCTTTCTAACTGGTATCATGTTCATCAATGTAACAATGAATTGATAAGGGATCAATTGTGTGCATGTGATTCATATACTCATCTTGAAAGTGAGTTGAATAAGTCAGTGATTGGTGTTAAGCTACGTAGTTTGGTTCATCCCTCATAGCCAACCGGATAGAGCCTTGCTGCCAGCAGGCATCCATAGCCCCGACAAGGTTATCGTTGCAATTCCCCTAAGTAGAGCCCCACTGCCAGCAAGCGTCTATAGCTCCAGTAGAGTTACTTAGATGACTTAATCTGGATTTCAGAAAATCCATTTTATTATTTTATTTATTTTATATTTTGAATTTAATTCTTAAGATATAACAGTTGTAGCCTCATGATACAAGGAATGGTCACTTGTTGAAATTAAGTTGAGAATTGCAATGGTAGCAAGGGCAACCTTTAGATTTTTCACTTAACCCCTACACTGATATGTTCAATAAACCCAAGGCTGTTAGGTGTGTCATTGTGAGGATCACCTTGACTCAAGAAAAGTAGTACTGATGAATATGATACCACAGACCTGATCAAGAATACCTACACCGATATGAGTTACAACCTATGTAAAAACTTATATCCAACTTTTGAATTCTAACAATTTATGTAGTGTTCTTAAGTAATCAGGTGCACCAGTTTTGCCCAACCAAAACAAAGACTCAACAACGCAAAGCACAAAGCAACCTGTACAAATAGCCAACCTACAAAAGGAAACAACAGAAAGCAAAACAAGAAAGCAAGACAAGCAGACTGTACAAACAACTAACCTACAAAATTATATACAAACCACTACTAGGCAAACAAAAACTAGCAAACGACCCAAATACACCTGTATTTGCATACTTCTTTTGATTGTGCAGGAGCATTAGGGTATTAGTTATGGTTCTCAACCTAGCAAATTTATCTTTATATTCTGAAAAATATTCTGATATTCTAAATTCATCGTATTCAACAGAATAACTCTTGATGATCAGCAACTGAGGAAGCTCATCATGTTCATGATTAATCCATGTGCATGTCTTATCTCTTGAATTTCCATAATCAAAATAGTAATCAACATCATTCACTGTGGAAAGGAGAAATACAACCTGGTGTATTTCTGATTCTGTTGGACATGCTTCTTCATTGGCAGTTGGTCTTCCATTTGTCATTATATTTTCACTGCTTGGCTCAGTGCCTGGTCTCGCTTCAAATTGAAGGATGTATAACTCTTGATGTATTAATTCTTCATCTTTATCCAACTTTATCCCTTCATTCTGGATGTTCAGTTTATCTTCCAGTTCAGGAAACCTCTCAATATTTTCTTCAATTTCCTGCACATCAACATCTAAATAAGTATCTTTATTATCACAACCTGAAATACAGAAATTTATCATTTCTAAATCACTTGACTGTAAAGGAGAATTTGCATTCAACTGATAAGAATACTTCCCTATTTCATTCTCAAAATATTTCTAGAGTGACATCTGATTATGCACAACAACTCCAAAATCTTCTACATCTTCATCTTTCAGGAATTGTTCATTAAATAATTCACATCTTCTATCTAGTAAAGTGCCTGGTTCCATTAACCTGCAACATTCTTGTATTTGATCATTTAATTCAACCCAGTTAGGTAGTAAATCAGCATTTATTTTCTTTTCTATGACTCCCTGAGTTACTATCATAGGGACTTCATCATCAGCAAGAGTGCATTTAAATTGTTCTACTATCTGTTTACACTTCTCTTTACCATAGAATGACTCCAAGAAAGATGTTTCATCTTCTTTATCAAAAGTATTAGGATCAGAATCAAAAATATTATCCTGATGAGTGATTTCTTCTCTAAAATTTTCACAAGATTCATACCTGCATACTGACTGATCCTTACTTGTATTAGGAAGTAGAGAGCTCCTATCAATCTCACCATAAAATGAATCAAGGAAAGATGTTTCCTCTTTTTTACTTTCTGGAACTGATTCAGCTATTGTATTTTCTAGAGTCTTTTTCAACATGACCAAGCAAGGGTAGCAATCTCTCTCTGAATGCTCTTCATCATGTAATCTGCACCAACTTTCAATCAAGACATCATCAATAGGTAAACCTAATATTTGACTACATTGTATATTTCTAGACAAGTATAATTCAAAATCTTCAGAACGATCCACTTCAGTGTCTGGACAATTAATAACTTCTGGTGCTGCATCTGCTTGTTGTTCCAGAATTTCTTCATTTTCCTGGCAAATTTCAATCCTGAACACATCTAGGAAGAATATTAATCCTTTAAAATATAAATCCAACCTTGTAAGGAAAGTTAAACAATTTATTTCACTGTGTTCTGCAGTCTGGTGTATCCTGCAACAGGTAGATAAACCAAAGTTAGACAAACTATGAGGGTAAAGCTGCCTATTCAAAGTTTCTTGAAATAAAGGAATGTTAATTTGACAATTGCCTTCATATACATCCATCAAAATGAGACTCTATTTTTAATTTTTTAGTATTTTGAAATTTTAATGAGATCTATCATATCTCAAAATAAAACTTGAAAGTTCAGAAAATCAAACTAATCTTTGATGTTTTGAGCTAGATCTTTGCAAAGGTGCAACCAAAACATCTCAGATAAGAGATATTTGCAGACATTTAACTGAAATGCTGAAATATTTATGCAATATTTGTAGAAATCTAGAAATTCACAGCTCAGGCCCTCCTTCTCGAAAATTGATGTTGCGTTAGAAGCGAGGGGCCTGCAGATATGTTAGCAAGATTTAGAGCGGGATGATAAACAGAGGCAGGGGATATCACTTCAATTGAACAGGATCTATTTGCTGAGAAATAGCTCACGCCCTCCTTCTAGCGCCAATTTATGTTGAGTTAGAAGCGAGGGGCCTGCATAAAATGAATGATGACTGAAGCAGTGGTGTCTTTTCTAGTTCTGCCCTCCTTCTAGCGCCAATTTATGTTGGTCATGATGTTAGTCATTCACAAACATAGAATAAAAGTTACACAACAACCTTTACTCATCTTGAAAGATACGATGAATTCAGAGAATTCATGATCCCAAGTCTCCGTTGATTAGGTCTTAATCTACTGACGTTACTCAGTGGTTGATGTGTGTTGCTGTTTTCCATTCAGGGGCCTTACGTATTTCTGCAAAGTTCATCATTATTCCTCCAAATATCCTGCTCTGTATGTCTGCTCTGCATAAATCTCCAATAATTCTACCTCTGCACTTATGGATTCACTCAAATAATGTGCCTACAGGCTGATATTTGCATGATTTCTACCATTATTTACAATTCTTTGCATGATATTTTCAATACTACATGCATTTAACTCAAATATGCTAATGATTTTCAGTTACCTACGGGATTTCAGCATATTTCTCTGTTTCTGCTTGTTATTTGTCATGATTTGCAGTTATGGTGATGAATTTATGAAATTAAAAAAAGGAAAAGGGTTAAAGAATGAGATTCCCAAAACTACTTGACTAAGATCACTGATCCACATACAAGCTCCCATACATGCAATGAAAAGAAGGAAACTAGAAATCATACTTCACCAGGACATTCCACAAATCCGCATGATCCAGTGCAAATCTTCAAAGGAAAAGTTGACAACAACATGTAATGAAATGAAAGCGCTTCCAGTTGAACACAGCATTCACCAATACATATCCAGAAATCAACATGAAGATTACGTAAAATTTACAATCAGGATGTAATCTGAAACTTCATATCCATTCAGTACGCTCAAGAACAGGTACATTTACAGTGATCTGAAGAAAGAACCTTGATATTTCAACAATTCTATCCTCATTAGTCTTAGTAATCCGATCTCCTAATTGATTCTACAGTAATTGGCCTTATTGCCAGATGTTCCTATGTCTATTAATGTATTGGCCTTATTGCCAAATATATCTATCTATCTCCTTATGTATAATATGCCTCAGGTTCTGGCTCTTATATAGAGCAAATGCCAGAAAACAGTTACAATGATCCAAGGATCAGGATCCTCTCATAATAATCAACGGTCCAGATGAAAAGCACATGCTTCGCCAGTTGGCAAATGTACAGCTGGCACAGAATATTCTAGCATCTTTGATTTGATTCGGTCTCCAGCTGGCAAACAGCATATTTGACAATATCCTCCTCACTTCTGGTTCATGTTGCCTCCATGTGCAACTTTGTAATTATCAGCTTCAAACAGTTCCAGAACTTCCTGCAATAAACAGACAAACATTAAGTTCATCATCATGTGGATAAACAACAGGAATTTAAACGTTTTATTAACCAGGCCTCAAAATGTGCAGCTACAGGCAATCGGGCTCCAAATCAGTGGAAATTATGCACTAAATGCATAAACAGCGTTAAAACACTCGGGTCAACCATCGTTGACCAAAAATCAGGCAGTCGGGCCCTTAAATTTCTATCGCTTCATTTTCCCACCCATTTTCATGTATATCGGGTTCAAAATAGTGCATATACATTGCAACATATACGAGGAATCAATCGCTTTTAACCTTCCTTCGAACCTGGCTCTGTATATGATGCATGCATGTATCGGCGTGACTACACACGGTCGGGATGACAAATTAAACTTGGCCGATGGCAACAGTTATACCGACGCCAAAAATCATGATGATGTCCACCCATCGGGAAGACAACAACTATCGGTGAGAAAAATCTAGACTTGGCCAACAGTTAAAACCATGCTAATCAACAACATATCGGGGTGACTATCTCCATCGGGGAGAAAATATAAAACATGGCCGATATCATATGTTGGGCCGATGGGGAAACTTAGAGCCTTCTACCTCTATCTGCAGGATATCGTGAATATGATGTTCCCCCCTTCTCGAATGTCCAGATGAAAAGCACATCAGGATGTTTCGCTTCTGCATATTGGGGAAAAGAATGACATTATCGTCATCATCATGTCGAAGGAAAATAGGAGGATATGAAATATGATCCTGCTGCTGAGGAATGGAATATCATGGTGACGTCATCGTCATATTCGGGCTTCATTAAAATGCAAAAGATGACGTCACCGTCATGTTCAGTTAAGATCAGGGGATAAATGTAATATCGGGTCACCTAAGGAAGATGATCAGGTGGTGATTGTAATATGACCCCTTTGCGGCCAAGGTAACCCTCTCGAAAGATCAGGATGATGATGATCATCAGGATATCCGGGGCTTTTGTTAAATTTAGAACAGGACGTCATCATCATATTCGCGAACAGGATCATGTTGAGGAAAATATCCTGCCGAAGGAGAAATGTGATGATGATGTCATCCTGATATTTGCTTCTTCATTTTTCAGATCGGGGTGACGTCATCAGGATAATAGCAAAAGGTCATATTTCTCGGCAGGAGGACATTACGAAATATTGGGTTGCATTAGGAAGATGATCCTCCCTTGAAAGATCAGGATGATGATGCACCTGTAGGATTTTGACGTGCGCATGCAAATAGTGCAGATGGTGGATTTTCTAAGCAGGGGCATATTATAATATCAGCATGATATTATAATATCAGGTGATGTTAAAATATCATGATGCTCGCGATACAAAAGACTGCTCGACGGGGAAAACTTACTATGACTTAAAGTTGACGTCCGGATATTTGAACGTCAGGATATTATTGGGGGGGGCGTTTCAAATATGATGATGATGTTCTTCATACAGCAAAACCGAGTTTATAAAATATGACCCTCCTAAAATCATGATGCTCGCGATGCGCATAAGGCCATTTGACGGGTAAAGGGCACTATCACCTAAAATTGACGTCCGGATATTGCGACTGCATGATTTTATCGGGTGATAGACCAAGATCAGGATGACCTTGACAACATGACTGAGGATATAAAAAATGATGATCCTCTTGCGAATATCAGGTTTGACCAAAACTTTGACTGCTCATAACTCCCTCATATGGATGAATTTTCAGGTGATGTAGAAGGGAAACCTGCCTAGAATTTCAAGCTCTTCCTAAATATGAGGTCATAGAAACAAAATATGAACTTTGACAAACTGACCTCATGATGATGACCTACCTCATCGAATATCATGATGATGATGCACCTGACTGATTTTTACCAAACCGCCAGAAAACAGACAACACAAGCCAAGCCAAAAGTTGGGTCCCTGTTTTGATAATGCAAAATGGGGCGTGTTGTGTAACCACACAACAGATACATATCAGTGAATTTGAAAAAATTATCATAATTCATAATGTACTCAAATAAATTTTCCAAAGATGAGTCCTTTGTAGAATCCATGAATGCAACACTATATGCAAAAAAGACCGAAAATGCTTTATTTTTTGTACTTTTTCAATGCAAATGAATGAAAGAAAAGGGTGTTGTAAGGATTTTGATTAGGGGCATAAAATAATATGTCTGATATCAGTCCAATACAGAAATAATATCCTTTACAACACTCTTTTTATGCAAACCTAGGATGATAACTAGTCAAAAGTTATTGAAAATACCCAAAAATATGTAATTTTTCACCAAATTTTCACTACAAGAGCCCAATAAAAGGGTGTTGTGAATCTTTTTAGGAGGAGAAGAAAAAAATTACCCTTATAACAGAAGATTAATGCAAAAATATTCTTCACAACATGCTTATAATGCAAATCTAGGAAGTCAATAAGGCCAAATCTAGTGAAAATCAAGGTTTTTCAAGCCCTAGGTGTGAGATCTTAATGCAAAATGCTATATGAATGTTTTGAAATCTGATTTATTATGAAAATTAATTCTACTCAGATCTGAAAATTATTTCCAAGATCTAAGATGCAAAATGCAAGTGCAAGTCTAATGAAATATCAATGAAAATTGCTAGTTTTTTTTGAAATTTTCTATGTAAAAATGCAAATTTTTGAGATCTAAATGCAAATTTAAAATAAAATGCAAGACTATAGCCAAATGCAAGTTTTAATGACTCTCTAAAATCAATATAAAAATCCTAAAGAAGATTTTACCTACAAACTCTAGTTTTTGGAATTACTAGGTTATATGAAAATTGTCAAATTTTCTACAAGACTCTTGCAATTTTATGATGAAAATGCAATGCAAACTATTGAATTTTTGTAATTTTCTACAATTTATCTCAGATATAATGAAAAATTATAAATTATATGAAATTGGAATTAATTGATGCCACATGCAAACTATATGAAAAATGCAAACTAGGGTTTGCAAAAAAAATTTAAAATTTTCAATTTTTTTGAAATTTTCTCAATGTAATAAGATGAATGACTATATGAATGAATGAAATGAAAAAAAATCTGAAGCAAAACAATCAGAAAGGTACCAAATTCAATAAAAACATGGGTTCACCAAAATGTAAAGGGTAAAATTTGGATTGTTTTAGTTTAGGTTTGAATCCTCCTTTCACCAATTACATTCAAGGACCTTAGGATCGAGTGGCAAAGCATTATCAAGTCCTTGGTCACTTACAAATATAGGGAAGCTTGGATTAGGGTGTTTGATCATCAATTTTCCTTCTCTAATGCTCAATTATACATCAAAGCCCTAATTATGAAAAAGTGAAACTAAACTGATGAATTACTCAGAAACATGCTACAGAAAGATGTAAAATGACAAATAGAAATGCACCTATTTTTGAAGTTTAGAATACAGAATTGTTAGGGACAAAGGAGTGGCCGTCCAAGTCTAGTGCCTTATTTTCTATTGGGATCTGAGAACAAGATCTGATTCCTGTGCCTCCTATTCTGGATATTTTTCTGTTACAGAACATTGAGGACAAGGGAGAAGGTGTCCTAGTCCAAGGTGCTCTTTCCTACTTTGTACTGCAATTTTGACACTTTGGTATGCCCTCCTGCAACTTTACTTTGTCTGGATCATCAACCTGTAACTTGCCACCATGAAAACTTTGGGAAGGGGTTGTGGTGTTTAGAGGATTGCCTCAGTCAAGCCTCGGAAGGACACTTAAGTCTTCTGAACACCATTGTCAGATAGAGAGTGTATGCCCTTGTGAGGCAGAGGCAAAATCCAAATGATAAATGATTGAAAACATAAATGATATCACCTTGTAGTGAAGATCTCATGGGAGGAAGAAGCTCTTCATTCCATGAGGAGATGGATGCTCAAATTTGCAAACACAGACACATAGACAACACAAATCTGCTCTTGCAACATAATGAAAGCCTTGAATCACTTCTAGACTACCAATGCTCATGAATGTAATCTCTAGATGTAATCTAGTAATCATCTAGTTTCAAATGAATACCTAAGCATGCTTTTATACGCAACTATAAATATTCCCACCAAGAATATTGTAATACAAACTTATCATGTCGGCATAGGACCTAATTAATGGTCATAAGCTGACACTCAAAATTTAGCACTGACCCAAAATAGGGCAAGAATAGGGTGTGGGTGCCCAAGTCCTCCCCCATATTTTAGTTAGGATTAGGTTCAAGGGATCCCCCTAGGTCCTATTTGCCATAAAACCTAGGGCTCATTTCATCGGGATGTCAAATTATGATGCAAGATGTCCTAAATACACACTAAAGACTCAAGAGCTAAACCTAAAGAGGGAAAAGCCCCCAAGGGGACATTTTCTAACATTACAGAATGAATATAAATTCTAATTCCATCTCTACAAGGTATGAAATGCAACTATGGAAAAATGCAGACCAAAATACTGAAACTACTTCTAACTGAACTGAACTAGAAACTAAAAAAGAAACAAACTAAACTAAAAACAAATTGAAACGCAAATATTTTTGGTTGATGCAAGATTGCTCTTGAACTAGGGATGCTCCTGTATCATACATCCGGGGTTATTGAAAAAGTGAGTCCCTCACTTTGCTAGGGCTAGAGGAAAACCAAGGCATTCAACCTCAACCCAAGAAATCCATGATGAATCTTCCTTTGGTCTACCTTTCCACTTCATAAGATATTCTTTATATTGTCTGCATCTGGTGCTGCGACCAACTCTATTGTCCAAGATGTCTTCAATCTGCTCAAATGCTTGTTGTGGTAACTATTTCTCCAAGTCTTCTTCCATGCTGTCACTAAACTTTACTTCATGATACTGATATAGGTCTACAATGTTGAAAATAGGTGATATGTCCAATGTCTCTGGTATCTCCACTTCATATGCATTTCCTAAATCAAATTTCCTGAGTATCCTACAAGGTCCAAACTTCTTCATCTTCAACTTGTTGTATGTCCCAACTAAAAATCTTTCTTTTCTCAAATATACCATTACTTCATCTCCTATTGCAAATTCCTTATGCCTCTTCCTCTCATCTTTCTTCTCCTTATATTTTTTGTTCACCTCCTCCAAATGCTTCTTCATCTAATTATGCACTTTCTCCATGTCATGCAAATTCTTCTACTTCTACACTTCTCTTTTCTTCCATGCTGGCATCTCTCAATTCTGCTACTCCTCTAGGGTTTGCTCTGGTAACAATCTCAAAAGGTGTTCTTCAAGTACTCCTGTTCACTAAATTATTGTATACAAACTCTACTTGTGAAAGAATCAAATCCCAACTTTCGGTCTTCTCCCCAACCAAACATCTCAACAAGTTTCCCAAAATCCTATTCAATACCTTTGACTGTCCATTAGTCTATGGATGAAATGCTAAACTGAACTTCAAGTTTGTCTTCATCTTTCTCCAAAGGGTCTTCCAAAAGTATCCAAGAAATCTAGTGTCTCTATCTGAAATTATGCTCTTTGCTAATCCATGCAATCTCATAATCTCCATAAAAAGTAGGTTAGCTACATGCACTGCATCAGTTATCTTCTTACAAGGTATGAAATCTGTAATCTTTGAAAATATGTCCACTACTACAAATATGGAATCATGTCCCCTTTGTGTCTTTGGCAATCCCATTACAAAATCCATGCTTATGTCTTCCCAAGGTCTCTTCGGTACTACCAAAGGTTTATACAATCCAGTGTTCTAGCTACTTCCTTTTGCAACTTGACAAACTCTACAACTCTGCACAAATTTCCTAATGTCCTTATGTATCTGAGGCCAAAAGTAGTTCTCACTCACCAAATCTACTATCTTATCAATTCCAAAATGTCTTGCCAATCCACCACTGTGTTTCTCTTTGATCAAGTTATCTCTCATTGAACTTCTAGGTATGCACAACTGATTTCCTCTGAACAACATATCTTCCTGAATAAAATAGCCCAACCACTTACTCCTATTTGTCATAACAAGCTCCTTACATGCTTTCCAAACTTCTACAAAATCAAGATCTTCCTCATACATGTTCTTCAATTCCTCAATTCCCAATACTTCAACTCTCATCTCCGTCAACAAGTTCCTTCTCCTACTCAATCCATTTGCAACTTTCCTTGACTTTCCACTCCTATGCTTGAATACAAAGGTATAACTCTCCATGAACTCTACCCACCTCATATGTCTCTAATTCAACTTACCTTGACTTTTTAAATATTACAAAGCTTGATTGTCTATATACAAAACAAACTCCTTAGGTAACAAGTAATGTCTCCACTTCTTCAAGGCTTGGATAATGGTGTAGAACTCCTGATCATAAACTAAATATCTTCTCCTTGCAACATTCAACTTATCACTAAAATATGCTACAAGTTTGCCTTATTGACTTAATACTACTCCAATTGCACTCCCACTTGCATCACAATCCACTTGAAATACCTTATTGAAATTTGGTAATACCAAAACAGGTTGCTCTGTCTCCTTCTACTTCAACAACTCAAAACTTTTATCTTCTCTTGATGTCCACTTGAAATCTTTTCTATCACCTCTCATTGTCTCTGTCATAGGATTACATATTGAACTGAAATTTCTAAAGAACTTCCAGTAGAAACTAGCTAATCCGTGAAATGATCTGACTTCTCCAATGCTCTCCGGTGTAGGCCATTAAACAATTACTCTTACTTTCTTAGGGTCCATCTTCAATCCTTCCATAGAAATCACAAATCCCAAGTATACCAATTCCTCCTTCATGAAACTACACTTCTTGATGTTTATCAACAATTTCTCTTCTCTTAGTCTTTGCAAAACTTGTCTCAGGTGTTGCAAATGTTCTTCCTTTGTTTTACTAAAAATTAGAATTTCATCCAAGTATACAATAACAAACTTACCCAAGAATCTCTTGAAGACTTCATTCATCAATCTCATCAAAGTACTCAGTGCATTTGTCAATCCAAAAGGCATCACTAACCACTCATACAATCCTTCATTTGTCTTAAAAGTAGTCTTCCATTCATCTCCTTCTCTGATCCTGATCTAATAGTATCCACTCTTTGAATCTATCTTTCTGAAATATTTTTCTCCACTCAAACAATCAATGATATCATCCATCCTAGGTAAAGGAAATCTACACTTAACTATGATTATGTTGATTGCTCTAGAGTCTATACACATTCTCCATTCTCCATCTTTCTTAGGTGCTAACACTGCAAGTACTATACAAGGACTCAAGCTTTCTTTGATCAAACCTTTTCTCAACAACTCTTGTATCTACCTATTCAATTCTTCAGTCTTTGTCAATGTCATTTTGTGTACTACTTTGTTAGGAAAACTAGCTCCAGGTATAAGGTCCATATGATGACTGATATTCCTAATTGGTGGCAATCCTTTAGGTACATTATCTGATATGATGTCTTCATACTCTATCAGTAATTTAGTTATCTCCTTTAGTTGTGATTCTTCAATCTCCTTCTTCAATGTTTCAAGCTTCTTAGGGATCAAAGCATAACACATATTCTCATGTCTCAAACCACCCAGAACTTTTCTTCCTTCTACCAAACAAATTCTAGCATTTCCACATACTTCACTCTTAGGATCATCTTCCAAAGGAATCAAGGTAATTCTCTTCCCATTTGATGTTATGGTGTATGTATTCTTTCTCTGACCATGTATAGCTTTCTTTTTATACTGCCAAGGTCTACCCAACAAGATATGATAAACATCCATATGCATAATAATGCACAATACTTCATCATGATATGATCCATTATGAATTTCACCAAATATTGTTCACTCACCAGTACCTTATGGTCATCCTAAATCCATGCTATCTAATAGGGCTTAGGGTGTTTCAATCTTTCCAACTTTAGCTTAGTCACCATCTCCTCTGAAACTAGGTTATCAGAACTACCACTATCAATAACAACCTTACAACATTTACCTCCAGATTTGCATCTGGTTCTGAACAAATTTTTCCTTTGTGGTGGTTCCTCATTTGTCTCTGCTTGAAATAGTGCTCTCCTCATCACAAGTGATTCTCCTTTCTCAGGTTTACCAATTGAATTAGATGATCCAACATATTCTTCTTCCACATAAGTTTCTCTTCCATTATTTTCTACCTTCTTGCTTGTACTACCCTGATTGCACTCAAATGCTCTATACCCTTCAGCTCCACACTTGAAACAAGTGCCTCTAAATGTTCTCCTATTAGGTCCTCTTCCTTCTCTTATGTATCCTTCATTTCGGTATGCATTAGGGTTTCTTCTGTGGTAGAAATTTTTGTCATCTCTTTGGTATGCATTGTTATCTCTATCTTCCTTCTTGAATGAGTTCTCTAGAATGTTTTGCTCTGCAAATGATCTATCTCCTCCATAAAATGTTGTGCCTCTTTGAAATTTATCTCCTCTGCCTCTCTATTTCTGATCATGCCTTTTGTTCAACTTCTCTTCAACTTTCAAGGCAAACTGATATGCTTCCTCCAATGTTTTCATCCTCACCAAACTTAGTTCTTCTTGAATAATCAATCTCAGTCCATTGATGTATCTAGCCACTTTCTCTTTGCTTTCTTCACTATGTCATGTTCTTATGATCATCTTATGAAATTCTTCAATATATTCCTTCACAAATTTCTCCTTTGTCTTAGGTTTTACAATCATTTCAATAATTCCAACTCATAGTCAGTAGGTATAAATTGATTCTTCAATTTTGTCACCATCCTGTCCCATTTTGTAATCTTTTCTTTTCCTCTCCTATTTCTATCCAACTGAACTTTTTTCCACCATATAGAAACATGTCCTTTCAACTTTGTCTTTGCAAATTTCACCTTCTCTGGATCTTCAACTTCTTCATACTCAAAGTATTCTTCCATGTCATTTATCCAATCAATCAACTCTTCAGGGTTCAAATTGCCAGTGTAATTTGGTACATCAACTCTAGGTCTTTTCCCAATCTTTGAAATAGATCATAGCATCTTTACTTGATCTAATTCTTCCTCTTCATCACCTCTTGGGGTTTCCTTAGTTTGATTCGTAGATTGAAATTCTTCATTATCATCACTTTTAATATCAATTCTATGGCTTAGTCCTTTTCTTCTATCTTCTTCAACAACATCCAATCAAATTCTCATTATTTTCATCATTTCCATCATCTCATCCATTCTACTAGCCATTGTCCCAACAACAGGGATTCTCCTCAACGACATCTTCCTAGGATCAAGTGCACACTACCTCAAGTTCGACGATTGGGCTACAAGGTAACAACTACCTCACAATCGGTGATCGGTTATGACACAAGTAACATGCCTCAATTCAGTGATCTATCCACAAAAAGATCTTGTATAATTCCTTCACCAACTTCTCTTAATACACTCCCAAAGATTCAAACTTTCTCTTTGATACCACTTGGCACAATCATGGTTGGAGGGTTCACATAATGAACTATCCAAACTATGCAAAAAGAGTAAACACAATGGAAACAACTCAATGATATGAAGCAAATTTAGATTCAGTCATTTAGTATATCATAGAATTCAAATACAAGTTGGCCAATAACATGCGGGCTTATAATTTGGGCTCACAGGCCTAATTACAGGATACACAAGATATAACTTTGAAGTTCCCTTGTGAAAGAGCCAACTATCTATTCCCTAAATCATGAGAATTATGCTTTCCTATGGATATATTACATCATTATATATCATATCCGAAACATATGATTCCTCTGCGTTGGCCAAGGAAGATCACAAACTCCAATAAAGAACTGTAATGTGTCTACATGGATAGGTTAGACCTAAATGAATAGAACTCCTCCACAAATGAATGGAATGATGTGCAAATCTTAGGGAAGGTCGACCATAAACCAAACAACATCAAATGATGTGTCATTAGGCTTTGAAGGTTGTGAAATACTCCACAAGTCTTCTCCTTTAGCTGATTGTTTGAGATTATCAGGATGCTCTATTCTGAGAAAATAGTCAATCTTATGATAGACATATCTTTTTGGTACTTGATACAAATGCTTTGAATTTTGGGTATGTTGTACATGAATGGATCTAAATACTAAGCCCATCTCTACAAGGTCTTAAATACAACTGTAGTAGAATGTAGACCAAAATACTAAAACTATTTCTGGCTTAACTAAACTAGAAACTAAAAGGAAACAAATTAAACTATAAACAAACTGAAATGCAAATGTTTTTGGTTGATGTAAGATTGCTCTTGAACTAGGGATGCTCCTAAATCAAAAAGAATACATTTAGAATTACTAGAAGGTAAATGATTGTTTTATTATGCATTTAGTCAAACTAAAGGACAATGATAGAGCTAAGAGATTGAGAAATAGGGCTCAAGAAGTAATTTCAAGGAATGGAACTTGGTTTTTCTAGTTCCCAACCTTCACCTACCTCATGATGGAGGGATTTAGTTGGTAACCTCTCGTGTTGCAAAGATACCCAATAGATAAGATAATTTTTCTAGAGTTAACAAGGCAGATAATACCTTCATATGAAGTATATGTGAAAATAAACAAGAAAGGTGATGTCAAGTTTCCTCTAATCTTTGGCTTGTATGCATGTCCAACTATTGATGTATCCATAAGTTTAGAGGTAGAGCTGTACATGATGAACTTACAACCATTTCCCTTGGCAAGGCAATATGATCCTTATCATAGAATGGAAAGATTTGTGAGGAAGAAGTTAGTGTATCAATTGTACTTGGAAGACAACTGGGTAGATTGTCCAGATGATGTAGAAGTTAGAAGAAGGATTTATCAAAGGTTAACTTTGAATTAGATTCAGACATTAGACTACTTTGATGTTCCCCCACAACTACATTATGATGATGGCCTATTAATAGCCAAAGAATATGAGGATAAGCAGATCTATAAAGAGACTATATCCCCTCCTAATTGGAGCCAACTAGAGGTTACATCTATTAATCTCATTATAGCCACAGTCATGGAGTTGACAAGGAAGTGGGTAGATCAGAAGTTGACTACCCTAAAAGCCAAAGGAGTGGCTCTGACTATGGATAAGAAAATAAAAAGACAAGATTTGCCTAATGCAGAATTTGATGACTTATTAATACACAAAATGCATATCATGGAGGCCAATTGAGCTAAACTAGATTCCTCAAAGGAAGATGGGTAATTTACTGATAGTTGCATCACAATAGCTAAAAGACCCTGACCGTAGAAAGAAAATCCCATCCCAGTAATCACAATAACCACAAGACAACAAGAAGAGCCTAGGGTCACTTATGAGGATATGGAGGATGAGAATGAAGGGGAATCTTTAATAAGGAAAGGTTGGGATATATTGAAAGGAGATAATATCCCTAAGAAAAAGAGAGGACAAGTAGCTATCATGATGGGATCCACTAGTGGACAATTGGATGTCCTACTCAAGGAAGGTGAAGAGTTCATCAAAATGGAGAAGATATTTGCTACTCAGCAACCTATATCAGACACATCTGCAGCCACCATGGTGCTAAAGAATAAGGATGTGGAGATGGTACAAATAGGGTTTCAACATGATGTCCCCATCCCTCCCATTATGAAGTTTAAATCAGAGTTAGCTTAGGAAGCAAGAGAAGAGGAAAAGAAGAAGATGGTTGGTCAACATCTGTCACTTGATAAAACCATTAACTTGATAGATGATGAGGTAACAAAGGATTTGATATCTAATCCACATGAGGACTTGCTAATACATACATTACTAACACCTCATGGTATGCCACAAGCACCAAAGAGCACTAGAGATGAGGATGAATCTGAAGATCTTGAGATAGTGGCATAGACCATAGGCCAGGATGTATTACTAGGAATGGTCACCAGCCCAGTAGTTATTGATTTGTCATATGTTGGGGTTAAAGATGAAGATAGGGATAAAGCATGGATGATGTACAAACTAGAAATGATATAGCTATAGATATGGATATCCATACAAAGTTGCCAAATCATAATGTCCATGAGACTAAAGAAGGACATACAGAGGTAGATGATAAAGAATAACCATTGTCAACATCTAGACAAGTAGGTCTAATGGCCACATTTGGATCAAAAGATCCAAAAGATAAAGAAATGCCAACATCTAGACATGAAGGTTTGAAAGACAAAGGTAGTGAAGAAGAAATGGAAAGAATAGAAACTGGTGATGATTAAAGTACACATCAGGATATGCAAGATACTAGCCACCAAGGGTTGGACATAGGTAATCCTCAGCCCCAAAATACACAATAGGCACAAGGTTAGGATGTAGATGCACATCAGGATGTCCATGATGATAGAAACAAACAAGCTAAGGATGTCTAGATGAATATGCCTGATAAATAGGAGCCATAAAAGGAGGCATTACAAGATCAAGACAGGACATCCAAAGACGATGTCCAAGATCAAAATCAAAAAGTGCATGAGGAGGTTCCTACTGATGTGAACCAACAACAAAATGTAAATACAAAGGTTAAAAAAGAGAAAGATGTAGAAGTACATGATGCTCACATTGAGTAGCTAGGCCAGCAAGGGCCCATATCTAGTGTACCACATTGGTTAGCACAAGAGGTAAGTTAGACTGCAGCTATTGATTCATCCAATTTTGATATTTCTTCATTATTTTCTCTTGCGAGAACCAAGCACAAATGAAGAGAAAGGGCAACCTCAGTAATAATGCATGATCCCACCATGTGAAAGAGGATAGCTCAATTAGTTGTGCCTATGGTTGATAATGCAAAAGGAGAAATAAGTGCTAGTGAGTTTCAAATAACCACAATAGACCTAGGGCACACTACAAAGGAGCAAGAAATCCAAGGGTTAAGAGATCATACAGATGCAGTAGAGGCTAGGATAATGAAATCTAAAGCTAAGAAGAAGATGTATAAAGAGAACGTTACTCAACTTCAGGCCTTTATAAAAGGATTGGTGACACCTACAAATGTCCCTATCACAACTACTACACACCTGGCATTAGTATCTTAGGATTAAATAATAGGATTGGATGCATTGAAGCATCAAGCATATGTGATGAATGATTGGTTCACCAAGTTCCTATAAGAGGGAGATGAAGTAATAAAGACCTTATTCTCAAATTGGGACATGGTTAGCAATATGAAAAGTAAAGTAGATAAGTTGAAGGAGGCCAACCAAAGATTCATTAAGAGTAGTCAAGACTTGACTACATTGAAAGATATGAGGAGAGAAGATATTAATACCCTCATGACAAAAAGGATTTTGACACCTCAAATGCTCCCATAAATGGATATCTGGTTTGAGGACCTAAGATTTGAGGTCAACATTTTAAAAAGATGCAATAGTAAAGTAGTTGACATAAGAATAAAGGCACATGAACTTCTAGTGGATGAGTTGGCCATTTTGGAAGTTTTGGAAGGCAAAGTTGAAGGTAAAATTGAAAATCATGATAATGACTTTATAATTAATGAATTTAGAGATAACTTTAGTTTGGCCATAGAGGATCCTATCCAACATTTCTTAGAGGACACTATAAATCAAGCTATGCTTATGAAGTCTAAGATTGATGCATACAATGAAGAATTGGATAGTAGGACCAATAGGTGGATATCTTTAAAGGAGTAATTGAAAGATCAAGAGCATGTAGTTGAGAAGGCTAAGGTGAAAAATAGAGCAGAGATAGATACGGCTCTTAGAGCATATGAGCTCATCCAAGTCATTGGATGCAAGATATCAAAGGAAACATCAACAGAAGGGAATCTGATAAAAATGCTGAGTGAAAAAGTCATCATGACCAAGTCAAAGATCTGGAGAATATTTCTGTTGAGTACATGTGTCTGATATTTATAAGCATCAGCAAGAGTTGACCTTTGTCTCAGCGATCAGGTAGAGTGTTGCCATTGGCTTTGCTTTAGTTTGTTACTTGGACTGTTTGTGTCTCCCCGATGGTAGTTTGTTCCTACGATGTACTATCAGTGAAATAGGGGGTCTTCAGCATAACTTGTTTGTGTTCCAGCGATGGAGTTTGTTTCACCGATGGTGTTCTGTCCATTGACTTGACTATCATTGTCGGCCTTGTCTTAAGTTCTCTCTTGGATTGCCTTGTGTTACTTCGATGAACTATTGAAGGTTGGTGTCGGCAAGGTCTCTCTGATGGAAAGGTGTTTGGCCTAGCTTGAACTATCGGCTAAGCTCTAAGATGTCACTCTGACTGTTATGTGTGTTACTAATGGAGGTTTGATATCGACAGGACTAATGCTATCAGCCTTAGGTGGAATTCTTACTCTGATGAGCTTGGTCTATCTGATGGAGCTTGGCATGGGCAGAAAGAATGTTGTCAGCAAAGAAGGATGAAGTCACACTAAAGGCCTTGGTCTCTCCAATGGTTCATTGATGTTTGACCAGTTGGGGTCGTCGGCAGCAAATATACCAAGGATAGACTTACCGCATGTTCATGAATAAATACTACTGCTGTGTTTGTCTACTTATGCATGTGGGACTATTTAGTCCTCATGAATACAAATGGTTGCGAATGGTTAAAAATGAACTGTCGACCTTTTGGAAGTTGTAACAGTCTGAGGTAGTTGAATTGAATGTTCTCTTCTGTAATGTGACATGTTAAACGCATTGTACCAGAGGAGTGCGAGAGAGAGGAGAGAAAGAATAGAGTTTGAGTGTAGGGTGATGTCCTATACTGTATGCTATTTGTGGCATGATAACAATATGAAGGACTAACCCGAGTGCTGTGATTAGAACTGAGGAGAACTTTGTGCAGGGTTATGCTGTCAGTTATTCTTCCAAAGGAGCAAGATGTAAATCTCCATGAAAGGCTTAGTGCCATATTTGTATTGTAACTATATTTTCTGTTGTTGAATAATACAATGGCGATCTGGGCTTTTGGAGTGTGGGGTTTTTTACCCTTTAGGGTTTTCCCCACATATATCTATGTCTCTTGTTGTGTCTTTCATGTTAACGTTTCTATTGTTGAAATTAGATCTTGTTGCTTGTATTTCCTCTAAGGGTCAATGTTGGAAATGTTCTATGTCTGTTTCCACTTTGTGGCATAGTTGTGCATGTTTTTTAAGAGATTGAAAAGAATTTAAATCTGTCGAAGACACCATTGTTCTTAGAAATACGTTCTGAGATGCTCTCATTTCCTTACAAATGGTATCAAAGCCTTCTTCTGGGACCTGCTTTATTGCTCACATATGTACGTTTGTGTGATGCATGTGTTTGCATGTAAGAGTTCTTGGTGTATAAGGTCTAGGTATTCCTTCTATGATGATTTCTTAGTGTGACAGGCTTGAGGAAATCTAAAGGAATCATCTGATGTTTGATCCTTGTTTTGAGTGAAGTCTGGCAGTTGATCTTATTTTTCTATTTCAGCAGTGCTTGAAGGATGGTGAAGATGAAGAGACTAGAGTTGGTCATGATGTGGCCTGAGGCTCTTAGTTGACAGTGTATAATCCTATTGCATGGGGTGGATTATGCTTTGTGGTTGTGTCTCTGCAATAACTTTCATATTGGTTGTTTGTGTGAGAGGCTTCCTTGTGATATGAAGAAGTTTGTGTTGCTGCTCAACCATGGAGAAGTGTGCTTATGCTGGATATTTGTTCCTAGTATTGGAAAGCATTTTTTCTGATGCCCCAGTTGCATAAAGGCTATGGAGTTGATCATTGGAAGATTTGGGAGCTTCTGTAATAGCCTGATTCTCTCGAATGCATGTGCATGTTGGTGGTTGAGGAATTGGTCTACAAGTGGGCCTGAAGCTCTTGAACTGTTGTTTCCTTAAATGGATATTTTGTACTTGCATGACTCAGATTCATGTTTATTAGATTTGAGGGGTTTTATAGTTTTTCCTTAAAATCTATGGTTATGCATATTCATGATGATCCATTATTCTGGTTTAACTGTTATGGATTTTATGTTGTAGACTTTTGAGTCATCTAGATGTGAAGTGGATATGGATGTGGATGGGTGTTTCATATAACACAGTGATTTTGTAGGTTTTACACAGACAAAGAAAAAAAAAACTTGTGGTTTTGTTGAAGCTGCAGTTAAGCTATTTTCTAGACCCTATTTTTGGGGTGTTGTTGGATGAGATAGTTGCAGTCTTGTGGAAGTGTTGGTACATGATAAGTCACTCAACATTTCTGTGGTGATGCTCTTATGGATTCCTTGACTATGGTGCTCAGGTAGTGGACTGGTTTGGCAAATTGGATTGTAAGTAATCTGGTGTTTTTTTGTCATGTTGTCTACATAGTTATTTACCTCTTGAGATCTTAGTTTTGCAGTTTTCAGTGTGATAGTGAGTTTGTGTGGTGCATTGATTGGATCTACGAGTTATGTAGTTTTGTGGGCTAGCCACCTATTAAGCTATAGTGAGATGACTCAGATGTGGACTATCTATATTCACAAGATCGTTCAGTGTTTATGCAGATTTGTTAGCTGGCCTTGTCTGTGGTCACTTGTGCATTAGTGTGATTGCATTGGGATAAAAGGGTGGATAGTGTAAAGTACCTAAATAGTTAGTAATCTGTAGCATGTGTATCATGATGTCATGTATAGCATGGATACACAGTTCAGTGTAAGCTTTTGACAGTGATGTTGTATTTTCTTGGTTTGGAGATCTTGGTGCCATTTATTTTTTACTGATGTGTTAATATGTGGACCTGGAAGATTTTCAGATGAGAAGATGTTTGGTCATGTTGCTTGGAGAGCTCAGTTGCCACAGTTTAGTGGGAGCTTTAGTAATGACTGCAGATTCATCATTTAGTGATGGATGATATTCTCTAGTGTCACAGATGTTACTAGGAAGAGCTCTTAGATCCTGTTGCTACAGAAGGGTTCTTTTGCATTTGCAAGGGCACTACTTGAGGATGGGTAACATCTTGGAGTCATGGAGGATTCATGAAATCCTTGGCTAAGGTGTTGGTGGTGCTTGACAGGTGATGTTGGTTTAGAGTTTGGTTTGTTTCATGTCATGATATTTTCTTGATTTCTACATGATACATTGCTCTTGAGACCATGGTTATGTTCATCTGGAGCATGGAATCTCCTAAGGGAGATGGTAAGATCATGATGTCATGATAAGTTCCTAATTCAGATGATTGGAGATTTGATAGTGGTCTGGTGATTCTTTGTGTGTTGGGTGCATTAATCTTTTGCTTGATTACTTCATGTTGGTGCAGTGATGCATTTGGAGTTTAGCATGATATGATTATTTGTAGATGCCCATGGGTACATGGAGGATAAGGTGAGGCTGTAATTCTCTTGAGATGAGAGAAGTGTTGTTGATGGTTACTCTTGATGAAGATTTCAGCAGAAAGTCTGAGAAGCCTACACCTTGGTTGGACATGAGTTCAACATAGACCTATGAGGAGATTGCTCTTGGACGAGTCATGATGGCTTGTATATCTTGGAGGAGCATTCTTATCCCCACTCATGGTCTACTCGGCAATTTATTACTTGAGAGGTATTGCCCATTGTTGCTCTCAGGTGTTTTATGCTTTCTTTCATAGACATGGACCTTGAACTGCTCATTGATGGTTCTGGAGGATTCATTGTGAGAGATGGATAGCATGATCAATCTCCTTTTGTATTTGAGTTTAAAGATATCATTCATTGATGAGGATTGTTAGGAGATGGTTTTATGGTCTAATTTCCTAAAATGGGAAATGGATTAGTTTGATCTTCTTTGGTTAGAGAAGTTTACATCCATATTTTATAATTACATGATATATATGTTGGTTTGATCTTGGAGATTGAATGGGTGGGTGTTGTTATGCTATTCTCTTTGGGGTGTTTTGAAGGAGATCATACTTGACATAGTTGGCATTTAGGGGTGTATGTAGAAGGATTGTCTATAGGTATATAATGTGCAGAGTTACTCTCTATGGTCCTGGTTATCTTCCTAGATGGTTTGTTTCACACTACATTGCTTTGAGGTTTGATTGGAGCTGAGGTGATCACTATCTTGTGGTCATGTGTTTTCACTTATGTTCCTAGGTGATGACATGGAGGATCTATTATCTCTTTCCTTTGTTGGGTGTGGAGAACTTGGGAAAGTTCTGGACTGGTGGTGAGGAGTTGTTATTTGATTATAGGTGTTGCGTATCATTGTGGATATTTCCTTGGTACTACATGATATTTACACTTTCTATGTGATGCTATTGGTGGACTTTGTATGCCATGATCTTGTTTAGATCTGCATTACCCATGCAATGGGAGTTCTTGGATGTGTTTGGTCTTTTTCAACTGGTTGACACGTGGAGCTTGTATTTGCAGTTGATGGATGTATATGTAGGTGGCATGAGTCTGTTGATATGAATACCTTCAAGGTATGAATGATTAGATGGATTAGCACTTACTATGTGTGCTATTTTCAGTCAAGTGAGTTTTTGTTCAGTTGGATGGAAGCAATTAGTTTTTTGATTGTTGTTCTAGATGATGTTCTATCTTGTTTCTGGAGGATGGTTTCATGGCTGTGTTCTGAAATCTTTGAAGTTGGTTTTGTTAAAGCTTTTGTGTAGTTTGTGAGCATAGTGGAGTGGAGGTAGTATCAATTTTGGTTCTGTGACTTGGAGCGTTGATGGGTTCCTATAAATCCTTCATCAAGTGGGAGAATGTTGAGTACATGTCTCTTAGATTTACAGGCATCCGCAAGAGTTGACCTTTGTCTCAGCGATTGGGCAGAGTGTTGCCATCGGCTTTGCTTTAGTTTGTTACTCCAACCGTTTATGTCTCCCCGATGGTAGTTTGTTCCTGTGATGTGATATCGGTGAAACAGGGGTCTTCGACGTAACTTGTTTGTGTTCTAGCGATGGAGTTTGTTTCACTGATGGTGTTCTGTCCATTAGCTTAACTATCGTTGTCATCCTTGTCTTAAGTTCTCTCTCTGATTGCCTTGTGTTACTCTGATGAACTATTGAAGGTTGGCATCGACAAGGTCTCTCCAATGGAAAGGTGTTCGGCCTAGCTTGAACTATCAGCTAAGCTCTAAGATGTCACTCTGAATAATGCTATCGGCCTTAGGTGGAATTCTTACTCCAATGAGCTTGGTCTATCTGATGGAGTTTGGCATTAGTAGAAGGAATGTTGTCAGTGAAGAAGGATGAAGTCGCACTGAAGGCCTTGGTCTCTCCGATGGCTCATTGATGTTTGACCGGCTGGGGTCGTCGGTGGCAAAAGCACTGACGATAGACTTACCGCATGTTCATGAATAAATACTGCTGCTGTGTTTATCTACTGATGCATGTGGGACTATTTAGTCCTCATGAATACAAATGGTTGTGAATGGTTAAAAATGAACTATCGACCTTTTGGAAGTTGTAACAGTCTGAGGTAGTCGAACCGAATGTTCTCTTCTGTAATGTGACATGTTAAATGCATTGTAACAGAGGAGTGTGAGAGAGAGGAGAGAAAGAACTGAGTTGAGGTGTAGGGTGATGTCCTGTACTGTATGCTATTTGTGGCATGATAACAGTATGAAGGACTAACCCGAGTGTTGTGATTAGAACTGAGGAGAACTTTGTGCAGGGTTATGCTTTCAGTTATTCTTCCAGAGGAGCAAGATGTAAATCTCCATGAAAGGCTTAGTGCCAGATTTGTATTGTAACTATATTTTCTATTGCTGAATAATACAATGGTGATCTGGGCTTTTGGAGTGTGGGGTTTTTTACCCATAAAGGTTTTCCCCACGTATATCTGTGTCTCTTATTTTGTCTTTCATGTTAACATTTCTATTGTTGAAATTAGATCTTGTTTCTTGTATTTCATCTAAGGGTCAATGTTGGAAATGTTCTATGTCTGTTTCCACTTTGTGGCATAGTTGTGCATGTTTTTTAAGAGATTGAAAAGAATTTAAATCTATCGAAGACACCACTATTCTTATAAATACGTTATGAGATGCTCTCATTTCCTTACAATTTCATTTTGCTAGTTGTCCTCAATTAAAGATTGTCAAATGTGCAATCATGTGCCACATTTTCTAACTGTTTGATCATCTTGAGTTGATCCTAACTGTTGGATCATGTTGGATCAATGTAACTGAATCATATTATTGTTCTATAAAAGGATATCGATTGTCATTTTGTAGGGAGATCAAATTGGTGAATTTGCATACACTAAGTGTACATTCTATAGCTTTGTATTTCTTCATTATTTCTTCTCAGATCATTTGTATATGTGTATTCATTTTGCATACTTAATAAAGATGGAGAACCTTGATTACAACTTATCATATATCTTGTATAATATGTGAGTGATTTTTGGATGTGTAACTTTAAATTGATGTACTCAATAGAGGTGCATTCACAAAGTGCATGTTGTCTTCATTCTTTTCCTTTGAAGATTCACACCTATCATGTGTAGTCATGGACTGTATTAGAAAATCATGGTTTGGTTTATCTCCTTTTCATAAAAGTGTCAAAGATACATGTGGATCAATGATTGAACTTAGTTAAAGCTATAATTTAGATGCATTCAATCTTAGTTTACTTCATTTTCATAAATAACCACATTATAACTACAAGTAATGACAAATAACAAGAAGAGACAAAGAAATATGTTGAATATTGAACATCCTTATCATATTTGATTTTAAAACATGTCAATTTGAAAATATCATGCAAAGATTAACAAATAATGGTGCAGAACATTGAAATATATACTTACAGGCATAATATTTGAAGCAATTTAAGTGCAAAAGTGAAGAATAGGCAAATTTGAGATAGTTTCAACATAACTAATCAAAGATAGAACAAACTTTAAGAATAATCTCAAATATTGATGAATTGTGAAAGGATTGTGCAAAGTCAAGATAGATTCATGCAAATGTCTACATATCCTAGATGTAGATGGTAGGATTAACATAATTGATTGAGAATTCATGCAGAACAGGTGGAAAGAGCATGCATTTGCAAATACAAATAGAATTTCTCCAAATCTAGACGTAAGGCCCCAAAATGATTAACATCATCATCACATCAAACCATTGAGTGACTATCAGAAGGTCATATCCTAACTATCAGAGACTTGGGATCATAAACTCATCGTAAATTTATCGTATCTTTCAAGGTGATAAAGGTTTGTTGTGTAAACTTTTATTTCTGTTAATATGACTAATAGTTGTATCAACACAAATTGGCGCTAAGAGGGCCTAATCAATTGAAATTTGAGAGAATTCATCATCTAGATAGCTCTGATTGTGTTCCTATGATGAATTGTTTTGAAATTTCAAAATTTTATTCTAAGCTTTGAGTGTTTGTGCATAGATTCCACCAATATATGAAAATTTGAAGAATATGACCATAAATATCACTTCCTTGAGGGTATTTAACCTGATATTTATAGATAGTTGTTTAGATTTTTTAATTTGAACTAAAAATTTGTATTCTCTATATATATCTCATCATCCAAGATAAGTGACCATAAATATCTCCTTCAATAAAGGATTTATCAATAACTTTACAAAGATCCTGTATGAATATCCAAAGTTTACTCAAAGCTTTTAAGAACTAGCTTGTCGACCTAGCACAGGGTCAAGATCCACTGGGCCTTTAGAAGAATTGCCTCTTTAGACCTAGACCACATTCAGTTAGTCAACCTAGGCCTATTGTTCCTAATCTACCAGTAGCTCCTTTAGTAACACTAGTACAAGCTCCAATGTCATTTTTTTCCAATGAGTTGCCTCTCATTTTTGCTTCTTACAATGAGCTTCCCAAGAATCTAGACAAAATTTGTCCTAAGTACCATCCATATCAAGATGTGGATGATTATATCCAACCCTTTAAGGAGGCCTATTTCAGGGAAAGGATAGAACATGAAGATGTTGTATGCAGACTTTTCCCTTACACTCTAGGAGAGGAAGCATATGGCTAGTATGTGAGCCTTCTACAAAATTCTATCAATTCCTAGCAATTATTAGAAGATGCTTTCAAAGCAAGGTTCAGGATACCTATAGGTACAGCTACCATGTATCATTACTTCACCACAATCAAGAGAGGTGAGGGAGAATCAATCTCCAATTTTAATGCTCATTTTCAAAAGATGTATTCTAAGCTAACAACTTCATATAATGTTACTGATGAGGCTTCTAGGCTAGTGTATTACTCTACTCTTGATCCATTAATAACAATGTTCATAAAGAAAACACATCTTGCAAGCACATCCCTATATGGTACCTTTGTAGAAGCACTCAAGGTCAACATGGAAATGAAACCAGTAGGATAATGTCTTGTGCCTAACTTAGGATATCTTGATTTCCCTAACCAAACACAAATTAGTGGAGCCTTGATGTCCCCTGCTGCAATGTCAAATCCTTTACACGTGCCACCTCTTAGCATCATGCCCTATTAGGGAAATGGTTAAATAGTACCACATCCTAGACATCCACCTCTGGATGTTGGGTAGAATGGCAATGGTAGTTCATTCTTTCAACCTAGTTAGGATAACATAATAGGTAAGGTATAGGAAGAGAAAAAGGACATTAAGGAAATAGTTTCTCAACTAAATAAATTGACCATTGAGGTCACACATTTAAGGAACTAGAGTTTATACTCTCAGTCAAATTTATAGAACCAGTAGAATAGGTGATATCCTGATAGGGGATATAACAATGAAAGATCTAGATATCCTGACAGAGGATATAACAATGATAGGAACATCAACAAGAACAACAATGCTCCCAGACCTCCAAGAGTCTAGAACACCAGACCTAATAATGGTTCTTTACCTTCACCTCTAGACAACCAGACACCTCCTAAACCAAAATAGACCACAAGGATCAATTTAGCAGAAGTTGCACTCAACAATTGGTTCAGGATACATAATACTAGTTCACATGCTAAGTTGGATTGTCAACAATTGAAGATTGCAACAAGTATATTTCAAGTGGAAGTGTAGAACACTACAGGGGAGGTTTCTTTCCTTGAAGGTAATAAGATAGTACCCCTAGGGTATGAATCTGCTATGGTTCTTGAAAGTTCTATAGATCACTGACATCAAAGAGATGTTGTACATGGAAATTACACATTAGCATGTGAAGAGTCAGCCATGGCATTTGAAACTCATGTCTTCACATTTGAAGATAAAAATGATCCTGAATAAGAGACTGAAGAGGTCCATTCCTATCAGCAGTATCAGATAGGGCACAACTATAATCTGAGGAGTAATACCAATCATCCTTCTAGTCCTTTGACTAGTTCTATTCCTCCAAATAACTTTAATATGCCTCCTCTAGATTCCAAGGCCAGCAACAATCCTAGACCTCCAAGGGTAAACCAGTAGCATTTACATCACAAGCAATGGTAGCAAAAGGTATGAGTCAACTAACTAAATCTGATAAATTAGTTACTTATCTTGTTGGTTAGATGAAAAAGATTAAAACTAGTTTATCCTTGTTTGAGTTACTTAAGACTCCTATTATTAAAAAGGATTTCCTAAAATTCTTAGAGGAACATGTAGCAAAAGATGATATCCCTACCAATATCCCTATCAAAGATCCTACAACTAGGGATAATACCTTTGAACCTAAGGAAAAAGATTTAGTCCATACTACAGATGCAGCCTAGGTGACACTGTATAAAGAGAAGTCTAAGTCACCTTTCCTAATCACACTTAGTATTTTTTAAAAGAATCTACATATCTACCTTATAGATTCATCTGTATCCACAAATCTCATGCCCTTGTCTGTATGTAAGACATTAGGTCTTTCTCCTACAAAGTCACTCAAGAAAGTCACCCAATTAGACAAATCTAAGGTTAGCATCATAGGAGAACTAACTCATATTCACATGCAATTAGCATTTGATCCAAGGGTGCAACACTATATAGATATTTAGGTTGTTGACATTCCTGATACATATGGCATGCTAATCAGTAGTGATTGGTCAAAAACTCTAAATGGATGTATGTCCACTAATTTTCTCACATATGGTTGCCATGGAGAGGCATTCCCAACCATCTCTAAATCAAGGTAGAACCTAGGATGAAGCACATGATAATAGAATACCATAAGAATAATGAGTTATTGTACCTAGATGTAGAACCAGGAGTGTACACATTAAGACCTCAAACAATCAAGATAGAAGAAGTGCTGATGTGCATGCATGTGCATGAAGATAGTAAGAAGGACAAAATCATGCTTGGAACAAGCAGGATGATAGAACCTAGCCATGATTCATCAAATGGGGATGAAGTAGACCATTTTCTAGACTTTGAAAGGTATCTATCTAGTTAAGTTCAAAAATCCTAGTTGAAAGGAACATCTGTAAAAAATGTACTCATGAGAGGTTGGTGTAGACTACATGAATATGAACACTTAGAAAACACCTATGAATTATGTCTAGAAATAATTGAAAAGGTAGAAAGAGTATGCCTGAAAAGAAAATAGTCATTACCAAAAGTGACTGAGAACTTGAACACACATAAGGATGAGCATAAACACTTGATTTAGGATGTGAAGAGACATATAGATGAATCAGAAGAAAAGAAGGTAATATCTAAGGATACATTACATAAAGATAGTCAGTCCATCAAAGGAAAAGATATCCTAGATATTAAGAATTAGAAAGAATAAAGTTTTGATGTTTTAGTTCTTTAGAAACATCTAGATGTGACAAAGAATGAACCACAGAGAATCAAGTGGATATTTGCAGGAAGTGTTGCACATGCTAAAAGAAAGAAGGAAGGTTTGGATAAAGATCCTTCCATAAAAAGACCATGGACATTGACATTCAATGGGTCTAATTCAAAACAAGGTACTAGAGTAGGAGTAGATTAGATCTGTAAGGGAAGTCATACCTTGCAGCATACAAACTCCAATTTCAATGCACAAACAATGTGGTAGAGTATGAAGCCTTGATTCATGGCTTGCTCTTTGCCTTGAAGAAGAAATTGAAGGTGCTGCATGTGTTTGGAGACTCAAAATTGGTTGTCAAACAAATGAAAAATCAATATGCATGCAACTATCAGAAGTTATCAAACTATAGACACAAGGTTTGGGACCTAATTAAAGGATTTGTTACCTTCAACATTACGCATGTCTCAAAAAATCAGAATCAACATGCAGATGCATTAGCTATAGTTGCTAGCACATTAGAGCCATTAACAATGTGAGGGCTCAAGAAGTTCTTAGTTGAATTAGAGTTAATGCCATTAGTGCCTAATAATATGTTGAATTTTTAAATCTTTGAGGATGATCAACATATCCTTGACTTCATTGCTAACAGAGATAGCTTCAAAGATCAAATAATGGATGAGCAGAGTCTGGATGACCAAATCTGGGATGATGAAGAGATCATTGGGTTTCTCAATAATAATATCCCCAAGGGAATGATAGAATTGGAGAGGATGTTTGATCTAGACAAGATCACTCAACAAAAGGATTTGCTTAAAATTGATGGAAGTGAGTATCAACTTGTGAACATAATTCAAGGTTCAGATGTCAAAGATATCTCTATAGGAAAAGTATGCACTTTGGCTAATAGAGAAGAGATAATTCAGGCTCTGAAAGATTATATACATGTAATATCTTGGATGTATGATGAGTTATAAACATATGATACATCCATCATCACTCATACAATTTCGTTGATACCCAATGTCAAGCCATTTAGACAAGAGAAAAGGCCAATAAATTCCCTACTAGAGCCAATCATATTTGAAGAAGTTAAGAAGATCTTAGTAGCTAGGATTATCTTTCCAATGAAACACTTTGCATGGGTAGATAACCTAGTTCCTGTGAGGAAGAAGAATGGGGATATTCATTTATGTGTGGATTTTAGGAATCTTAATAATGCATCAAAGAAGGATAAATATCCTCTCCCTTCATTAGATGAAGCACTTCAAATGGTTAATGGAGCACAGAGGATGTCAATCCTAGATGGGTTCTCTAGTTATCACCAAGTCATGGTGGATAAAATAGACAGACTCGACTGCATTCACCAACAAGTGAGGAATATTCACCTACAAGTGTATACCTTTTGGTCTGATCAATTCTAGAGAAACATTCTAGTGAGCCATGGACATTGCATTTAGAGGTTTGGTTGGCCAGTGCATAGTTATCTACATAGATGATTTGACAGTTTTCTCAAAATAGAGAGGTAATCATGTTGGATATCTAAGGAAAGTGCTTTAGAGGTGTGAAAAGTATGGCATCTCTTCAAACCCCAAGAAGTGTGTTTTTGGTGTTACCACTGGTAAATTATTAGGACACCTAGTATCAGAGGATGGGATCACCACAGATCTAGACTAGGTAAGTTCAATCATAAAACTCCAGCTACCTAACAGTAAGAAAGAACTAAAATCCTATTTTGGAAAAATAAACTTTGTTAGAAAGTTTATCACTAGATTTGTAGAAATAGTGAGGCCATTAAATTCCATACTGAAGAAAGATGCAAAAATAGAGTGGACTCCTAAAGCCAAGGCGGCCTTCGAAGACATTAAGAAGGCAATAGATGATGCTCCAGTGCTCAACAGCCCTGATTATGCCAATGATTTTTATGTATATTCTTTTGCTTCAATTCACACTTGTGTAGCTATGCTAACCTAGAAAAATGAGAACAAGGAAGAGAAGCCAATAGAATTTATGAGTGTCCCATTCAAAGATGCAAAATTGAGGTATCTAGATGTTGAAAGATAAGCTATAGCCTTAGTAAGAGCCACAAATAAGTTCAGACATTACATATTAAGGAGTAAGTTAACTGCAATAGTACTTGATGCAACAGCGAAGATGTTACTGATGCAGAGTGAACCAGGTGAAAAAAAAAGGCAAAGTGGATCACTATCTTGTAAGAGTATGACATAGATATCACTCCCATAAAGCTACTCAGAGGACAAGCTTTAACTAAGATGATTGCAAAAATTGATCTAGATCTAATCAATCAACAATATACATTAGATTCTAGTAGTTCAGATGAATGGTATTCAAACATTAAGCATATCCTGATCTCAGGAAAGCTTCTAAGTAACATGAAGTCTTCACATAAAAGAGTGTTGATGGTGAAATCCCAGAATTACATGATGAAAGGTGGAATCCTTTTTAGAATAAACCATGAGGGAATATATCTCAGATGTCTAGATAGGTAAGAGGATGATAAAGTTTTACAAGAGCTACATGATAGGTTCGAAATTACACATGGGTCCTACCTTGCCGCTGCACATAAAATCCTTAGGGTAGGATATTACTGGCCTACAATCTTCAAAGACATTGTAGAATATAGTAAATGTTGTCATGCATGCCAAATAGCCACACATAATGAGAGATGCACTACACAACCATTACATTGAGTGATGGAGATGCATCCCTTTGTACAATGGGGAATGGATTTCATAGGAGCAATCAATCTACCCTCCTTGGCTAGACACAGGTATGTCCTAATAGTGACTGACTATTGCACTAGATGGACAAAACTAATCAGTAGAAAGACATGTACCACTGAAGATGTGATCAAGTTCCTAGAAAGTAACAACATCACAAGGTTTGGAGTTCCTTTCTCCCTGGTGTGTGATAATGGGCTTGCATTTTCTTCATTGAAATTCTCTAATTGGGCCTTTAAGTATGGTATAACCTTAAATTTTATTCTAACTACTATCCTTAAGGTAATGGATTAGCAAAATTCACTAACAAGAACTTATTGAAGATCATAAAGAATCTATTAAATAAAAACCCTAGACTGGCATACCCTACTGAAATATGCATTATGGGTAGATAGGATGAGAGTGAAAGAAACCTTAGGGAACTCCCTTTACCAGCTGGTATACGAAGTAGATCCAATTTTACCAGTGAACTGAAAGATTCCCACTCTCCAATTTGTACAAGAATATCTTGGTCTAGATGAAAAACTAGAAGTTAGATTATACAGCTCATACATCTAGAAGAAAAAAGAGATAGAGCCATAGACCATTTCTCAAAACATTAGGCTACTATCAAAAGATGGTTTGATAGAAGAGCCAAGATTAAAACCTTCAAAATATCAGACCTTGCCTTATCTTGGGACAAACCCATGAGAAGAAAGGTGACCATGGTAAGTTCAACAAATTATGGACTAGTCCCTTTTAGATCACTGAAATATCAGGTGACAATACCTATAGGCTTAAAACCTTAACTGGTGAGGATGTCCCAATACCTATCAATGGACAATTCCTCAAGCATTATTTCCAAGCCTAAATAGGGAAAGGTTAGAATCATGTACTATATGTAAATACTTGTTTGTATATTTTGTTTTCTTTGTGTACTTTGCTTTGTCTTGTGTGTTGTTGAGTCCTTGTTTTGATTAGGCAATATGGAGTACCTTTTCACTTTAAAAAAACCAGTAAATTTGTTAGAATTAAAGAAAGAATTACAAATTCCCACATAGGTTGTAATTCTTGTCAGTTGAGTACCTTTGATCCTATATGTAAAATCATATTCATCAATAGTAACCTTTGTTGTTCAAGGAAGTCATCACATGAGTACACCTAATAGCCTTGGATTAGTTGAAAGTACTAGTGTCTAAGTTAAGTGAAAAATCTAAAGGGTTGTCCTTGCTATCATTACAATTCTCATCCTAAATAAGCAAGTGCCTACACCTTGCAAATGAGCTTACAAGATCATATTATATGAATACTGAAAAGAAAAAAGAAAATGTTGAAAATCCAAAGAAAAGTGATCCTTAGGTTATCCATGTAACTCTACCACATCAATGGACGCATGACTAGCAGTGGAGATCTACTTGGGAGAGTTGCAAAGATAACCTTGCCATGGCTATGGATGCCTAACTAGAAGCAAGGCTCTATCCAAGGTTGGCTTAGAGGGTTAAATCCAATCATGTAGCTTAACACTAATTACTATTATTTTTAACCTTTCTTCAAGATGAAGGAAATGAATCAAATGCACACACCTAATTCCTTCTTGTCATATTGTTTTGTTAATGAATATGATCTCATTTAGACAGATTAGGATGCTTATGTTAGATAAGAGTTAGAATTTTATGTCCTAATTTGTCCTCCTCTCTTGAATTGGTTGGAATTTGGTAGTTTTCTTTGGTGGCAAGTTGTTGTGTGGTTACACAACACGCCTCATTTTACCCCAACAAAATAGGGACCCAACCTTTTTTCTACTTTGCTTGTCTTGTTTTGCTTCGCTTTGCACTAGGTGGTATGGTAAAAGAACTATCAGATGTATGTCAAGGTCATGCCCTAGGCATATCTGGATCTTGAATTATGGATCAAAATTTTCAAAGTCTAAATTTCCCCTCCTGAAGCTTGCCAAATGAAAGAGAATCAAATTCTAAGTAGGTTTGCCTTTTGGAAAAACAAAGAAATTCCCTAAAATGAAGAAGTTATGCACAGTCAAAGTTTGGTCAAATAGTCATAGGGATGTTCACATCACCTTAATATCCGGACATTCACCAATGTCTTGACCTGAGAAATTGCTAAGTAAAAGGGTAATATCCCAACATTCACAAATGTGCACATGTCAAATTTTATACCGAGGCATGATAAACCGTCATCTGCACAATTGCATAGTATGGATATTCAATTCTAATATCATGATCAATCTAATATCTAGAATTTGCAAATATCCATTACTTTCCCAAATATCCTAATGATGTGTCCCATTTGACTTTTCAAATGGACATTGGACTCCAAATATTTCACTTAAACACTAAACATCCGAATCTCCCTCAACATCTAGATGACGTCATATGATATCATCTCAAAAGGAATATTATAAAGTGATGACATCATCTAGAAATTGAGGGCATGAGATATTTTGTAAATTTTAATATCTAGACATTCACTAATGTCCAAACCTTCCCAAACATCCTGATGATGTCACTTCCCAACATACTTAAAGAGTCACTTTAAAAGGTTAATGTCATTAGGACATTTAGACTTGGGGATATTTCATGAACTCAAATGTCTAGATATTTCTTAATATCCATATCCATATCTCCTATGACTAAAATTCATAGCTTCCCATGGACCAATTAGATGGTGCCGTGTGGCACAAGTTTGACTTTTCAGACTAGACATTTGTAATGTCCTAACATTCGAAGATCAAAGGAAAATGCCTTTGGATCTTAACATCCTGACATCCACCCTCAGACAACGTTGACCAATATGATGATGTCATATGGATATGCATATGCACATTTTGAAAACATAAACACATTGCTTAAACATCCAAACATATGCTCGTATCCAGACCTAGAAATAAATGCCATGAAAGGGAGTCAATGGCCTTTTGAAAATTCAAATTAGAAATCTCCACTTGTAATAATCTCTAAAATGATAAGTGGACATCCATGGATGAAGGCAAATTAGCATTTAGGACACCTTAATTCATGGTTTTAACTCAGAAAAGATGGATTTTTTATCATATCAACCCCCCAAAGCATTCAAAGATTGAAAATTATAGAGCTTTGATGATTTTACAGAGATTTTACGGTGATCATAATCCTAAATGGAATAGTACGGATGGTGAATGGAAAATAGTGAAGGGTGATTGCACAGTGAAAGGAATGCATCTAGACATCTTTTAAATAAGGTTTGAGTTTTAGAAACACTAATGTAATGGTAAAAACCTATTTTTGTCATTTATGGCAACGCAATAAAATGCAAAACTAAATGCTTAGGCTAATGTTTGTTACATATGCACATGATTATGTCTAGTAAGGCTAAAAATGTTTGGATATTCAGGAAATAAATTTTAGAGGTGATGTTTGAAACTTAGGTTAAAAAATGCATATCTGTAATTGTAGGGCACAATGCAAGATCAAAAGAATAGAAGCAAGGCAAAGTTCAAGACTCCCATGTTCCCAAATCCTAAAGCCTCTAGATTTCAATTTGGAAGGATTGGAGACACTCACTCAAGCAACACAAGCATAGATGAATGGATGGTCAAATCAATACAAGGGAGTGGACATACCATTTTACAAAAGATATACAACTCTGGGATGTGACATGTTGGTGGTTTTCCTAATGCTACAGAGGCTATGGAGTTGATTATTGCATGTGCAGAGAACTATAACAAAGATAAAAGAATGGTAGAAAAGGATGGCCAAGCATATGTAGACTTTTCTATCTGAGGTATTACAGAGGCATTCCAATTTCCTACAGGTTCCAATCTATTCAAGATGAATCTCAAGGATTTGGAGAACCAATAAAAAAGTAAAACCACTCACTCTAAAAAGATCATGTTTGCATCCTGAAGGGTAGTAGACAGTAAGGTTAGGGCAATAGCCAAGATGCCACAAAATCTCTATAAGTTCAACTTCACCCAAGAGGTGTAGTATACAATGGTGATGCTAAGCCAGATGGCTAGAAACATTGATGCTAGTAATTTTGAGCCATGGATGTATGCCCTCATCAAGTTGGTAGAGACATCTAACATGGAGGTACAATGGGCATCACTCATCAATGATAGCCTAAATGAGGGTATGAAGAGGTTTAGAGGTAAGTTATGCCTTTTCTATATGTCATCATATGTTGTTTATGCATGTGTTGTATAATCTACATTCTCTAGTCTGCAGACAATGAACAAAATAGGAAGAAATATTGGAGACAAGACCATATGGGATCATTATCCCCAGTTGGAGAGAATAGCATCCATTCAGAATTACAAGAAGGTAAATGATTGTTTTGTTATGCATTTGGTCAAACTAATGGACAATGACAGAGCTAGGAGATTGAGCACTGAGGTTCAAGAAGCAATTGCAAGGAATGGAACTTGGTTTATCTAGTTCCCAACCTTTTTCTACCTCAGGATGGAGGGATTCAATGAGCAACCTTTCATGTTGCAAAGATACCCAACAGATAAGATAATTTTTCTAGAGTTAACTAGGTAGATAATACCTTCATATGAAACATATGTTAAAAAAAATAATAAAGGTAATGTTAGGTTTCCTCTAATCATTAGCTGGTATGCATGTCCAACTATTGATGGAGCCAAAATTTTAGAGGCAAAGCTATACATGCTAAACTTGCAGTCATTTCCCTTAGCAAGGAAATATGATCCTTATCATAGAATGAAAAGATTTGTGAGCAAGAAGTCAATGTATCAAGTGCACTTGGAAGATTGTTGGGCAGATTGTCTAGATGATGTAGAAGTTAGAAGGAGTTATCAAAGGTTAAATTTGAATCAAATCTAGACATTAGATTTCTTTGATGTTCCCCCACAACTACATTCTGATTATGGCATGTTAATAGCCAAAGAATATGAGGATAAGCAGATCTATAAAGAGACCATATCCCCTCCTGATTGGAGCCAACCAAAGGTTACATCTATTGACCTCATTATAGTTAGAGTCATGGAGTTGACAAGGAAGTGGGTAGATTAGAAGTTGGCTGCCCTAAAAGCCAAAGGAGTGGCTCTGACTATGGATAAGAAGAGAAAAAGATAAGAGCTGATTAATGCAGAATTTGATGACTTATTAATACACAAAAGGAAAATCATGGAGGCCAAGCGCACCAAACCAGATTCCTTAAAGGAAGATAGAGAATTTATTGATAGTGGCATCACAATAGCCACAAGACCCTCACCTCAGAAAGAAAATCATGTCCCAGCAATCATGATAACCAAGAGATAGGCAGAAGAGCCTTGGGCCACTTATGAGGATATAGAGGATGAGGATGAAGGGAACTTTTAATAAGGAAAGGTTGGGATATATTGAAAGGAGCTAATATCCCTAAGTAAAAGAGAGGACAAGTACCTGTCATGAGGGGATCCACTAGTGGAAAACTAGATGTTCTACTCAAGGAAGGTGAAGAGTTCACCAAAGTGGAGAAAATGTTTGCTACTTAGCAACCTATAGCAGATAGAGCTACAACCACCATGGTGTTAAAGAATAAGGATGTGGAGATGGTACAAATAGGGTTTCAACATGATGTCACCATCCCTACCATTGTGAAGTTTAAATTAGAGTTAGCTCAAGAAGAAAGAGAAGAGAAAAAGAAGAAGATGGTTGGTCAACCATTGTCATTGGATAAAACCATTGACTTTATAGATGATGAGGTGATAAAGGATTTGACAGCTAATCCACCTGAGGACTTTCTAAGACATACAATACTAACACCTCATGCTACACTACAAGTTCCAAAGAGCAATAGAGATGAGGATGAATCTGAAGGTCTTGAGATAGTGGCGTGGACCATAGGTCTAGATGTGTTAGTGGGAACAATCACCAACCCAGTAGTTACCGATCTATCATATGATGGGTTGGAGATGAAGATAGGGATAAAGCCATGGATGGTGTGTAGACTAGAAATGATATAGCTATAGACATGGATATCCATATAGAGCTACCAGAGCATAATGTCCATGAGATTGAAGGACATATAGAGGTAGATGATAAAGAACAACCATTGTTAACATTTGGACAAGTAGGTCCAATGGCAACATCCAAATTAGAAGATTGAAAAGATAAATAAATACCAACAGCTGGACATGAGAGTTCAAAAGATAAAGGTAGTGAAGAAGAAATCAAAAGAATAGAAATTAGTGTTGATCAAAGTACACATCAGAATATGCAAGATCCTAGCCACTAGGGGTTGGATATAGGCAATCCTAAGCCCTAAAATATAGAATAGGCACAAGGTCAAGATGTATATGTACATCAGGATGTCCATCATGACACAAATAAACAAGACAAGGATGTTTGTATGAATGTGCCTGATAAATAGGAGCCAGAAAAGGAGGCATTACAAGATTAGGACATGACATCCAGAGATGATGTTCAATATCAAAATTAGTAGCAAGTGCATGATGAGCTTCCTACTGATGGGGACCAACAATAGAATGTGAATCTAGAGGTTCAAAAAGAGAAATATGTAGAAGTACATGATGCTCACACTAAGCAAATAGGCTAACAAGGGCCCATATCCAATGTAGCACATTGGTTGGCACAAGAGGTAAGTCAACCTCTGACTATTGGTTCATCCAATTTTGATATTTCTCCATTATTTTCTCTTGAGGGAGCCAAACCCAAATGAAGAGCAATGGCCACCTCAGTAATAAGGCATGGTCCCACCAAAAGAAAGAGGGCAGCTCAATTAGTTGTGCCTATGGTTGACAGGGCAAAAGGAGAAATAAGTGCTAGTGAGTTTCAAATCACCACAATAGACCTAGGGTACACTATAAAGGAGAAAGAAATCCAAAGGTTAAGAGATCATACAAATGTAGTAGAGGCTAGGATTATGAAAGTTGAAGCTAAGAAGAAGATGTATAAAGAGCAAGTTGCTCAACTCTAGACCTTTATAAAAGGATTGGTGGTACCTATAAATCTCCCCATCACAACTATTGCACATGTGGCATTAGTATCTCATGATGAAATAATAGTATTGGATGCATTGAAACATCAAGCATATGCAATGAACGATTGGTTCACCAAGTTCCTACAAGAGGGAGATGAAGTAATAAAGACCTCATTGTCAAATTGGCATATTCTTAGCAATATGATAAGCAAATAAGATAAGTTGAAGAAGGAGGTCGACCAAAGATTGATTAAGAGTAGTCTGAACTTGACTACATTGAAAGATATGAGGAGAGTAGATATTAATACCCCCATGACAAAGAGAATTTTGACACCTCAAATGCTCCAACATATGGATATCTAGTTTGAAGACCTAAGATTTGAGGTCAACATTTTGAAAAGTTGCAACAGTAAAGTAGTTGACATAAGCATAAAGGCACATAAACTTGTAGTGGAGTTAGCCATTTGGAAGTTTTGGAAGGCAAAGTTGAAGGTAAAATTGAAAATTGGGATAATGACTTTGCAATTAAGGCATTTAGAGATAACTATAGTTTGGCAATAGAGGATCATATCCAACATTTCTTAGAGGACACTATAAATTAGGCTATGCTTATGAAGTCCAAGATTGATTAATACAATAAAGAATTGGATAGTAGGACCAATAGGTGGATATCTTTAAAGGAGCAATTGAAAGCTCAAGAGCATGCAGTTGAAAAGGCTAAGGTGAAAAACATAACAAAGATAGATATAGCTCTCAGAGAATATGAACTCATCCAAGGCATTGGATGTAAGATATCAAATGAAGAATCAACAAAAGAGGAATCTAATGAAAATGTCGAGTGAAAAATTCATGATGACCAAGTCAAAGATCTAGAGAATATGCCACTTTTCTAGTTGTACTCAATTAAAGATTTCCAAAAGTGCAATCACATGCCACATTTTCTAACCGTCAGATCATCTTGAGTTGATCCTAACCTTTGGATCAATGTAACTGAAACATATCCTTGTTCTATAAAAGGATATCAATTTCCATTTTGTAGGGAGATCATATTGGTGAATTTGTAGACACTAAGTCTACATTTCATAGCTTTTTGTTTCTTCATTATTCCTTCTCAGATCATTTGTATATGTGTATTGTTTTTACATACTTTGTAAAGATGAAAAAAATTGATTACAACTTATCATATATCTTGCATAATCTCTAAGTGATTTCTGGATGTGTAACTATGGATTGTTGTGCTCAACAAAGACGCATTCACAAAGTGCATGTTGTCTTCATTATTTTCCTTTGAAGATTTGCACCTATCATGCGTAGTCATGGGCTATCCTGGAAAATCATGGTTTTGTTTTCATCTCCTTTTCATAAAAGCATCAAAGATACATGTGGATCAATGATTGAACTTAGTTAAAGCTAGAATTTAGATGCATTCAATCTTATTTTACTTCATTTTCATAAATAACCACATTATAACTACAAATAATGATAAATAACAAGAAGAGACAAAGAAATATGTTGAATAGTGAACATCCTTAGCATATTTGAGTTTAAATCATGTCAATTTGAAAATATCATGCAAAGATTAACAAATAATGGTGTAGAACGTTGAAGTGTATACTTATAGGCACAATATTTGAAAGAATTTAAGTGCAAAAGTGAAGAATAGGCAAATTTGAGATAGTTTCAGAAGAACTAATCAAAGATAGAACAAACTTTAAGAATAATCTCAAATATTGATGAATTGTGAAAGGATCGTGCAAAATTAAGATAGATTCATGCAAATATCTGCATATCCTAGCTATAGATGGTAGTATTTAACATAATTGAGTAAGAATTAATGAAGAACATGTGGAAAAAAGAAAGCATTTGCAAATACAGATAGAATTTCTCCAAATCTAAATGTAAGGCCCCAAAATGATTAACAATGTCATCACATCAAACCACTAAGTAACTGTCAGAAGATCATATCCTAACTATCAAAGACATGGGATCCTAAATTAATCTTGAATTTATCATATCTTTTAAGATGATAAACATTTGATGTGTAAACTTTTATTTGTGTTAATATGACTAACAATTGTATCAACAATTCCCTTCCATGAATTTTATTTCATAGAATGTTTGGGTCTCATTTACTCCCAAAAAATATATTGTGTGGGATGTTCTACAAATATTTTCCAAACTTGATGTCTTTTATTTATATGATTTAAAATTTTTGAGTTGCATTCTTTCTACTATTTCCATACAGTCATTTGGCCAAAAGGTCACTTTCTTCATATGGATCATGAGTCAAGACATGAAGGAATTACCACTTTTTTTTTCTTAGTTAACAACAACACATTATGGGTCATAGATGTGATCCCATTAGTCATTTTGTGAGTCCTCTTTATTACTAATAGCCACTCTCTTAGGGTTGTTAATATTTATTCTTCTAATGACATTGTTGAAAGATCTCATCTCTAGCGATGGATTGTAAAGTCTGTTACCACTACCACTTGGTACATGTGTAAAGATTTCAATATGGTTGAGCTAGCCTATAATAAATGTGGTGACCTACCTATGTGATGGATAATTGGTGAAAAGGAAGCTTGGCATTATTTGAAAAATGTATTAGCTCTTTTTGATCCTAATATTGTTTCTCATCATTCTAATTGCCCTCAATATATGTGGAGTAATTTATGCTTAGGCATAGAGATAATTATGAAATGTTTTGATGGAGCCATGTTGTTAGGATAACCTATATTTTCCTTTTCTAGCTATTTTCAATTATTGTTGGAGACTTTACCAAAAAATATCCTTTTATATCATCTTTTGGTCAAGTTCTGCATTGAGTGTAAAGTGATCATTACCAAGGTAAAAAAACACAATTCTACCTCAACATATCCCTAATGAGTGATTACTCTATTGTATCCTAGATTCAACACTTTTTGAATCTTGACCTAATGGTGGAATGACACCATCAAACAAACTATTTAATTTATATTCATATATGGACACTAACTAGTTTTATTCTATCACTACTCTAATGTGGCCACCACCTTGGAGCTTCATTGTGCCACTATTGAGATGGAGGTTCTTCCATTCTCTCCTACCCAATAATTTCATGTTGCCAACCTTAACTAGTATAAGCAAATTGTAGATAATCATAATCCCATAGAGACAAAATTAGGTCATATTTGTATAAGCTCAAAATAGGGGATAATGTTTTCAAATAATTCCTTCAATGCCTTTGATCCTTCCAAATTTCTTAGAAATTAAACATATCAAAGGAAGCTAGTAGATTCTCTATGATCTTCTTGATATTATTTGGCTTTCATCTACCATTACTGATAGGTTACTTAGGCTAAAGATCCTTCCTCTAAAGTCAATCAATCTCTTTAGTATTGTGTGAGCCTGGTACTTAATAGGCTTTCTATTGCACAATCGGCCCTATGTGACCAAAATATCACTTTAGATAATCTTTGAGAAGAAACTTTTCTATTTCTAATGATAAATCTCCTAGTTGTGATGGGTTTCCTTCTGAATTTTAAAAATCCTTATGAGGTACTATTGGCTTTGACCTTCTTCTAGTCTACCTAGAATCTTTTGATACAATATCCTTGGGTACTTTAACAAATAATTACAATATTAAGTTCATACCTAAGGTGGGTTATCTTGAAGAAATATACAATTAGTGACTAATAACTTGTTGAATACCTCCCACATGATCATTATAAAATCCCTTGTTCACATTCACCGTTTCCTTCCACTTATTTTTTGGCCTATCAAAAAGGTCTCATCAATAGTAGATATATTTTTGACAATATTACTTTTGTGTGGAAAGGTATGAAATGGATCTATCACTCTAATCTATATGTTATTTACAAGTGCCTAGATTTTGTTACTATAATTGGTCATTAATCCTCTTCTTTTGCACTCTTTAGATTCATTTGTGAAGGTTTCCCTCTTAATTCTACTCTCTTTGTCCTTACAACTAAGGGTTTTTTTTCTTTTTTTTTTCCAATATAGTTATTGAACAAAAGGTTAAAGGTATTTTCCTTTCCAACTCTAATCTCTAGGTTGTCAATGGCCACTTTGCTAATGACTCTTTTCTTACTTTCCTACAAGAGAAAAATAATTTCAACCAAACCTTGTAGTTTAAATTCCTTTTACCTTGCTTATGGTAGTATCATATAATGGAAAAAGGAAAAAATGCTATCATCAATTCTTCTTTCCCAAGCTTCCCAAACATGCCTTCAGATCTGCGGACCAATGTATTTCACTGCGGAGCAATCCAAACCAACTTACTGTCACAATGTCTCTTCTAAATATTGCAAAATCTGGTTCTACTCAGATGGCCATAACTTCTTCAAATCTTTGTGGAAACTTCTCAATTCTTAACTGGAGCAACCTATGACAATCCTCTACACAGCCATAAGGTCTGCATGCATTGATTGTCTTTAATTTTCTCAATATCCTCAACAATCCGGTCTTCTATACAGACAACAAAATAGGATACAGTTGACACCAATGGCAACAAGGATATGTTGACATCAATGACAACACCACTTAGGCACATATTTGCAACAATCTCCCCCTTTGTCATTGATGGCAACATATGATGTGAAAAACTAAATTTAATCATCAAGACAAGAACTTCTCCCCCCTTCTCTTCTCACTTCTACATCTACTTTCTTTACTACTCCCCCTTACACCAGCAACTAGTTTTTCACATGACTTCTCTCCCCCTTTGACATCAATGGAAAAGGGCACATATTTGCTATCTTTTCTCCCTTTTTGCTTCAAACTGATCCCAAAATTTGCATACTGACTACTCCCCCTTTGAGTAGTATCTTCTTAACATCAATCCGGCTCACAAAATATGAATTTAAATTCCACCGGATTGATGCACCTTAGTGCATCTTAGTTCTAATCAGGAGGGATAATTACCCCTAACTTTTCTCTAAGATACTCAAAAGTATGTTTGGGAAGAGGCTTAGTGAAGATATCTGCAATCTGATCTTTAGAGGACACAAACTCCAACTTGACTTCATTCTCATTAACTTTCTCTCTCAAGAAGTGAAACTTGATAGATATATGCTTTGTCTTTGAATGCAATACCAGATTCTTGGAAATGCTTATAGCACTTGAATTATCACAAAAGATTGTGATCGGCTCCTCAAACACATCATTGATGTCCTTCAGCATTTGCTTCATCCATAGAACTTGAGAACAATTATTTGTTGCTGCTATATACTCTGCCTCTATAGTAGATAGAGAAATTGCTTCTTGCTCATCCAAGAGACCAATCTTCTTCCCAAGAAGAATGCACCACCACTAGTACTTTTTATATCATCCACATCACCTACCCAATCAGCATCTGTATATGCATGAAGAGTGAAATCATTGTCCTTTGGATACCATAGTCCATAATCAATTGTCCCCTTGAGATATCAGAAAATTCTTTTGATTGCTACAACATGGGATTCTTTTGGATTGGCTTGAAATCTGGCAACAAATCCAACTGCATTCATGATGTCAGGTCTAGTCTGAGTCAGATAGAGCAATCCTCCAATCATTGATCTATATCTTTTTTGATTTGCCTTTGGGGAGTCATCATCTTTTCTTATCTTGCATCCAGTTACCATAGGAGTACCTACTGGCTTTGAATCTTCCATTCCAAACTTCTTCAACAATTCTTTCACATACTTGGATTGAGATATGAAGATAACTTTATATGACTGAACAATTTGTATACCTAGGAAGAAATTTATCTCACCAAACATTGACATCTCAAACTCACTTTTCATCTAATCAGCAAATGCTTTGCACATGCATTCATTTCCACCAAAAATAATATCATCAACAAAGACCTCAACAATTAGAATGTCCTCATGATTTATCTTGAAGTACAGATTACTATCACTAGTACCTTTGTTAAATCCCAGCTTAAGCAAATGCTTATCCAATCTGGTATACCAGGCTCTTGGAGCTTGCTTGAGTCCATACATGGCTTTTCTTAGTCTACAAACTATATCTCCCTGATCAGACAACTGAAATCCTTCCGATTGTTCAATGTATACTTCTTCCTCCAAATAGAAATGTTGATTTGACATCCATCTGATAAACTTTAAAATCTTTGAAAGAAGCAAAAGCAAGAAATACTCTGACTGCCTCTATTCTTGCCACTAGCGCAAAAGTTTCTTCAAAATCAATTCCTTCCACTTGATAATAACCTTTGCATACCAACCATGCCTTATTTCTTACAACCTCACCATCTTCATTCAATTTATTCTAGAAGACCCATTTGGTTCCAATCACATTTTTGTCCTTAGGTCTGGGAACAAGATCCCAGGTGTGATTCTTTTCAATTTGCATCAATTCTTCTTCCATTGCCTTAACCCAGTTTTCATCATTGCAATCTTCACTTACTGATTTAGGTTCAATCTTTGAAATCAAACAAATCTCTTCTTGATCTTTAGCAACTCTTCTCCTAGTTTGAACACCTCTATTTTTATCTCCTATGATATGATCTTAAGGATGATTCATTCTTACATACCTAGGGGTTTTGGGAATTGCTTGGGCTTCTATTTCTTGAGCTTGTTCCTTAATATCTATACTAATTCCTTGAGTCTCTGGAGTTTCCAGATCAATTTGCATCTGAGTCAGAGTTTGAACTAACCTTCCTTGACTTTGACTTTCATTTTGATCATCTGAATCATATCCACAGAACCTGGAATGTCCTTCCTTGCTCTCATCAACTCTGACATTAGCACTTTCAACAATATTTTTCAACCTCTTGTTAAAGCACCGGTAAGCCTTCTTTTGAGTAGAGTATCCCAAAAATATTCCCTTATCACTTCTTGTATCAAACTTTCCTAAATCCTCATCTCTTTTGATATAACATTTACTACCAAAAAATTTGAAATATCTCAAAGTAGGAAGATGACCAAACCATAGTTCATAAGGGGTCTTACTAGAATTGCCTTTGATCTGGACCCGATTAAGAGTGTAGATAGTAGTACTTACAGCTTCTCTCCAATAAACTTGAGGAACATTTGTTTCCATCATCATGGTCCTAGCAGCTTCTTGAATGGTCTGATTCTTTCTTTCCACAAGTCCATTTTGTTGGGGAGTCATAGGAACATATAACTGTCTTTTTATGCCATGCTTTTCATAGAAAACTTCAAACTCATGAGAGGTAAATTCTCCACCTCTGTTAGATCTCATACATTTCAATTTTTCACCAATTTCATTTTCCACCATCACTTTGAACACCTTAAATTTGTCAAGAACTTCTAATTTTTCTTTTAGGAAGGTTACCCACATCATTCTAGAGTAGTCATCAATCAGTAACATGAAATATCTATCTCCTTGCACACTCCTGATTCTAGTAGGACCATAGAGATCAGTATGTACCAGTTCCAATCGACCATTTGAAACTTGTTCCTTACTTTTGAATGAAATTTTTCTCTGTTTCCCCAATTGACATTCTCTACACATGCTATTAGGTTTCACAAGTTTTGGAAGATCTCTTATAGCCTGAGTGGTACTTATTTTGACAATGTTATAAAATTCACATGACACATCCTCCTATGCCATAACCAACTTTGATCTATTTGAGCAATCAAACAACTTTTGCCAGAGCTACTTAAATGAAAAATGTTACCTCTAGTTTTAGTACTAGATGCAATTTCAATTCCAGAACTCTCCAAGATCCTACACTTTCCATCCTTGAATCAAAGATCGTAACCTTTATCAACCAACTGTCCAACATTGAGAAGATTATGTTTTAGTCCTTCCACATACAGAACATCATCGGTGCTATTCTTACCATCAAAAGAGATCGATCCTCTGCCACGAATTCTACTAGCTAAGTTATCTCCAAATTTCACAAGCCCACCTTCATAATTTTCAAAATTCACAAACTTACTCTTGTCTCCAGTCATATGATGAGAACATCCACTATCAATCACCCATTCATCTTTCTAAATAACTTGAGTAGCCAAGGCCCATTCCATATTTGCATAGCTAGTAGATTCAGTAGATACAGGATCATCTTCTTTGATGGAAATGAACACCCAATCATTTCAGGGGAACCTCCATGATCAGATTCATCATGTGTGACTCCTTCTTCTCCAGTTTCTTGGACATAGTAACATTTGTTATGATTTTTTATCTGTTAGGGTTTGGTTTTGAAAACCTCTCTAGACATCTTGAGGCAAAATGACCAATCTTATTATAAGAAAAACATTTGAGGGGTAATTTTCCTTCATACTTATCAGATCCTCTTGGCAATCTTTTAGCAAGAAGAGCTTCAAGATCTATAGTTTCAAATTCAACATCTTCAAGATCCTTCCTTGTTTTCATGAATCTGTTTGATCTTGCAGAAGAGCTTTCACCCAGATTATATCTTTTTTTTCCATATACACTGGCCTTAAATGCAGATTCAGACTTGGGAAGAGAATCACCAAACTCACTTAATTCAAAAGCTAAAATTTTGCCAACCAGATGATCTCTTGTAGCCTCTGAGATAGTCCTGATCTCCTCTATAGTTGTAACCTTATGTTTGAATGAATTTAGTAAAGATCTGAGCACTTTTGATACAATTTCTGATTCTTCCAAAGTTCCACCAGCACACCTGATACCACACACAAGTTCATTTATCTTTTGCATGTAGATTGTGATGTTTTCATCTTCGCTCATCCTCATACCAAAGTTCCACCAGCACACCTGATACCACACACAAGTTCATTTATCTTTTGCATGTAGATTGTGATGTTTTCATCTTCGCTCATCCTCATAGTTTCAAATTTTCCTCTTAGACTTTGTAGCTTGGCACATTTGACATATTTATCACCTTCATACAAATATTCCAACTTTTTCTAGATTTCATAAGCAATTTTTAGACTAAAGACATTTGTCATTTCTAAATCAGTCAGGGCATTTAACAAGGCTTCTTTAGCTCAAAGGTTATTTTCAACATCTTTGACTTGATCTAGAGTTGAAGGTCCTTTTTCTAGAGGTTTATACTCAACACTGGTTATCTCCCAATAAGCATCGCCCATGCATTGCAAATGGCACTCCATGCAATTCTTCCAAATAGAATAATTTATTCCATCAAATCTCAGACTATCCTTTTTGTAGGTCGACATCCTGGATCTCCTCAAGTGGTCAGGCTTTTATAAGAGGATCTAGCACTGATACCAATTATTGGAATTAGACTAGACAGCTGAGAGGGGGGGTGAATCAATTGTCCCACAATAAAAACTTTTTCTACTTTTAACCTTCTTTATTATCTTACTACCAAATTAATGATGCAAACATTAAATCATAGATCAACAACATAAGAGTAGAAGCATAATCAACACACTTGACACCAAGATTTTGACATGGAAACCCAGTTAAGGGAAAAACCATAGTGGGGGTTAACCCACAAGATTTGTACCCTGTTAAAAGTACTTTTAGAAAAATAGAAGGTACATGCCTTTAGGTGCACTACCCAGAGCTCGCTGCTCAAAAGAGAGGCTCACTACCTACAAAATTTATTTAGAACAGAAAGAATTTAACTGAGAAATAGCATCTACTTCATGCCTAGTTCAGTTTCAATGAATGCTCAAGAACTTCTTTTCCCCAAATTCTTCTTTACTAACTTCACACTCTATACTAATCTCACTCCTTTTCTTCTCTACTCTGCTCCTCATCCTTTATTCAGATTTTATTTGTTTTGCACAAGGATGCTTTTCAATAACTCTTCAACAAGTATTTATATGCTTCATCAACCTTGTAATGATCAACAAGGTCGGCTAAACTTGACGCTAATCATCACACTGTCAGCCAAACATAATTGAGACTTGAATTTACTTCTACAACCACTCCACACTTCATAAAAATGCTCTTAAAGCATCTGCAACATGCTAGGAACATCTAGTCAGCCAAGACTGGGAAGAACATCAACCTCAAAGAAGAAATCTTCAATCAACAAGCTCAAACTTCAATGTGGACCTCCAAGATAGTAGCCACATGATCCAGATACCTCCACAAGCACATTGAAATCACCAATAACATTCACTCTAAACCATATTACTAGAAACATTTGAATCTTCCTCCAGAAGCTCAAGAACACTATCTCCCAAAACTGTCAAACTAGAAAGAGAGCTTGTAGACCTCCAAACCATGAACCACTAGAGTTGATGATGCACACTGACTTCCCAAACATGCCTTTAGATCTATAGACCAAGTTATTTCACTACAAAGCAATCCGGACCAACTTACTATCACACTGTCTCTTCTAAATATTGCAAAATCTGGTTCTACTCAGATGGCCATAACTTCTTCAAATCTTTGTGCGAACTTCTCAATTCTTAACTAGAGAAACCTCTAACAATCCTCTACACAACCATAAGGTCTGCATGCAATTATTGTCTTTAATTTTCTCAATATCCTCAACAATTTGGTCTTCTATATAGACAACAAAATAGGATACAGTTGACACCAATGGCAACAAGGATATGTTGGCATCAATGACAACACCACTTAGGCACATATTTGCAACAAGAAATGGATCAAACTAGAATTTTTTTAGGTTTTTTTGATTTTTTTCCTTTCAGTCCCCCTCTTCATCTCTTTGGAAATTAGTTCAGGCTCACATTGAGAATAAATTGCAATTTTGGATTGCTAGACCTCTTTCCCTTTGAGGAACTTATAGATTTGTTATACATTATTTTCACTACTCATGTGTACTTTTCTTCTAACTAGACCCCTTCTATAAAATATTGCCTTCCATGGGACTCTAGTGGTGTTGTCCTTACAAATTCTCATAGACAAGGTTTGGCCTTATGTGCCAAGTGGATTATTAGATCCCCAGAAGGCAATGAAGCCTTTAAATTTTCTTTAATATTGTATTGCTTCTAAAATTCCTCATGGTAGATAAACCTAGAAAGGTTTAGCTTTCACTTCATTCTTATCATGAAGGATCTTGTGTAAATCCAAGGAACTTTTGTTGCCCAAACTATATGAAAGGATTAATTTTCTATTAATCCCTAGCCACTAAAGATTTGGGAATATAGACTTGGGAATAAGGATTATGAATCCTTTCAAACTAGATATATAGTTGGGAATAAGGATTATGAATCCTTTCAAACTATTGTGGAATCTATTCCTCTGGATATGATCCATAAGGTTGGGATTTTGTGTACTAGATGCTAGTGGAGGGATTGGAGGTGGTATCTTAACACTCCTTTCTATAATTACAATCCTTTAAAAGGCTATTCATTCTTATCTACTCACCTTCCCATGGTTTCAAAACTCAATGCTAGGTGGAATCTCAAATTAGCTAGCACTCATTGGCACCATAAGTTTCAGACACTTTAGTTTTACATTCTTGTTCCTAAATTGGCTCACTTTTCTTAGTTTTTCATTTTCCATGGTCTTCCTATTATATCTCAACTTATCCATTTGGGTGTTTCCAGACTCCTCTATCCTTTATTGGATAATTGAAAACTCTTAAGCATCTATTCTAGTTTTTTCCTTAGTCCCAAGTTTCAAGGACTTTGATACATGATAAAGTTATGTTATTGATCCATTATATGCTCTAATTCTATGTTATAGAACTAGGTCTAGGTTGATAAGCTCAGGCATCACCTTCTTCTACCAGTAAGGATGCTTCAGCTCCATATGGGAACCAATGTGGTTTTAGCAATAATTCTTTCTCTAGACATGTCTCTTATTTATCTCATAGGTCCTCTCACCATAGAATCATGGCTAGTCTTCCTCGTCACATGACTAATAATCTTCTTCTTAGCATGATTTTAACCTCCCTAATTGACTTTATAGAGGGAATTTTTCTTGATTAGACCTTTCCATTTCTCATGTTCACACTAATCCTATGGATCAAGAAAAATAAAAACATAGAGGATACCATCAAGGATTGGGAGCCTATTTGTGATGTCTAGGATCTCTCAAATGGATAGGTCAAACCCATAATTGTGACCATCCTCCCCCTACTAGGATTTCTTTATCTACATAGTAGTGTGTCCACTATTATTTTGTCTCTAAAATTTTGAGTAGACTTTTGAAGATGTGATTCCATTCCACTTATCTTTTATGTGAACTAGTGTATAATATGTTTATATAATTTAATATAGAAAGTGTATTGTTCATCATAAAAGGTAGAAATTAAATATTTTGATGGATAAATAAATGTGAAATTTTGGACCTATGAATTAAGAAACTAGAAGAGTATTTTAATGTGCATAATATGAATGGGGCTCAAACAATTATACTTACAATCCTTAAAATAGAGGGTCATTCTCTTATATGGTTGGAAACATATATTGCTAATTTTCAAAGGAGAAACATGCCTATTGTAAATAAATGGGAATAACTCAAATCAATAAATAAATGGGAATAACTCAAATCAATAATGTGTATAAATCTCTATGCAAAAGTACATAACTTGGATCACAAAATTAAATTGATGTATGATGAAAAAAGTGGTCAAACTATGCAGAATTATAGTACAAAATTTCATAAGAAATCCAAGATAAATACTATAGATCGAGATGAGGAGGACATGACGACAAAGTATCTCAGTGAGATCCATTCCTACATTGGAAGGAGAATATTCATTACCAATTGGAAAGATTTGGACACATACTATTTCCAAGCTTACATTATTATATGGAATAGGATAATAATAGGTATGAAGGTGAGTCTTCAAAATATAAAGGTTAAAAAAGAGTAATTCAAGGGAAAAGAAAGCTCTTCACCTCTTCATTATTTCTCAAGTCTAAGAATGATCTTCTCATCTTCACAAGAGTTATCAAGTTTCTTTATAGGCCTTTGAGCCTCTTAGTTCATTTATTTAGTTTTATTTTTTGCAAAGCTTCAAAGATTTCCCTTATGAGGCAAAATTCATAGTTGCACAATCCATTTCCATATTTGATTTTTTACTCTCTGTAGCATGCTTATGCTCTTCACATGACTTATGGGCCTTTTGATTTCATATTTTAGTTGCCAAGCTTCTAAAATCTTGGGGAAGTAATCTTTGTATTTCTCTTTCCTTGATAGGATTTTTTTTTATTAAATTATCTTTTCTTTGTTTAGTTTCATGTCATGCAATTAGATTAGCATTCCAATTCAAGTACTTTCAATTTCTAGAATAAATTTGAAAATTGTCTCAAAAAATATAAAAACATAGGATTAGATTGCATTTAGAAAAACTCATATAATTATATTCATATTTCAATTCTTAGTTAATTTGATCATTACTTTATTCAATTTGGAAAAAAGGAGCCAAAAGTTACTTTGCATTTATTTAGTTACATTCCATAAGAAAAACATGAAAATATTAGGAAACTTAAAGAGTTGAACCCTTGATTTCATCTCGAGGTAAAAATCAAGTCAAACAAGGTCAAACACTAAATCATATAATGAATTCCATTACACTTAAACAATCAAACAAATGGAAAACAAACCATTGACTACAATTCAAAGTCAACACAACTCAACAAAAATTAAACAAGCTTAAACTCTCTCGCCCAAGCATTTGATGTGCCCAGGGATTAGAAGAGATTGGATTTAGTCCATTCTTGATGAGATAGAAGAAATGCATCCAAGACCACAACACACACAAAACAATAGAAGAGAAGGAATACACTCTTAGGATCATCCAACAAAAAAATAAAATATAATGAATCATCCAAGCAAAAGAGAATAGGTTGCAATGAATTAGAGAAATCAATGAGCACCGCTTTATTACTATGTGTTGGAACCTATGAAATCCAAAAAGGAGACATAGGGCTGGTGATCCTTTGGGTCATATTATTATCTCCACCACAATGATCATAGAACATGATCATCAAGCACATGTCAATGCTCAGCCCACAGATTGGCCAACCACTTACATGACATTCTTCTTCCATGTGAACAAATCCATCCTTAGGTCTCACCTCCACTCGATTGGTTTTTTCCATGAAAGAAATAGTGACTTGGAGGTGACTCGTAGCAAGGAAGGGGTTCATGTTTGATATTAAGGTAGACTCATTCACATTGTTCTTGAGTCACATTTTAGAGCATACAATTCCCAAATGTTTTTAGCCTTCATATATATCTGAGTCATCTTAGTTTACTCAACCAAGATCTAAAATTAAATTTTAGGTATCAATCATATGCCACATAGATTTTCACCTCCTCTTCATCAACACCATGGTATGCATTTATTATTGTTGTTTCTTTTTTTTATAGATCCACTTAGGTATTCAATTCCTATCCTAGCTATAAAATATACACTAATTATTTTATTTAATTCCATAGTCTAGATTTTAATAATATGAAATGTCTTATTCTCTTACATTAAATGGTGAACTTGAGATTCCTACACCGCCAATGTTTTTGTCTTCAAGGTTTATTCCTTCTACAATAGGGTTTCAAATGTATTATTTTTTATTTGCTATCATTCATTTTATACTTCATTGTGGTTTGGATCCATCCTTGTTTATGTGTAATTGATTTATCTCTATTATGTTTTTGACATTTATTTTGTAATATCTATTTGATACATACTCTACCCTTCGATTCCCTTGTGTAGTTCTTAGGGTTTTTTCACTAATTTGTTTTTCAAATTTGAGTGTTTCCTAATTTTAAAAGTTTATATAAGACCATAGATCTCTTTCATATAATTTCTCCTTTAGATTTTGATCCTTTGTTGTTTTCTATCTATTTGATTCTTACTCTTCTACCATTTTATTGTGCACTATTGTTAGAACTATATCATACATCCTTATGAGTATTTATTGGGACTATCTCAATGCATACATCAAGGATTATAATTTTTTTTCATACTTCGTTGATTCATGTACTTTAATCATTGATTATATGGCATTCATTTTCATATCAAGGTGATGATTCATGATCCATGAGTGAGTTGATTGCATGCCTATCTAGCTTCTCCTCTTTCATCAAACTTGTTTCGATCAATGCCACATCATGTCACGCCACCTTAGTACCACCTTTGTTTGAAGCCATGTATCATTGATAATGCTAAATGTGCATATGGTTTTCTCACAAGGCCCTTCATTTTCATATCCTCTAATAGGTAGGATTCAGGTGCTAGTTTTTTAGCACAATGGATGTAAAAGGGAAATGACAATATGAAAATATCATTTTGTTGTTTAAAATGTTTATTAAAAATAATAAAATGATAAATACAAAAAGTTGAGTCCACTTAAGGTGGAAGTTTTGAAATTAGGCAAAAACCTGAAATCGGGAAAAATAAAATGGGATGTCACTTTCTATGAAATAGGATCCCATTTTTAGAATTGGATCTTGTAGAACTTAAAATTTGAATTTTTGACCTAATTTTTATGCTCTGTTAACTGATTTGGGAAAAGGCTTGGGGACTCAAACCTAGGCTTTGGACTTAGTTTGACTTGCTAGTTCAAGGTCATGTCAATGTCACAACAAAATAGTGACTTTGGGCATGTCTGAAGACCTTTTTGCAGAATTGTTTTACAAAATTAAAACCCATTATAGATGAGACAGTGTAGATTCTAAATATGTAATTTTTCTTACAATTGGATTATTTTTTTATTTTTCAATTAATTTCTAATGAAACAAGTCCATAAACTTGAATTATCATGGTTTTTTAGTATTTTAATAACTTTTTATTAAAATAATTTTTTGAAAAACAAATTGTACGAAAATGAGTACTCCAAACAATTCTTTTCAATTTGAAAAAAAAATTCAAAAAATGATAATTTTAGGTCATCTTATGTATGATGTACATGATGATTTTTTAATACACCAAATATGGCCAATAAAAATTAACAACAATATATTCAATAAAAAATTACAAAAAAATATGGAAAACATGCTTCAGTGAATTAAAAATCTTTTCCCAAAGGGATTCAGAAAAATATGATTATTTAAGTCAAAATATGGATGATGTACACGTGCATGGTATAGTAAAAAAAGTAACTTTTAAACAATGGTTTTTAGAAAGGCCTATTAAAAATCAATTTGTATCATCTAGGTATTTAAATAAATTACATATTTGGAAACTAGACTCTGAGTACTACATTTTATGATTAGTGACTTTTTCTAAGATTCCATCTCTAAGTGCTTCAAATTTTAAGGTCAAATGTGACAAATTCTGAAAATCAGGGAAAACACTTCCACATTTTGGCCAAAAAGTGGACTCAACTTCTTGCACACACCCAAAATAATACATTTATTTGAAAATTAGGTACTATTTTATTGTCTTTTTTGTTATGTCACTTCCTTCATTCGAAGGTTGTGTAGAACCTTCATTCAAAGGTCATGGTGATTGGTCCTTCAAACATAGGTACCTTTGTTCAAAGGAAAACCTTTGAATGAAGGTGTTTTCCAATGTTCATGCCCATTGGTCCTTAAAAATCTAATGTCCCAAGTTTGGGACTCACTATAATGCCCACTCAAGAAATTAACAATAATCAATAATAATAATTAATTTGGTAAGGAAATAAATAAAGAAATATGATTATGAGTGAAAATTTACATTTGATAACTTAATATTCTTCAAAATCAAACATAAGTATAGTATCATACATCATAACTAAAACTTAAGATACAGACGTTTCGTATACAGTTATACAATATATACACACTAAATAAAAACATTAGTTCCGCAAGGTCATCAAATACACAAAAGAGATATCAATTTACACAAGTTAGCAAGCCTAAGGCCCTAAGGGGCCAACCTAATGTCTCGGGGGCTCATGATGGCCTTGTCTACATACGCGTAGCATAGAGACTTCATAGTTTGGACTTTGAACTTTTTACCACAAAATAGTAATAAACAATCAAAACATACTGATACTAATATACCTATATTTAAAAAATATATCTAAAGTACGTCAAGAGATACGTTCTCACCTATTCCACCTATGTGAGGTAAATTGACTTAGTAATTTTAAACATCATACAAGATTCTCCATAAAATTCTAACTTAACTACTACACATTGCAATTAGATGTTTCTATTTAAAAAAGATGTGTGTCCTTTCATATGTCATTCATGTAATGTTTCTTTCTTTGATGTTAGTGGATATGTCATTCGTGTCCATCTTCCTTCCTATCCATCCATTCATATATTTTTAAATTATGGAATCTTATTTGCTATTTTTAATTTTGTTTACATGAAAATTATGGAATCTTTCAACTCTTGTTCTCCATCCATACTGTGAATGTAGAAACGCCTCTCGGCGTAACAAGATGTTATATGTTATAACATCAACAAATTTCATTATAGTAACTCATCATAAGATAAGACCAAATTATTATTCTAAGCTATTACCTTCTCATTACTTACAAAATAAATCAATCTTGCAAAAGAAATTACACTTCCACATATGAATTTATCTTCTAATCAAAATTACTTATCTACTCCAAGAATACGTTCATACATTCCCTAAATAATCTATCACATCTTTAGAACATCATTATTCATCATAAGATTAATATCTCTAATATAGACAAAAATTATACAACTAGGTGTAATAATAGGAAGATCAATTATTTAATCAAGAATATATTCCCTATATTTATTCTATATTACATTTCATTTGAATCATAACACTCAAGATTTTACTACATTTTCCTTAATTTCCAAGTCATAACCATAACCATGTTATTACTTATCAATCTCAATCCTCTACAATAATAAAAACTCAGCAAGATAATGCCCTATTCATATCATAATGATATTATTAATAAACATTTGTTTACTATTAATGTCAAAGGTCTTTCCATTTTCTCAAAGGAAACAAATAGATAATTTTCAAATAAATGAATCATTTCTGATTTTTCAATAATAGTTTACCCTATACAAGTGTCAATTTATTACATTACACTAATTTCCAAATTCATAAATCTATACAACATAGAGGGTAGTAGAATACAAGAATAACATTAGATAGATTCTTTTCAATGTAAACAATGCCTACTTCTCCAAACTGATATAGAAATCAAACATAGAATAAGCTTTAATGTACAAGTAAGAAGAGATTAGAAAAGATATTTATTTCATTACCTTCTTGAGTTACTCAAACATGACTAAAAATCTTCTAATAGTTTAATACTAAAAGAATACCACTTCTTACCCCGTGTTAATACTATAATATATTTATCAATGAGACAATTTTTATTCTTAACAAAGACTACTCTTGAAAACAAATAATTCATAGAGTAAACATTTGGTAGTTGAAAAATAGTTTCACAAAAAAATAAAGATCTAAATTTTCTAAGACAATAAACACAATAAACACTTTCTAATCTGAAAATAGAATATGTTCTTAATATCTACCTCTTATTACCTATTAATTCTTTATCAAATAAAAATATTTCCACAAATATAACATTTACTTACTAAATTTAAAGATCTTTATTGCTGAATTAAAATATCATGAAAGTATTAATGGCAAGATAGAAATGAGTAATTTTAATGCCATTATATGACATATAATATCTTAAGAGTAAAGAAGATCTATTGGCTAATATAAATTTCTTTGAAAAAAAAGATTCTTGTAACTCTTGTTCATTTATATAAGATGATCATTAAACCACTCACCAATGAAAATTTTAAAATAATAGTAATCTTAAACCTCTTGATATGCACATATTCTAATTATGTTCAACTAGTAACCAGTTTTTTCCTACAAAGAACCTCTTAAAATAGAGTAAACTAAACTCTTCTATTATTTAGAAGTAAAAGCAACTTATTTCTAATTCTTTCTTTCACAAAAAGAAACAAAATCTTTCTATTTATAAAACTCACCTAACAAATAAAGAAGATGAAGTTTTCTCTAATTTCTCTATACAACCATATCTTTTACAAAATTAGATGGTGTAGTCACACCATAGGGTTACAAGAAGTTACACGACCAGAGGAATAAGTGTGCACATTGATAGATGAGAGATATGCAATAGCACAAATACCCTATAATCACATCAAATTTTATTGTTAAGGAAAAGGCATAAAAACCTAATGAGGCATTAATAGAATTACTACTATGAATACTCACAGAGCAAATAAAATGCTGTTATGGTATAAAAGAATGGAATAACAGAGATACTACATTTTTTGTTACCTCTATAAATCCACCTAAATTAGTATATTTATATTTAAAAATATATATCTATAGTACGTCAAAAGATATCTTCCAATTTCTTTTTTGGTTTTTCTTTTTTTAAAATTTTTTTATAAATTATATTTCTTATTCTTGGCATTTATAAATTACTGGTGGCTAGAATATTTGCATTTTGGTTTAAAATAGCAAAAGCATCTTTAAGAGTGGTGTCAAGTTTAGTGGTGTATTTATTGTGGCGTTTCGTTATGATCCTCTATCTTAATAATCACATGCATATAGATCTTTTTTTTTAGATTGGAATCTTATAAAATTACATAAAATCTTGGAATCTTTCAACTCAACTCCACCCTGCTGTGATTGTAGAACACCTCTCAGTGTAATCATATTTTTCACTATCATTATCATTTCCTAATCATTCAAAGTAGAACTCTATAGGATAAATGCATAGCACAACTATTAGGGTTAGCTGGCAAAAGATATCAATTAAATGCAAATAAAATTAAACAAAGGAATGGAAATACATAGAAATAATAACAGCTAGAGACAAGTTTTAATGTGGTTCACCCAAACTCAGGCTACATCCACCAAATAGAGAATCTAATATTATTATCCAGTAAATCAAACCGATTACAATCAACAATCCCTGCAACTCAATACCATTGCAAAATGCTACAATACAATACCAAAACCCTAACCCTTAGCCGCTTTTATCAAGCCTTTTTGTCGGTTACAAAATAGGGTTTTTTAATGTCGGTCAATGAAAAATAACTCTTGATGCCTTTATAAAATAATAAAAAACCGTGTGAGGTTTTGGGGGCACTGCCCCCAAGCCCCCGCAAGGGCACTGCCCCTTGACCCCATCTTGGGGGCACTGCCCCCAAACCCCCGTAAGGGGCACTACCCCTTAACCCCATAGGAATTTGGGGGGAAACTGCGCCAATAAAAGTGGGGTAAATTTAACCTCCGAGTCTGATTAGGCTCCATATAACAACAACAACACATAAATTGCACTATTATTACTAATATCATTTTTTTACTACCAGTAAACATGTCCAAAACATTATTAGATCAGTTTTATCGAACAAATGACTAGAAGAAAACACATTTAGCATTTTAATGCTTACAACCGTTGATGTTTTAGCAGTGAGAGATATCCTTCTCCCAAAGTTAAAATGAAAAGTCACAGGAGGCTAATGCATATGAAGAGACGCATATGAAGAGTTGCATATGAAGAGATGCCTTGATTTATATATACACAAGGTGAAGGCATGTCATTTGATCATCAATTCAATCACTTCATTCACACCTATAGCAGAAGTTCACCATTCCATTAGTAGTAGACTAGATTTCAAGGGGAAACATATTTATTTGTATCAAAGAGAAGTGTCTCCATTCATTGTATATACTTAGCCTTGTGTAAGGCTTGATTCTGTAAGTAGATTTCTGCTCCTTTTATTCTAATATATAAGAAGAGATTATTTGCTGGGTTTTTCTCCCTCAAGTAGGAGGATTTTCCCAGGGTAAACATCGTGTTCATTATCTTATGTGTTGCATTTTCTGATTGCTTACATTTTTGATCCTAAATCTAACATGGTATCAGAGCAAGGTCTAAGAAAAGATTAGATCAGATTTGTTTAAGCAGTGAAGTCTTCTTCTTATCTAGGGCAGTCTATCTAAGCAATGAAGATGATGAACGAAGTCAAGGTTGAAGATAGGCTTGATGGTGCATCAAATTTTACCTCTTGGAAATTCAGAGTTCTTTGCACTAGAAGAAAATGATCCTCTAGACTTCATGGAGAATGATGTGCCCGAGCCATCCGATGATGTTGAGAAAACTAAATGGAAAAAATAATGACCAGTTTTAAAGTTGTCAGGGAGGGCTTAAAAGACAACAGAGAAAACCCTTAAAGGAATTTAAAAAGGAGGTTGAATTTGTGCAAAATTCTTAGCCACTAGAAAGGGAAATATTTGAAGAGAGGGGTTCAAAGGATGATGAGTTTCCTAAATCCCCATGTTTGAGGAAGAGGAAACACGGTGGTAGTCTGGTTTCATTTACTGATATCACGACCATGAAAACCCTAGTGGAGGTGCTTATTTCATGGCAACAGAGGTTTTTTAGGGAGCTATTGGAGAGCCTTGAGAGGAAGGACCAGATTAGAAAGTAGATGAGGCTGGAGAGGGATGAGAAGAAGAAGAAAGATCTCTCTCAAATTCAATGTTTTAGGTGTGACAAGTATGGTCACTTTGCTCAAGATTGCAAATTAAGGTCTACACAACTTGTTTCTACTGCGGAAATTATCATGGGGACATCTCAGAAGGAGCCAAGCTCTAAAGTCAATTTAGAAGGTTTCTTATTCTAAAGTTGATCAGTTTCTTCAAAGAGGAGGAATTAACGTTTAGGAGTCTGACAAACCAACAGAGGCAACCTTGGACGAGGAGGTCAGGAGGTTGATGCTAGTACTTGGAGCTTTAGAGGGAGTCACATCATCATGAAGATTCCTTGTAGTGTATATTTCTCTGAGATGGAGAAATATGAGGTGAAAGCCCTTGTAGTGTATATTTCTCTGAGACGAAGAAATATGAGGTGCGAGCCCTTGTTCATCTCTGAGACTGAGATGGGACATCATGTTGAGAGACTCCGTGACGAATCCTTTGTACTTGTGTTTTTTCCACACATGGGAGTAGCCATGGCGGACATCATGTTGAGAGACTTCATGATGACATCATGTTGAGAGACTTCGTGATGGGCACTTGTACACATGTTTCTTTCCACACATGGGAGTAGCCATGGTGAATGTCATGTTGAGTGACTCCATGACAATATCATGTTGATAAACTCTGTGATGAACTATTTCACAAATGGGTGGAGCTATTGTGGATATCATGTTGAGAGACTCCATGACATGGATATCTAAAAGGATACCTCCCTAGCTAATAGGGAGTGTTGATGTTTTAGAGGTGCGAGATATCCTTCTCCCAAAGTTAAAATGAAAAGTCACATGAGGCCGATGCATATGAAGAGTTGCATATGAAGAGAAGCCTTGATTTGTATATATACAAGGTGAAGACATGTCATTTGATCATCAATTCAATCACTTCATTCACACCTGCAACAGAAGTTTGCCATTCCATTAGCAGCAGAAGTTTGCCATTCCATTAGCAGCAGACCAGATTTCAAGGGGAAGCATATTTATTTGTATCAAAGATAAGTTTCTCCATTCATTGTATATACTCAGCCTTATGTAAGGCCTAATTCTGTAAGCAGATTTTTGCTCCTTTTATTCTGATAAATAAGAAGAGATTATTTGCTAGGTTTTTCTCCCTCAAGTAGGAGGGTTTTTCTAGGGTAAACATCATGTTCATTGTCTTATGTGTTGAATTTTCTGATTGCTTACATTTCTAATCCTAAATCTGACAACAACCGATCATATATATAATAATTGTTCATACCCAGATCACAGCTTGAGTTAGATTGGTCATTCAACATAGTTAGATTTAGACCTATTAAAAGTTCTAGAATAAATAAGTTCCTACAAATGACTGATTGTTGTGCAACTAGATGGATTAAAGCAAACAAAAGAGTAAATAAAAATTAGCATTGAATAACAACCATTTAAACAAATAGAAGAGCAAAATTTATCTGCAAATACCCCCATAGACATGTATATGAAATATGGAATAGTAGACAAAACATGCAGTCTGTTTGTTAGCATGCATGCATAATGAAAAAGTGTCAACCATGAATGTAATCTGTATGGCAACTTACCTCAATAGACAAAATACAAGCTATACTGCAACATCTGAGGTCTAAAAGAATACAAAAATCACATGATAAAAGAAAATGCAGTAGTCAGGTGTAAGGTCATGTTCCAGTGTTTGTGTGTGTGAGATAATGTCTAAGTTGCAATTTTCTAAAAATTGATAAAATATATTATATCTACAAAAGTCATTAGTTTGAAATGTTACTCAAACAAGAAACGTTAAACAAGAATACATATCTAATATTAGTAAATTGAACAAGTAAATGTTGGTAATAATTATTGTCTTGTCTAGAAAAACAGATGACATGTCACATAGACTGGTGGAAGCCGTGGCTTGACTATATTCACCTGATCATAAATAATTTCACAGACCATAAACTTATATACAAAAATGATTACTTTGTTCACTAGATTTAAGATTTTACTTATTTAATAATCAACACCAAATTCATATTGTTTGACATAATGATAACTAACAATAGATTATTGAAATACACGGTACTATATGTTTACTGCTAAGGCATCAATTAATATTGAAAACTGAATACTGCAACTACTTCATAGAGGATGCCCCCAAATCTCTCTACTGAGATTGTTTCCTACACACTCTATCTTACCAAGAATTTGAAAACATAAAAGAATTGCCAAGATCATACCTGATCTATCATACTTAGTGCAACTCCTCTTCCTTGTTCTTGAGCTCTTGCAACCTCCTCCTTCCTCCCACTTCTTCCATTTCATCTTTTAAAACTACACAACATGAATTTTCATCTCTCCCAAGAACATGAAACTTAATAAAATAACTCCTCTTCAACTCTGACACCCATTTTTTCTCATAAACTAAAATTAGCTCCACTAAATAAATTTCAATCCCATTTTTAGTAGATAATATATAAAAAAAAGAATATTTAAAGAGCAAATAAATATAAAAGAATAATAGTCTAAATAATCATTTTCAATAACATAATTAATAAATAGGTTTTGGATATACCTTACACTCACTATTATGATTCGACCCCATTAAAAGCTTTGATTATTTTGACTAAAAGAGGGGTAAAAATTTATTGAAACCAAAAAAGGGCAATATAAAGTGAGGGCATTGCACACCCCTGTCTATCTCCACTAATTGGTCCAACTTATGTTACAAATCTGGGGGTAATTGACCCCTTTCCACAATATTCCAATCTTGCAAATGATTAGAAGCCCATTTAGCCAAACAATCCACAACCCCATTCCATTCTCTAGGAATATGACAGAAAGAAACAGAATCCAGAGAAGCACACAGATTAAGAATCTATTCTATAATAATAGCCAAATGCCAACTAACATTCTCTAACTGCTGCCTCTTTAGAAAAGTCACCACCACTTGAGAATCAAATTCACAAATGATTCATCTCCACCCAAGAGCACAACCGTGCTCTATAGCACATAAAATGGCAAGAGCTTCCATCACATTGTTAGTATACCAACCCTTATAAATAGAAAAGATAAACTCAACAGTCCTAGAACTAGTCCTCCAACACCTCCAATACCAACATGACCCGGATTTCTACGAGAAGAACCATATGTATTGATTTTCAGCACACCCTGAGGAGGAGGACACCAATGCCCCTCCCTATTTATCTTCCAAAGAGGATGTCAGCATCTATTTCTCATGATCTGACCAGCACTCAAAGAAACACCCCTCTAAAGAGGAAGATTGAGATGAGTGCAATAGGAAACCTCTACAGGATCCACACCCTCATCCAAGTCACACTTAGCCAAAAATGTTTCTCGCAAAGAATGAAGAATCTTCCACCACAAATGTTGGACAACTAGCTTCACATCTTGAAAAATCATGTGATTCCTCTCCATCTAGATATGCTAGATAATAAAAGTCAGTCCAAGAGCCCAAACAACTTGAAGAAAAGAGGTCTTAATAGGGGCCTTTCCCCACCGAGAAAAGAACTCTACCAAAGAAAAGACATGCTAGCAAGCCTGGTTCCACATAGCCCACCAAAGGTGTCAAAGCCTCCTAGAAAAGGAACATTGGAAGAAGAGATGAGAGACACTCTCCTCACTTTTACAACACAAAGCACACATCAAGGAACCCTGGAATCCTCTATTGTACAAGTTATCCCAAGTAAGACACCGGTTCGAGACCACCAACCACATTAAAAAATTGCACTTGGGCCAAGAAAATTTGTTCCACACTTGCTTCCACCAAGGAACCTCAATGTACCTAAACGCCTACCTAAACAACTCACCATAACCCACTAAAATAGAGTACTTACTAGATAAACCACTGTTACTCCAAGAAAACACATCCTACCCCACCATGGAAATGCATTCATGAGATGTATGAATCTGAGCTAATTTTTGCCTATCCTCCTCTGACCCTCCTGGCAGCCAATCTGAAGAGTGCTTCCATCTAAGGCTAACAACCAGTCCAATATTCCAAACAGACTTATAATGCTCAACCGTATTCCAACCCATAGCAGTAAAATGATCTCAAAGAGACCAGAGGTGAGGGTAAGTAGAAATAATAGGAGGATGACCATCCCAAGCATCCCACCAAAAAAGAGCTTGAGAACTCGTATGACATATCCAAAAAAGCCCCTTCTTAACCAACTGAGCCCCCAATTTGAGGGTATTCCAAATCATAGATCCCTTTCCTTCTAAAGGGAAATGAGGAACATCAAATGTGTTAACATCCTTAAGATACTTGTGGGTAAGAATATAGGCCCAGAGTTAATGCTGACTAGTACACCAACGCCAATATAACTTGGCAGCAAGAGCTTGCCCTAATTTGATTATTTAATGTGCAATTCAATTATACATATTTTGAATGACCTTTGATGAGTGCATTGGGCATGTAGATAATAGGTTATATTAACCAATTGATAAAGGGGATAATGAGTCTCACAACTACACCATCACATTGTTCATAGGGGTTGTGGTCTAAATATTATGTACACATATATGTGAAGTAAAATTCATGTTAGTCATGCTATCTAGATTAATAATTGTGGGCTAGGTTCATTATGTTTAATTCAATTTCTTATGTTCTAGAATTAAATTATGTTTGTCATGTTTCTAATTATCTAGATTATTAATCTTAGGACCTTGTCTTCTACCAAATAGACCTACTAAATAGAAAAACTTACATTTCTTCCTTAAGATAATTTCTTAGCGTGTTAAAATTTGTGACAACTTATTAGTGGTCAAAAAGAGTGTTGGGATTTAGGGTAATTTAAAATGTAGTTGTCTTCATGAGTTTATATGCCTTTTAGGCTTACAAGTGTGTGAAAAGAGGTTTGGAAGAAAACTTGGTCCCTATGCCACCTAAAGTGGGAAGAAGGGACACGTGTCCCTTCCCCACATGCTAGTCTTTTTGTCCACTCCTTTAAAAAATGAAATTTCTATTTGAACACCTTTTTCCATATGGGGAAAAGAAGTAGGTAAATTTGAGTAAAGAGAGTAGTTGGAAATATTATGGGGAGAATTATTAATGTAACCCTTGGATCCATTAGTATGTAAATGTATAGGAATCTTGGATGCTAGTAATAATTATATTTTTTGTTGTTCCTCTTCACATTATTGTTTGTTTTATTTATATCTTTGTTGGTTGTTTAAACACTTAATGGGTATTTTACTTTAAACTTTTTGGGCCATTTTTCTTCTTAGTAACTTAGCAAGAATATTTTTTTATGTTGATGTTGCACATTATTTTATTAATGGGTCCCCAAACAAGAGCCATTGTTAGGACTTGCAAGATTTTAGGATTTTTTGATGAATATGCATATCTATTAGCATAAAAGTTTAAATATAATACATATTCACAAAAAAATGGTTGAGGGACACAAGGTCACCCCACAAAGTCTAGCATCAAATGGGCAACGCCCAAAAATAAAGAAAAGCCCTTAAAACATTATAAACAACCAACTAAGTGACAAGAGCAATTCCAGCAAATGGAAGAGGAGGATCTTTATCCTCTAAATTGCCCCATATATCAGCAAGGTTTGGGGCATCCTCTGGAATGAACCACCCATCTTCTACTTCTCTGTCTTTGTTGTCATCATGCACCAGGGAGATAGCTAGGGCCAAAGTAGGGAAAACTTTGGAAGAATCCGGCCAACCAGAACCTTGCCAGCCACTAGCACTGTCTGTGTGTTTTTTATATCCCCACGTAGAACCACCATGTGGAGGGGAGGTAGAGCGCCACCGAGAAGCTCCACTTCCCGGGAGAGAGGTAGAGCGCCACCTAGGATTTTAGTGTTTATGCCATGCAAGGTGTATATACAACCCAAATCCCTTAGGCTTCTATTTCCAAAATTTGTGCTCCAATGTCTAATTTGTTAGTGACTTCTATAAATAGTGATCATCACTTAAGTCATTTAGTGAATTCCCTCCTTATCATTGTGTTACTAACCCTTCATTCAGATTACCGACTAGATTTTTAACTTTATTGACCTAGTTGCTTATCTCTGACAATCCCTATTTTAAATGTTTTATGGCCACCACCTATTATCCAAGTGTCAAGATCTGATGGCATTGTAAGTGTATTGATCTAGCACAACCTTGCTACAAGCTTGTATGCTAAAATTTGTGCCCTTGTGCTATGTTGACATGTGTACCCTGAAGTTGTCCCAATCCTTAATTGACTTGCTTGACTTTTATCCCCACTATATCCTTTCATGTCTTCTTACTAATGTGGGCTTATGCCATTATGCCAGGTGGCATGTATTCACCCCAATGTTGAACCTTGATCCTAGTACAGATTCTTATCAGTGCTTATTACTTGAAGCTACTATAATGCGTTGTGCTAACAAATGTTCCTAGAGGTCACTTTAGCCCTGAGAGGGCCCTACCAAGTGTGCATCCATGCTAATGGTTGGCACACTTTCATTGGTTGTAGATGTACTCTCATGTTTTACTTTGATGTTGAAAAAGTTGATCTAGCTCATTATAGCCAGTGGCATCATCTCATTGTTGCACAAGGGCTTTCCCCTAGCACAAACTCTCACTAGTATTTTTATCTCAAAGATGTACTGATATGATGTATTGACACGTGTCCTCCATGTTGATTGGGCTCAATGGCAATTAATAGATGCAGCCTAGGTAAGTGTCATTATTCAGTTGCAGTGCATACTTTCCTCATAGCATCACTTGAATAAAGGCATTTTTAGAATCTCTTGCACTGAAGGGTTTAATAAGTGTTTTTCATTGATTTGAGCTTCCACAAAATTGGTAATTGATATTCAAAGAAACTTGTAGTTCAAGGCACGTCATGCAATCTTTGTCTTGTTTGGACATTCAATGTTGAAGATGACAAAATCAAATTGTGACATGACTACATTTGAACCTTAGGATATCATTCTTCAAATGGAAATGGAATTACTTGAGTACAAATTGTGACAGTGTGTCTACTACATTGTTGGTTCTAGTTTGAAAGTTTTACGTGTTGTTATAACGAGTATGTTCAAAAATTTCACTCTATGCTAAATGCAATTTTCTAGGGTTCTAAAGTTTGAAGGCATTTTTTTTTCTTTGTGAATATCATAAATTATGCCACTATAGTTTAGGAAATCCCTATCATAGTTAAAAAATCCTATACTACAAAATGAGTTGAAAAACATCCAAGAGTGGTAGAGAAAAACAGGTTTAGAGGAGGATGTTATTGTCCAACTCCCTAGTTTGGCCAAAAGGTATAAACATGCTCAGGGTACAAGATATCTTTATGAAAGAATTTATGACCAAGCTAAGTTAGTAAGGGATGCCATCATTCCACCATCAAGGTGAGACTTGTTTAATTTTTTCTACTACCATTGCTCAAGGGATAGCCCCATCTCAAATACCTGGACACCAGATTTGGGAAAGTTAGTGGTCCCAAATGTATTTCTTGATGTCGAACTAATTCAATTTTTTGCTAGCAACTCCAAGGTCAGTGATAAAAAATTGTTTGATCACGAGAGTAAACCAAGCCAATAATTACAATGCACAAGGATTTAATTACAAGAGATTTTCACCTTAGCCCCATAACAAACATTAAAATTAATTTTGGTGAATTGTGTAATGAGTACATGAGAGATAAATCTAGTTATAAGGTCTATTAGATTTGTCACCATAGGAAGAAAAACATGGGTAAACCAATGCAAACTCCAAGCAGTGAAATGGAGCTCTTTAATGAAGACACATTTGAGGCATACTTCATAATGACCTATTATGCTTTGTGCCAAGTGTTTGGATTGGATTACAAGTAGCAAGTGGAAGTTCACCTGATGATGATAGAAGCTAACATTCAACATAAGCATCTCAAAAGGAAATTTGACTATGCTTCTTACCTTACTGAGGCAATCAACAATGACTTGGTCACTTTTAAGAGGGATAATAGGATCCCTTACTTCAAGTGGTAAACAATTTTGTGCCACATTTTGTTGTACACTCAAGGAGATAATTAGGTTAAAGCCTTGCAGCTAATGTGTCATAAACTTAAGGGTTATCCCATGTCCATTCAAAGATAAACACACATATGGGACTTACATTTCAAAAAATCAAGTTATACCCTATTTGAAGAGCATTTTGTGCATAAGATATTGGTTATGCTAGGACATCATAAGCCTAGATTGTTTAACAAGTTCATGGATTTCTTAAGACCTAGAGACAAAAAAACCAAGCATGAAATTGATCACAATTATGGAGACTGGTGCTTCTACTCAGATACAATGGTGATCAGGGTTTATGGAGTAGAAGTTCGGCCACATATCTTGCCTAAATGGGTCCTTGATAGGGTATATTTTCTAGAAATAATGTGGCAACTAAATGAATCTAACATGATACATCTAAGGATGTATAAGAAAGGATCTTTTTTCTCATCAACAATGGTGTTTTCTAACTTTGAAATTTCCTTGAAAGAAGGGATTGAATATTTGTTGCCTAAGCTACAAGTGTATAGGGTGTAGATGGAATAAATAAGGAAATTTGATCTTGAGGGTATTATTGACCAAGTTAGAAAGTACAAGTTAAAGTCTACATATGCACATTATCTTGATGAACCTAAGGGTTTGATTAGAAATTGTATAGTAGACATGATATTTCCACAATCCATGATAATCAGTAATTGTAAGTTTCTGGAAAAATTGTGTTTCTTTTTTTGCAAAAAAGCAACACAATGTTTCTAGAAGCTTACAATTAGAAATTTTATAACCAAGTTTGAAGTTAAGGATACAATGGATAAGTGGTTTAGAATATGTATGGTGAAAGGAAAAGATTCTTCTTCACCCTAATGACAAGGGAGCATTCATCAAGATTAAGGATCCCATTTTTTGAATGTAGACAATGTTGGACCATGTTGATGTCTTGGAGTTTGTTCCTCCAAGACTAGCTGCAAAACTTGATATTCAAAATCATGTCTCTAAGAAACAAAAACAATAAATACATGAAGTAGAGAAGTCAGTGTGTCAACCACCAATGATGGAAATTGCAGGAGCAAGAGATGAGATCCCTTAGCTAGGGTCAGCATAGCAAGAGGTAGACCAACCCTTGGTTAATTATGCGATGATAGAGAAAATAAGAGAAAACCAATTTGATTTGGAGGAAATTCAACAAGTATTGGCTTCTCCTCAAAGACTTGAAATGGTTGAAGCTCCTCCAGAAAGGGTATTGCTAAATTTGGAGGAAGCAAGTAATGTTCTACACAATTTAAGAGTTTTAGCCTACAAAGAATTCCTATCAAATGATCAATTTGTCAAGTCTAAAAAACTCAAGTATCTCCTAGTGAAGAAGAAATCAGAGGCTAACTTCAAGAAGTTAAGTGAAGAGCAATGGAAAGTTGGAGAAATAGGATGAAAGAGATAGCTTGGAAATTCCTAAGGGAGATTGATTTTGATATTAGTAAGGTCACTCCTAAAGAAGGAAGGAAGATGGTTAGGGAAAGTGGGTTCTTACTCTTGTCTTGATGGGTTATCACCTCTTCCATAGATGTGGACACAACCAAAAGGCACAATAATGATGAAGATGTGCTGACATCTGAGGAGCAAGCCAAAAGTTTGTATCTTAGGTCAAGTTTTAGCCCTAAATTTGAAACTTTAGCTATGTGGGCAGTAGATCTTGAATGTAAGAGTTAATGATGAACTTGAGCATCCAGGATCACCTGCAAAACCAAGATTAACCTTCTACATGAGAGCAACAAGATAATGAAATGATGAAATATGGTGCAATAATTGAATAATGATATTATCACACTCTAAATGATACAATATGCACTAGCACTCCCTTGTACTGATTAAGCCGATATGAACTCATTTGAACTAGCTAGGAGGGAGAGGTGAGTTTTGATTATATAGAACAATGTGGGCATATAATTCCAAGAGGGGTAATAACTCCAAATAATCAAATTAGGTGGGATTTTTACCTACTTGGAAAATGTCAAACATGTGGTATAACCTACTCATAAAGAGACAAGATAGTGGTTATGTGAGGTGGCATAAAAAGCCAAAAGAGGGTGTGAGACTCAACCACCCATGTGTGGGTGAGAGCAACACATGTAATTGATGGATTATGCCACATGTCCTCACATAAACCATGTCTCATATAACCTAAGTATGATTAATAATGTGTAGGAAAATAAATATAAAAAACCTACACAAACACCCCCCCTTAAGCATAGCTAGGTGGGTGAAAAGATACAAATATGCAAGGATGGGTCCCAGCCAAAAGGCCATGTTAGGTACCCATGTACAATGATGAATCCTCTCAGAAGATGAGAAAGAGAAAACCCATAGGACAAAACTCCCCCCAAGAGAGGAAAAGAGAGACCATGTAGCCCCCCAAGATAAAGTCTGCTATGCTAATGGTAGATGTATGACAATGAATGTTGAAGATGATCCATGATTATTGAATAATATTCCTCCCCTTATGAAGAAAGAAAACCAAGGATGTCTATAGGATATATTCCCACTCTTGAAATAAATATGTAGGAAGAATGATGAAAATGTATGATGTCTATGAACTCTACTCAAGTGTCCCCATGTCGATGCTGAAAGATGTCACCATCAAATAAGGTGTGCAAGAGATGACAATCTAGAACCTAGTGGAGATGGATGTAGAAAAAAATACAAAGACAAAGATATCTCCTTTAAAGACAAAGGTGTCTCCTCCAAATATTGCTCAATAGTAGTCACAATCATGTCAAACTATGAGGAATGATCATGTGGGTAAAGAACAAGAGGGTCAACAAGTTCCCCCTCAACATCTGAAGAAGCTGAAACAACTTCATCAAAGAGAAGATGTATGCACTCAATTGTGTCCTTCAAGTCTACAAGATAGGACTCATAAAACAAACATGCAATGTCTGTTACGTACTCATCCCAAGTCGCTGTGTAAGGAAAATAATGAATTTCCTACTACTCTGAATCAATAGGAGCCATAATGTAGTAGTACCAGTATCATCAGAAACAATGTTCAATGTAGGAGATGGAATATCAACACATGTCTCTAGAACCTCAATTAAAAGAATACCAAGATTCACTTGACCATTTGAATCTCCTCAAAAGTGTCCACACTAGATGCATGAGTGTGTACATCAGTCGAAGGAACAATAGGAGCAAAATTAGAGAAGGTGTACACTCAAGATGGATGATCTACCTCCCCAACTGCAACAATATCTCTGCTATGCAAATCCCAAATAATCAGAGAATCTAGTGTGAACTCAGCACTCTTTCGTGTCCCACCATGTGTGATATGATAGATAGAAAGGATATTGGTTGACAATGAAGGTACACAAAGGACATCATTGAATGATCCTTCATCTATGTCAATAGATCCTTTCCCACAAACATGCATATGTGTGTTGTTAGCCATTAGTATGTTTGGTGATGAACAAGTTTTAAATGAAGAGAATATACTATGTGATGAAGCCATGTGATGTGAATCTCCAGAATCAAGGATCCATCTCCCTAACTCAAAATCTACAACTGCAATAAGTGCTTTCCCCTTTGTATTAGAAGAAGATGATGAATCTTTTGACATAGTTGAAAGCAAATTGACTTAATTCTTTGCTAAAAGATGCTTCAAATCATCAATTTATTTTAAATGACATTGATGTTCATCATGCCCAGATTTCTTGCAATATGCATTCATGGGATTCTCCTTTTTAGATGATTCCCCTTTTGAGGAAGAAGATTTAGATTCTTTTTGTGGCTTGTTCTTTTTCTTCTTTTGTTTTTAATCAGAATTCCCTGATTCTTTCTGTACCTTAGGCTCACTAGCCACCAATGCTTGTGATTTAGAAGACTTGATGAGTCCCATATGAATTAGCTTTGCTTCCTCTTGGATTAGAAGATTTGAAAAATTATCAAAAGTAAGCTCAACATATGTAGCTCCTATAGAAAGTTGATTGGTGTGAAAGTTGGAAAAAAATACTGAATACTTAGGACTAAGCTTCGATAACACATTTAGAATCAACTGTAAATTCTCCTTATCAATCTTGCAATCCTTTAACTAGCTCTGAGTTGCTTATCTTGGACATATAGTCTTGGATGTGGTTGAAACTTTTAGGATCAAGATTCATCAGATAATTATTAATTTGATAACCCCCAATCTTATCAATTTTACCATATAATTTTTCAAAAGTCTCCCAAGCCTCCTTAGCTTTCTTGCATGATACAACATGAAATTGTAAATCAACAGAGACAAATGAACAAATGTACCCAAGAGTTTTCTCACGATTGATCTCCCATAGAGCTTTTGCACTAGCATCAGTAGGTTTAGGAATAGATTCTTTTACATAACATGTACAACCTTTTCCCCTTAGATAATTCCATACTAATTATTTCCATGATGTGTATTTATATGGAGTTAGGAGTGTTGATAACTGAGAGGGGGGTGAATCAGTTATCCTAATAATTTTAACTTTATGTGCTTTCTTAACAGTTAATGTAACATCAGATCAAATAAGCAAGCATAGTCATGAAATGGAAATAACACCAATACACATGACACAATGATTTTGACGTGGAAACCCTATTAAGGGAAAAACCACGGGGTGATTAACCCAAGATATTATTCTCTGTTAGAAGAATAGAAGATACAAAATGGCACTTGCCAATTAGGGCTCACTGCCCGAGCACACTGCTCACAAGAGGCTCACTACCTACAAAAGACTTACTGTATACACGAAGAAAACTTGAATTGATGAGAAGCATCCACACATGCTAAAGTTTAGTTCCGGTTAAGCTCAATAGACTGATCTGTTGCACTTCATTCTTACTCTCCTTAAGTGCTACTGTCCTTTTACATTTCAAACCTACTTTTCTACCTTTTGTTCTATTCTTCTTTTATTCACACTTTGATTCTTACACAACACACCCCTTCACATCTAAATCCATCTTGTATATATATCCGCACAAGTGATTTCAACACTTTTCTAGTCGGCATCCGGAATAGTCAATATTATCTCAAACTCTGGTCTGTCGGCTAAGTCCTTGCATACTAAGTAATGCGGATCAAGAATATACTTGTAGAAGTCTTCAATCATGTGGCCAATCATGAATGATACCTCAAGAAACTTAGTCATTAGCAATCTCTCTACCGGATTCGAGTCTGATACTCTGTCGGTACAGTTCTTCCTCTGTCTGCTCTGTCAGACAAGAACCCAACACTCAAGTGTTCATATCTCTTCACCCTTCCATCACCGAAGGCTAAATCCTTGGAATCTATTAGTCAAGGTACTCCTCTTGACTTCACCAAATCTGCACTTCACTGAAATACTTCCTCTGAGAGATCCGGACCTAACTGTCGGACCTTGCTGACTACTCTGTTCTTGCTTACCAGATCAGAACACTTCTTCAATCTGACTTCCGGTAGAGACTCATCATGTTTTGTGGATGTGTGAGATAACCTTTGTTGCCATCAATGACAACATTCATGAATCCATATAGTGTCTCTTGCCAACAATCTCCCCCTCTGGCATTGATGGCAACACTTAGTGAAAAATGACTAAGTGTCACACTATACTCCCCCTTGGCTGATGCTCTGTCTCTATGTACATTTTTCAGAGCTCCCCCTTAGCTGGAGTCATCATTTTTCACTGCTCATCACTCCCCCTTTGACATCAATGGCAAAGAGTGGGGTCTGCACACCAAAGTTTTCAAAAATTAACTTAGTTGCATAAGTATATCATCCGATTGCACTCTACATATACTTTCGTATGTCTGCAAAAGTGTTTTTCAATTGTACAACTTCGGTTGCCCAACTCAGCTTCATCCTGTCCAAAATTGATATGTGACCACTCAATAGGAATGCAAAAACTTCTACCTTCTTCACATCTATCAGATCATTTGTCTTGGCGGTGGTTTGAGCATCACTTAGGGCCTCATGCATGGCCTCCAACTTAGGAATGATTATTCTTCTAAGCTCATTTAACTTGCCGATTCTATTTTTCTTTTCTTTCTCTAGCTTCTTAATTTCATTCAAGACTGCAATAGTCTGACATTCTTGATTTACTATGGATGAGGTAAATGGATCAAAATTTTGAGAAAGTTTTGTTAGTTTGATCTCCTGTTCTTTCATTTTCTTCTCAATCTCCATTGTTGCTTTGGACCATGATAGACAAAATTTATATATTTCCCCACCATCTTTAAGAGCATTTTCTAAGCTCTTTATCCCTATATCCATATTTCTTCTATCATTTGATATTAGACTTAGTACTTCAGAGAATCTTTTATCCAAAAACTCTTTCTGGACCTTTTCCTCAGCTGATTTCTCTAAGGACTCAAAATAAGTGCTGACTGAACTAACAAGAGATTTAAGATTACCTGATGAGGAAGCCGATGAATCCTTCAGAAAGGATGGCATGATCTTTTCAACCACACTGGATGCAGTTTCTATTAGCTCACAGTCTTCCATGTGAGACTTCAGGAGTTTTTCTTTTGCCTTTGCATTAGCAAATGAAGCTATCTTCATTGTTTGTACTGAGGAAAGAGAATCAAAATCAAATGGTCCTAGTAGAAGTTCCAGTTCATCAATTTCCATTGTCTCTTTGTTTAGGAAATCTTGGACAATTTCTGCAGTGTCTCTTGCTGGAGACAGAGTTTTCTTTTCTTCTACAGTCTTAGAGCCGTCATCTTCTTTTCCCTTTACTTCTTTTTCTTTCTCCTTTATTCTTTCTTCTCCTTTGCATCTGGAGTCAGCAGGAGAAACCAAAGGAGTAATGTTTGTTTGTTCATGGGCCACCTCTTCCAGAGCAGAGGATTCCAAGTCCTTATCTTTTTCTTCACCGGTGTCCATTACTTCTTCTATCATTGCCTCAGTAGATTCTTTTTCAACACTTGTAGCTGAGGGATCAACACCCAAGTCCTCTATAATAGGAATGTTGAATCTTGAGTATGCCTTCCGTAGGATTTCTTCTGTTTCTTTTGCCACTTTATCAATTTCTCCAAGCATGAGCTGATTCATTCTAATCTTACTCCGGAACTCATCCTTGCAATTTTTGAAGATCATATCCATTTGTTTTGGAGTGATTGAAAGGTAGAGCTGAATAGCTATCTGTTCTCTGATTTCTAAGTCCTTAGCCTTAGCATTTTCTTTTCTCATTTCAAGTTCCTTTTCCAAACTTTTAGGAATTAGAGAAATTATTTCAATCAAGGATTTATTGTATATGTTCAAGTACTTAACTGTGGCTTCCTCCAAGATTTTTCTATTTGCATCATTATATGCATCATAGAATTTTGTTATTGGTTACAGGTTTCCATCCATAGTAACAGCTTTGACTACATCATCTGGGGACAGAGTGGGCTTTTCAACAAATTCTTCTGCCTCAACCACCTTATCTGCACTAGATACTTTCTTCTTCTTCATCATCTTCTTGATTTCTTCATCAGATTTTGTCTCTTCTTCATCTTTCTGACTGATATAAGACCTTGTGGCCTTTGTCTTAGTTCTTTTCTCTGCTTTACCGGATGATTTTGTTTCCAGTTTTGATGTCTTTAAGCTCTTGTCAGTGGTAGGAGCGGACCTCTTAGAGGATCTTGTCTGGATGGGGGCTTCTACTGGACCACTTTCCTTTTCAGTACCTTTCTTCTCTTTCTCTGCTCTTTCCATCTTCTCCCTATTGGCATCAAGTGCCTCTTTTGAGATGCCAAAGCTTTTGGCAATGTTTTCTACTTCTTTTCTTACCTTTCTTTTCATCTCTAGTTGCCTTAGCTCAATATGGATCTTCACACTCAATTCTTCAAAGGTTCCAAACCTTTCTGCCTTGGGATTCTTTGGTTTACTAAGCATGTGTTGAACATGTAGCTCTATGATTTTCTCATCCACCTCATACCCCATTGGCATGATCCACACTGTTCTTGGTTCTACTGCCTCCATTAGGCAATGATCAGTCTCTACCATAAACATACTATGTCTTTGTATTTCTTAACTAAAGATTGGGGAATTCTCTCTCTAGCTTGCATCATGTTCTGAAAGTTTTTAAAGAAACCCCAGAGAGCTGTGTTTTGTGCTTTGTCATCACCAAGTCCATGCAAATAATCCCTGATTTGTATGGCAACTGGTCTTTCATTTTGCCATACCCATCCACTAGATCCAGGTAGCTCATTCATAAAGTAGAAGAATAAACAGAGTATTAGGCCACCAAATTTGAAGGAATTCTTCTTGTCCTTCTTTATCTTCTATAGGTTCTCCAAGAGTTGGTTTAGAAGGAGCTCACAAAGGTCATAGTCTGCATTTTTTCTCAACATTTCATAGGCAGTGTAGATAGCAGTTCCAGGTACTAAATTCCCCCTGCTAGAATGATATATCTTGTAGCCGATGATCATGGATGCAAACTTGACATCTGGATCAGTGATGTCATCTACTGTCATTGCTCTTTTATCAAACCTAGATCTGGTAGCCTCACTTACAGTCAGATTCTTGATCAATTTGAGAATAGGTATACCATCGGATGAGTGCAAACTGGTAACTACCCTAATGGCATCTTTTGTGATCTTGAATGGTCCATTCAACCACATGAAGTTGTCATGTATTCTACTCAAGACATACCGGACCCATTCATCCTCAACAAAATAGGGGAAATGTATACATTGTGTAAAGTGCTTTTCTTAGAGGGCCTTGTATTGGGGTTTAAGCTCAAATTAATCATCTATTAGTTGTTTGTGGTAGATATCCCTCAATTTGGACTCTCTGAATTCTTCAATGTTTGCATGAATGTAAACCCTAATATCTTCTATATGCAAGACACCATGCGGAACACTGGAAAAAGCTCCTAGGGGATCTACTTCCAAGGATTTGTAGGGATGTTTCTTGAATTTGAGGCGAGGCCTATCAGTGATCTTCACAATATTCGGAGTAGACATATTTTAGAAAGATTTGCAGAGAGATATTAAGAATGGAAAATACCTTTTACGCTTCTAGGTTACATGAAGTGAGCCAGATCAATTGTTGGATGAATCAGATTCTACAGATGATCTTTGATGGGCTTGAGGAATTTCTATTGCAGAGCTTCTTTTTCATTTCTTCTTAAATACAGAATGAACAAATGCTTAATGAGAAAACCCTTATATTGCTCTACAAACCCTAATATCAAGTTGCAATAAATGCTCGACCTAAGTCATTCTGGTTTGCCTTATTCAGATGACTTGAAGAATTGGATCAATCTTGATCTTAAACATCTTGTGGATCTTCAAAATCTTAACCATAGTTTATTTAGATGTTTCTTTTATGAACCCTTTAATCTGCAACTCTCCTTGTGCCAGTTCCAGTACCAATTGACTGGCTAGGGGAACAAGGTTTTCTTTGTGTCTCCCCCTGAGCCAGAGCTCACTTTTTAATTTTCGGAAGGAATATCAACACTAGAGTTTGGTGCCGATCCATCCCCTACATTCTCTGTACTTTTCTTCACCCAAATCTTGTTCATCTCACTTTGAACTTCATCCGCATTGACTTTTTGTTTTCCCTTATCTTGGTTCTGATTATGATATACTAGATATCTTTTGTCCTGATTCTTGCTTCTACAGAATTTTGCAATATGACCGGATCTATTGCAAATTTGGCAAACAACATTTCTTTGCATATTTGATTGATATCCTCTTGATCTGCATTGATTAGCCATATGACCCATTCTATTGCATCCAAAGCATCTACCATTGAATGAATTGTTCATTTGCATATTTCTGCATTCATGAGATTTGTGACCATACCTTTTGCCGTTGAAACACTGTCCAGAGAAGGATGTATTAGTCTAATTCATTCTCTTTCTACACTAATTAGCTTTATGACCAAAGTTATTGTAGTTGTGGCAGTATCCATTGAAGGGTGGATATCTTTGAGCATTAGGCTACTTTACCGAAGGTCTTCTAGGCCTGTTCCTTGGATTTTCTGATCCAAAATTCTTCTGACCGGATCCGGAGCTTTCACCTTTTTCATACCCCAAGCCACACTTGTCATCTACCCTCTTTTGGCTTTCAAGAAGAACTTCAAGTTGAGTAGAGCTTATCTTGAATTTCCCTTTGTATTCATTTGTTGTTTGAAGATCCCTTTTAAGAGAGACAATTTGATCCTCAAGTTTTTCTTCATTATCTTTAGCATCTTCAAGATCAGATTCAAGATGTCTGATTATTCTATCCATTTTGTGGTAGTCTTCTAACTTTTCCTTGAGAGATTGTCTTAGATCATCTTTAGATTTTCTTCTTTCTTTAATTTCTTGGGTGAACTTCATAACTCCTGATTCCATTTCATGTCTTACCATGATGATTTCTTTTGATAACTTTTCACATAACTTGGTTTTCTCTTTCAGATCTCCATTTGTATCATTGCCTTCACCTTGACTTGCCAATTGCTGAAGTAGCTCCTTTCTCTTTTTCATAGAGAGACTCAATTTGTCTTTTAGTTCTTTTATGAAATCATCAGCCTGTTTGAGTCTTTCCTTTAATTCATTGACTTCAGAGTTTGACTGCTCAAGATCATCAAGGGCAGTCTTGAGTTACTCCCTTATACCATATACATCCATTTGAATTCCCAGATCTTCCTCAAGCTGTTAGGCTCTGTTAGGAGGAACTTGGCTTTGATACCAATTGTTGATAACTGAGAGGGGGGGTGAATCAATTATCCTAATAATTTTAACTTTCTGTGCTTTCTTAATAGTTAATGTAACATCATATCAAATAAGCAAGCATAGTCATGAAATGGAAATAACACCAATACACATGACACAATGATTTTGACGTGGAAACCCTGTTAAGGGAAAAACCACAGGGTGATTAACCCAAGATATTATTCTCTGTTAGAAGAATAGAAGATACAAAATGGCACTTGCCAATTAGGGCTCACTGCCTGAGCACATTGCTCACAATAGGCTCACTGCCTACAAAAGACTTACTGTATATACGAAGAAAACTTGAACTAATGAGAAGCATCCACACATGCTGAAGTTTAGTTCTGGTTAAGCTCAATAGACTGATCTGTTGCACTTCATTCTTACTCTCCTTAAGTGTTGCTGTCCCTTTACATTCTGAACCTGCTTTTCTACCTTTTGTTCTATTCTACTTTTATTTGCACTTATATTCTTACACAACACACCCCTTCACATCTAAATCCATCTTGTATATATATCCGCACAAGTGATTTCAACACTTTTCTAGTCGACATCCGGAAGAGTCAATATTATCTCAAACTCTAGTCTATCAGCTGAGTCCTTGCATACTAAGAAATGTGGATCAAGAATATGCTTGTAGAAGTCTTCAATCATGTCAGCCAATCATGAATGATACCTCAAGAAACTTAGTCATTAGCAATCTCTCTTCTGGATTCGAGTCTGATACTCTGCCAGTACAGTTCTTCCTCTATCTGCTCTGTCAGACAGGAACCCAACACTCAAGTGTTCATATCTCTTCACCCTTCCGTCACTGGAGGCTAAATCCTTGGAATCTATTAGTCAAGGTACTCCTCTTGACTTCACCAAATCCGCACTTCACTAAAATACTTCCTCTGAGAGATCCGGACCTGATTGTTGGACCTTGCTGACTGCTCTATTCTTGCTTACTGAATCATAACACTTCTTCAATCTGACTTCCAGTAGAGGCTCATCATGTCTTGTGGATGTGTGGGATAACCTTTGTTGCCATCAATGACAACATTCATGAATCCATATAGTGTCTCTTGCCACCGTTGCACCAAAAGATCAACCTGTTAATGCTCGATACAACCACTTGACTTAATAAGCATGGGAGGTGGTTAAGCACTTGTCACAAACCACCGCAGCACAATGCTGAACAAGAAGACCAAGGGTCACACCTTGCAACAATCCCCCCCAGTGCAAGTACAGGGTTTGAACCTATGACCTCAGCTTTAATACCAACTGTTAGTTGTTGTTGCACCAAAAGATTGACCTGTTAATGCCTGATACAACCACTTGACTTAACAAGCATGGGAGGTGGTTAAGCCCTTGTCACAAACCACCGCAGCGCAGCGCTGAACAAGAAGATGAAGGGTCACACCTTACAACAAGGAGTTCAATGTTATGTTTCCCCATTGTAAGAACATACAACAAATAAAATAATGTAATCAATCACCACAAGATCACCCCCTCAAATTCACTCAATCAATGATCCCCACCAGAAAAAATATGATGGTGGAACTTTATAATTAGTGCATTTACAATTTTGGAGTTGTTACCAGAGTTTTACAATGTCCAAAATTGGACCCAGATACTGAAAGTATAAAATAATCTCATAATTAGAACTTCAAAATAGCACCAATGTGTAGTTCTTGGAAAAATATCAACTTTCAAAAAAAGAATCACCTCGATCTGAGGTCGTATGTGAAAGTTACAACTATTTGAAGTTCAAAAAATTAGAATTGTCCTTCAGATCTGCTAAGAAAACTAATTTTCTAGAAAATCTGGATCACTTGAGAAAAAACAAATCACACCATTGTGAATCCTATGAAATTGTACCCCAAATCAAAAAACATTTCTCGCAAAATGGAGCCTATATGACTGAGTTAAAGCCGCTCAAAGTTGACCTGCAAAAATGAAACTACAGATGGGGAGGGGGGCAGACTGGTTGGAAAGGGTTGACAGTAATTTGGTGATGCAAGAGCATCCCTGGTTGAAGAGTAATCTTGCATCAACCAAAAAAAATTGCATTTTAGTTTGTTTGCATTTTAGTTCTTTCATTTTCCTATTCAGTTCAAGCAATTCAGTTAGAAGCAGTTCAGTCAGAAGTAGTTTAGCTTGTGGTCCAGTTTTGGCATTTCACATCTTGCAGATCTGGACTTAGCATATACATTCATTTATCTACATCATATCAAGAATTTAGAGCATTTGGATTAGTTACTAGAAAGATATTGCTATCAGAAGATCAATTGTTTTCTCATAGCAGAGCATTCTAACAGTTCTGGATAATTAGCTAAAGAAGAAGACTTGCAAATCATTCCTTGACTTGTGGAACCTAATGACACATCATTCAATAATCCTTAGTTCATGGCCGACCTTCCCCAAAGGTCTGTACATTATTCCATTCATTTGAGGAAGTGTTCTATGCATTTAGGTCTGACCTATCTGTGAACACGTTACATCTCTTCAATGGAGTTTGTGACCTTCCTTGGCCTACGTGGAGGAATCTATTGGTCTAGAAATGATATATATTGATGTAATAGATCCTTAGGAAAGTAGCTATTCACATAAGAAAGATCTGATAGTTTAGATTTGTGTGAAGGAGCTTTAGATCTTTATCTTGCGCATGTATGTAATCAGGCCTGTGAGCCTTAATTGTAAGCCCGCATGTTTCTAACTAGATTGTATTTGAATTCTTTGATATACTACATGACCAAATCTACATTTGTTCCATATTCTTGTGTGATTTCTGTTGTGTTTACTCTTGCTACACGGTCTGGACAGTTCATTCTATGAACCCTCCTACCATGACTACACCAAGTGGTATCAGAGCGAAAGTTTGATTCTTTGGAGTGAATTAGTGAAGGGGATTCCATAAGATCTTGTTGTAAGTAGATCACCAATCTGAGGCAGGTTACTTGTGTGCAACCGATCACTAATTGAGAGGCAGTTGTTGCTTGTAGCCTGATCACCGAATTTGAGGCAGTTTGCACTTGATCCTAAGAAGATGCCACCATGAAGAGTTCCTCCTATTGGTACATTGGCTAATAGAATGGATGAGATGATGGAATTGATGAGAACAATGTGAATTAATTTGGATGCTGTTGAAGAAGATAGGCGAAGAGGATTGACACCGAGACCTAATGTCGAAAGTGATGATGAAGAAGAATTTCAATATGTTGAACAAACTAGTGAAACCCTAGAAGGCACTGAAGAAGAAGAATTAGATGAGATAAAGATGTTGTGAGCTATTTCAAAGATTGGAAAGAGACCTAGAGTTAATGTTCTGAACTACACTAGTAATGTGAATCTGGAAGAGTTGATTGATTGGATAAATGATATGGAAGAATACTTTGAATATGAAGAGGTTGATGATCCAGAGAAGGTGAAATTTGCAAAGACAAAGTTGAAAGGACATGCTACTATATGGTGGAAATAAGTTTAGTTGGAAAGAAATAGAAGAGGGAAGGAAAAGATTACAAAGTGGGACTAGATGGTGACAAAGTTGAAAAATCAGTTTATAACTACTAACTATGATTAGGAACTATTGAAGAGATTGGAAAACCTTAGACAAAAGGAGAAATCTGTGAAGGAGTATACTGAAGAATTCCATAAGATGATCATAAGGATAGGACATAGTGAAGCAAGCAAGAATAAAGTGGCTAGATACATCAATGGACTAAGATTGAACATTCAAGAAGAACTAAGCTTGGTAAGGATGGCATGTTTGGAAGAAGCATATCAGTTTGCACTAAAAGTTGAAGAGAAGCTGAATAAGAAACATGATCAAAGACAGAGAGGTAGAGGAGGTAAATTTCAGAGAGGAAGAACATTTTCTAGATATGATAGATCAATTGTAGAGTAGAACAAGTTTGACAGCCCGTTGAAGAAGGATGATAGAGATAACAATGCTTACCAGAGAGATGACATAAATTTTTTACCGAAGAGGAAACCCTAGTGCATACCAGAGTGAAGGATATAGAAGAGAAGGAAGAGGATTGGATAAGAGAACATTCAGAGGTACTTGTTTCAAATGTGGAGGTGAAGGACATAGAGCATTTGAATGTAATCAGGGTAGTACAAGCAAGAAAATAGAGAATAGTGGGAGAGCAACCTATGTTGAAGAAGAACATGTTGAATCACCTTGTTCAGTTGGCAATCCAGAGAAAGGAGAATCATTGGTGATGAGGAGATCACTATTTCAAGTAGAGACAAATGAGGAACCATCACAGAGGAAAAGTCTATTTAGAACCAGATACAAATCCAGAGGTAAGTGTTGTAAAGTTGTGATTGACAGTGGTAGTTTAGATAACCTAGTTTCAAAGGAGATGGTGACTAAGTTGAAGTTGGAAAGATTGAAACACCCTAAGCCCTATCAGATAGCATGGATTCAAGATGATCATAAGGTACTAGTGAGTGAACAATGTTTGGTGAAATTTCATATTGGATCTTATCATGATGAAGTCTTGTGTGATATTATGCCTATGGATGTTTGTCATATCTTGTTGGGTAGACCTTGGTAGTATGATAGAAAAGCTATGCATGATGGGAGAAAGAATACATATACTATAACAGCAAATGGAAAGAGAATTACCTTGATTCCTTTGGAGTATGATCCTAAGAGTGAAGTATGTGGGAATGTTAGAATCTATTTGATAGATGGAAGGAAATGTTTGGATGGTTTGAAATAGGAAGGTATGTGTTATGCCTTGATTCCTATGAAGCTTGAAGTAGTGAAGAAAGAAACTGAACCAAATGAGATAAGAGAGTTGCTAATAGAGTATGAAGACATCATATCAAACAGTGTACCTGAAGGATTACCACCTATAAGGATTGTTAGTCATCACATGGATCTCATACCGGGAGAAAGTTTACCTAACAAAGCAGCACACTGGATGACACTGGTAGAGAATGAAGAATTGAATAGACAGATACAAGAGTTGCTGAGGAAAGGTTTGATCAGAGAAAGCTTGAGTCCTTGTGTAGTACTATTGATGAGTGTTTTAGCACACAACAACATAGGTGTGATTGTTGGTTTCACACCTCTCTTGGAAAGTATCCTACCCTAGGTAAGACTACTCCAAGGATAATATAGCTAGGCCTTACCTTGCTTGGAATCTCTCAGTTGGTATGTTCTAGCTGTGCCTACAAGGGGTCTTACATGTAGTCCACAGATCTTCAAGTTGGAACAGCAAATACACATAAACCCTTTTATGATTTTCAACTGATAAACAATGTAGAATGTTGCTGAAATTCCTAATCTAATAATGTTTTTTAAAGAAAATGCAAAAGAGGTTAGGGTTTTAGAGAAATCCTAAGTGACATTCACAATGTATGGTTTACTTTAAGTAGACAAGTACTTTGAAATTAACTATTTTTTTGAGTTACCAAACTAAAAATTGATGTTACAGCATTGCAGAAAATGATGCTATCTTCAATGGAAATCAAAAGATTTTCAGATTACATTCATTTGTTAAATACCCAATAAATGGTGCAATTTAACTTGTAAAATGCAATTGAACTTTAGCATAAATGATTAGCCTAGACTAACTTTGCACAGCTATCTACCATTAGCAAATAACTAAAAGTATGGACTTAGAGTATTCATCAGATACTTTCAACAAACCATAAACATTATAAAAGCAAAACTAACTAACTATGGGAGAGCAAGAAGCAAACCATGAAAACCAAATAAGGAACACAATACACAAATTCTCAGAAACACTATAGAAACTTGCTTTGTATTACTTCAAATGGAAGAATGTCAACAATTCAGCATCAAATTCTCTCTTACAAATAGTGGAAATGGTAGCCCTTTATATAGGAAAGCAGCATACCGAGTTTTTCAAATGAATGGTGGAGATTAACTCAACACCAACGATCCAAATTACATTAATAAATGCATTTGCAACAGCTCATATCAAATCCTGGATTACATTTTGTCTTTTATGAAAAAGATGAAAAATAGCCCCCAGATGCATTGAATCTAGTCAATTTGACTACCCAACTCAATATATTAATAGAAAAGATCTTTTTTAAAGCACAAAAGAGACAAAATAGAGTCACATGTTGTCCCAAATACAGAAATTTACAACTATTGTAGGATTACATGTCAAAATATTCAAAAACACATTAAGGCTCTTCATCCAAATTAATTTTGTCTCCTTCCGCCATCTTATTACGATAGTTGAGCCATGCTTCAAGGGCTGGATTGATCTCCAAAGGATCTAGATTTTCAGGTGGCTGACTCGATATTCAAACATCTCCAACTCCTGACTGAATCTGCTATATATCTTCTCTATTTCTGCCCCAGCCTTGTGGAATGCCTTGAACTCAGCCCTAAGGTCACTAACCTTGTTCAATCTGTCCTCCATTGCCAATTCAATACTTTCAAAAATGACCTTATGTAACTTGCCTTTGCATTTTTCAACATCATAAGGTGCATAGTCATTATAAGCCTCTTCTAGGCAATCTCTTTGGAAATCAATAATATCATATATTAGTGACCGAAGTTCCTCATCCGCTAGCTTATAAGCCTCTTTTATGTTTTCAAAAGTTTCTTTTCTCAAATTCAGCTGTTGATACCACTGATAGCCTTTGACAATTTATCTCCAGTTAGAATATTTTCAACCACTAAGGTCTCTGCTAGCAAATCTCTAATGCTCTTTATTCGAGGGAACATGTGGGAGTAATATTCATCAAAGGAATCACATTCCTCATGTAGATCCTTCCATTTCTTATGAAGCTCAACTAATTTCTTATGTGTCTAGGCAAAAGCATCAATAGTTTCACATACCTTCTCAAATACTCTGATTAACCAACTTTCAGTCCCTTGTGACTTGGCCCTCACCTCACCAAGTTTTTCCATTTCATCCATAGACAGGAAAGTAGGCATTGTCCTTATATCTCCTCCTGCATCAACTGGTTTGATCAAGAACTGGAGACAAGTCCAAAGCTCTTCATTTTTCTATTTCAACTCCTTTGATAGCTCATCTTTATCCAATTTCTCTAGAATGGAGGTGACTGATCCCTTAAACTCATCAACTCTTTGAGCATAAGTGGTTGGTCCTAGATCAACCATTGAGATAACATAGTCTTCGGCTCTAACTTGTTCTCTATTTGTATTCGCTAGTGGGATAGCTATTTCTACAATTCTAGATCTTGTCTCATCTTTATAAATTCTTGATTGTACTTTTTCTTTCTTCTGCTTCTTTGGCCTTTGAGCTTGTGACAGGATTGTGCTTAGATCTAATTGCATTATTTCCACTTGTGGCTCAGGATACGCCACTCTGTTTTACAACCACTTAGGTGCTGAAGAAGAGGACTTACTTAATTTAGTGGTTTTATCACCATCAATTTTGGTAGGCTCTTCCAGTGATCTCTGCTCTTATTCTGACTCCTTATCTTTACTTCCTTTTCTTCTTCATCAACTAGGTTTCTCCAGTTTACCATTACATTTTCTTGGGCTGACTTGAAGACTTCTTCTGTTTGACCTTTATCCGGTGGACTATCAGATATATCAACCACTTCAATACTAACTACCTTAGCCAAGCACTCATCAGGAATTTCATTACTTGCCTCAACAAATGTATCTTTCTCCGCTTCAGGCAATAGTTCTGTTCCTGGCTCTTGTAGACCTAATTCTACACATACCTTGTCAATTCCTAGTAGTAGAGGCACAACCAAGGTAGATGAATCTTGATTCATGAACGTCTGAGAGATAGGACTAGCAGAAGATATGGGTAGTGCAGTCAAGTTTGTTTGTGTTAAATTAGCCATCACTACTGACAGAGTGGAAGAAATGACAAGGGGTGAGGGAATAGATGCCGAGGGCAATTGAAGAGAAGGTGAAAGAATTGTAGAGATGGGAGGTAGTGTTGTGGTAGTGGATAATTGAGTGGAAGAGATGGAAGGTGAAGGTGTGGTAGTGTTAAAAGAACATGAGGTGGTAGCAATGGAGGAAATAGGACTGCTAGGGGCATTAGAGGATACTGCCAATGAGCAAGAAATAATTGAAATGGTAGAGGCAGGTGAAGTGGCAGGAGGGGTAGTTTCTTGAACAATAGTGGCTGAGGTTGAAGGTGCAATAGATGCATCAGTGGTAGAAGCCATGGAAGTAGGGACAACAATAGTGGTTACAGAAGTGGAGGCAACTATGTTTTCACTTGGGATAATAGGAGATGGGGAGGCTGGCAGACTTGTATCATCTTGAGTTGTAACACCATCTTCACTGACCTTCTTCACTTTTATTTTCTTAGTTTGGGAGCCTTCTCCAAGACCACTTGTCATATCTCTTTTCTTGGAGGCTCTTGTTCTTGTAGGAGGGGGTTGATCTTTCTTGGGAGGCTTTGCAGGAGGTTTCTTAACTTTCTTAGCCTTTTCTCCCAATGGTGTATGGTCTTCACTATCAAATTTTTTCTTTTGAACTGGCTCTGCCTCATTTGTGATGTTTATTGGCTCATCCTCTTCACCTCCAGATTCTTTGTCTAATTCTAGTGCAGTATATGTGACCTGCACTCCTTATCTCTCCAAAGCAACTATCTAGCCTCGCATCTAGGCCTTGCTCAGTCTGATTGGTTCTTTCATTATAATATCCAAGGAACTTTCCTCTGCATTAACCCAATTAGGTAAAGGGATTGGTTGGTGGTACTGAGCTTCCCAAGTTCCCCTTACCATGACATTCTCATCATCCTCCAACTGATCTAGTACTGCAATGATGTGAAACTTTCTAATGAAGGCCAAAGATAATCTTGAATGAGCTTTCTTCATGACTTCATAATCATCCATATAGTTGGCCCAGAAGTCCTCAATATGCATTTTGTGAAATAACTTTTTTCTTACAAACCTCTCCATCACTTTATTTGGATCAAAGTGATCCCTTGCATTATAGTAGTGGAGGTTGAGAAGTTGGAGTTCTTTATCTGAATGTTCAGCTGATGCCAATGAAGGACATGCATAATTACCTTTACCAAACCTGATGGGAAACTATACATTGGTTCTATGTAAGTGCTTAAGTTTTTCAGCACAAGGGATCAATTGCCTAGATAGTTCTAAGAGGATTGTCTTATTATTTGGGTATCTAGGAAGTCTGTAAGCTATCCCAGTGAAACCTTGCACCCTTAGATATGTAAACTTTTCAAACTGGATATACCACCTTCCATATTTGGTTACTTCATTCATGGCTTCTATGGAAATCCTCAGGGTTGTGTTACCTTGCAGCAATCTTGCTATATACATCGTGAAAGCATCATTCACCCTCTTAAAATGCATCAAAGATTAAGAGTATGTGAGCTATGGATAACACTCATAAACCTTTACTTGGGTCTATTCATCATTCCCAACTTCTCCTATCTCGGACAATCCAACATAATGATTTCTTCTTGCTAAAGCATAGATGACATAGGATGTCCATCTAAAGAATCTTTTCTCCTTGAAGTTGCTAAAGGCCTCATGAATGTTATCACTATGAATCTATGACCAATGGAACTTAGTTCCCTTCAGTATCTCAATTATGATGATGAACATCCACTCTTCAAAAGTGGAGGCTGTAGGTAACCCATATATTCTACTTAAGAAAGTTATCAAATCCCCTATCTCATCATGCAAGTCACTTCTGTATAGCACTTGAGGGAATTTTCTCATAGCAGACCTTCTACTTTTTTCCCAATGATCATTCATATGTTTTCTGCATCCATTTACATCTTTGTTGTAAGTTTCATTTGATCCTTGTTTATCTGGCATGGTCATTACTGTGTGCCATGGGATGTCAAAAATTTCAGCCAAAGAGGGTGGACTTAAATCAGCTAGGATATCCCCATTGGTGGTTTGGATTGTTCTTGTCATGACATCATACCTATCTGCACAGGTTACTATTAGGTTTACACATTGCACAGATGTGGGGAAGGTGACAACTTGTGCTATACCACTATCTTTTAGTGTTTTGGCCCTGGGAGTTGGATTTGGGCCAAAGGATCTCAGTCTAAAGTCATCCAAGTCTATGTGACCTAGATCTGTATCTCCTACATCACTCCATCTGGTATAAATCTTGGTCGCTAGGGGGATGCCTTTGAATTCGTACTTCATGATTTGAGCTCGGGCAGTCATCTAACCTGCAGGACTAGACCTTATGACCTTGATACCTTGAGAGATTTTACTAATTCCTAAGTTTAGGTTCTTCATTGTCAAGTGGATTAATAGACTTCAACCTTATCAAAACTTGATGAATTTTTAATGCATCTACTAACTTATTAACATGCCTCAAAAGAATAGAAATATGACATTTATTACATTGCATTTATTTCATAATCTAACTTTAGGCAATTCAACATCAATGTATGCAATAAAATCTTCAAGGCTAGAAAAATCTCATTTAAAACATGTGAAACATCAACATTCATCATTTGCAGTCATCACTACATCCTATCAGACATTTCTCCCTTTGAAAATTCCTTAAAAGTGATCATTTTGCATCATTTGCGCTAATTTCAGGGTCATCCGACCTACAGACACAAAAGCGCTAATTCTGAGGTCAACTGACCTCAGCAGGGAAATCTGGTTCAACCGACCACTAATTTCTTCAATACTTATGTGCTTTCAATGTTCAAGGTCAACCTACCTATGCGGGTTTCAAAGGGTACCAACTTAAGTTAGTCATTTAGTCAGTCAGTTGGAATTTTAGTGCAAGACAACTGAGACAACTTTTACTACATTTGCATGGGATTTGACCTTGTTGGACATGTGCAGGATTTGGAGTCAACTGACTGAGTCAGTGGTGGAAGGTTTCAGCGCAAAGTAGGATGAGGTTATTCTTAGCGCAAAGTCACTTTCTTTGCTTTCAGCAAGAATTTTGGTAGCCGCCGACTAGTGGAGATTTCTTAGTCATCCGACCAAGTTAGAGACGGGTACAAGGTCGACACAAGATGATTTCAGTGCAAAATGATTTTTAGAATCTTGGCACAAAACCCAGTTGTTCAACCAGTTTGTGAATAGGTTCAAATTTGTTCAAACTACGGCCAAGTCTGGTTAAGTTGTTCTATTTAGCCTATGGCAATCCAACTACATTTTCACAGAAGAGTCTAAACTAGGGTTTGAGGGAAAAACAAACAACTTATGCATGAAACCCTAGATGTATGCCTAAATTCATTGCTTTAAGAGGAAAACATACTTGAATGAAACCCCAAATGTATATAGAAGAAACTCAAAAGGTGAGTTGGAACCCCTACCTGGTTTGTTGAAGGAAATGTGTTTAGGGTGCATAGGCAGGAAGCAGTTGCGGGATCGACTTTAAGGGCAACAATGGAAAAGAATGTTTGATAGGTTGCAAGGGCTCTCCAAAATCTTTATCAAAATGCAGAAACTGAGTTTAACAATGTGGATCAACCTTTTATTGTCCCGGCTAAATCACCATTAATGCGCGACATACGTAGTGTTAGTTGGCATATTAGGCTTTTGTACAACTTTTCATAAGCTCTAACTTAGTGGGGAAATTGGGTATGACAAACTTGGTTGATGAACGATTATTTTAGTACTGTAGTAAAAAACTCAATTTTGTGTTGTTTGTGGGGCTTTGAGGCACTTCGGACCGCCGGGAATTTTGGCATCCTCCAACCTAGTCGGTGATCAAATGATATGGTGCAAGTTGGAGATACCAAAAATTAGTGCAGAAACTCTTGCAAGTGCAAAATCAGTCAGGAGACAAGGCAGCGCAAGGTCGGTGACAAAGGTTTTTGGCGTAAAGTTGGTTGGAGGGCAATTTAGTGCAAAGGTCAGTTAGGACCTGATTTAGCGTAAATGAACTTATTCAGAGCCACTAGAAGAAATACAAAGGCCCTAACTTAGTAGACTTTTGAAATGATTTTCAAGATCATCCTTCTAATATGGAAAAAGTGCATTTTGACCACTTGACTACTTAGGAGGTGAATGAATCTATTTGACATTCTAGACCAAATTTAAAAGAGGGGGTCCCTATTTTTTGAAATGGGGCGTGTGTGCGAGGCACAACAAGTACCTGCAGTTTTGGCACCTAAGAAGGATGGAGAATGGAGAATGTGTACTAATTCTAGATCAATAAACAAGATCACAGTTAAGTATAGATTCCCTTTACCTAGGATGGATGATATAATGGATTGTTTGAGTGGAGCAAGATATTTCACAAAGATAGACTTGAAGAGTGGATACCATTAGATCAGAATCAGAGAAGGTGATGAATGGAAGATTGTTTTTAAGACAAATGAAGGATTATATGCGTGGTTAGTGATGCCTTTTGGATTAAAAAATACACCAAGTACTTTCATAAGATTGATGAATGAGGTCTTGAAGAAATTCTTGGGTAAGTTTGTGATTGTGTATTTGGATGATATTTTGATTTTTAGTAAGACAAAAGAACATTTGTGGCATATTAGACAAGTTTTGCAGAGGTTGAGAGAAGAGAAATTGCTGATAAACATCAAGAAATGTAGTTTCATGAAGGAGGAGTTGGTATATTTGGTATTTGTGATTTCTGTGGAAGGATTGAAGATGGACCCTAAGAAAGTGAGAGAAATTGTTGAATGACCTACACTGGAGAGCATTGGAGAGGTTAGATCATTTCATGGGTTGGCTAGTTTCTACTAGAAGTTCATCAAAAATTTTAGTTCAGTTTGTAACCCTATGACAAAGACAATGAGAGGTGATAGAAAGGATTTCAAGTGGACATCAGGAGTAGATAAAAGTTTTGAGTTGTTGAAGTAGAAAGTGATAGAGCAACCTATTTTGGCATTACCAGATTTCAAAAAGGTATTTCAAGTTGATTGTGATGCTAGTGGAAATACAATAGGAGTAGTGTTAAGTCAAGAAGGTAGACCTGTAGCTTATTTCAGTGAAATGTTGAATGATGCAAGGAGAAGATATTCAGTTTATGATCAAGAGTTCTATGCCATAATTTAAGCCTTAAGAAGTGGAGACATTACTTGTTACCTAAAGAGTTTGGGTTGTATACAGACCATCAAGCTTTGCAGTATTTGAATAGTCAAGGTAAGTTGAATCAAAGACATATGAGATGGGTAGAGTTCATGCAGAGTTATACTTTTGTGTTGAAGCATAGGAGTGGTAAATCAAACAAAGTTGCTTATGCCTTGATTCAAAGAAGAAACTTGTTGACAGAGATGAGAGCTGAAGTGTTGGGTTTTGATGAATTGAAGAACATGTATGAGGGAGACACTGATTTTGTAGAACCTTGGAAAGCCTATAAGGAACCTGTTGTGATAGATAGAAGTAAGTGGATGGACTATTTCATTCAAGAGGATATGTTATTCAAAGGAATTCAGTTGTGCATACCTAGAAGTTCAATGAGAGATAATTTTATCAAGGAAAAACATAGTGGTGGATTGGCAGGACATTTTGGCATTGACAAGATAGTGGCTTTGGTAAGTGAAAATTACTTTTGACCTTAGATACACAAGGATGTTCAGAGATTTGTACAGAGTTGTAGAGTTTGTCAAGTTGCAAAAAGGAGTAGTCAGAACACTGGATTGTATAAACCTTTGACAGTACCAGAGAGACCTTGGGAAGACATAAGCATGGATTTTGTAATGGAATTACCTAAGACACAGAGAGGATATGATTCAATATTTGTAGTGGTTGAAAGATTTTCAAAGATGGCTCATTTCATACCTTACAAGAAGACAACTAATGTAGTGCATGTAGCTGACCTATTTTTCAAAGAGATTGTGAGATTGCATGGATTACCTAAGAGTATAGTTTTAAATAGGGACACAAAGTTTGTTGGATACTTTTGGAAGACACTTTAGAAGAAGATGAAGATAGATTTGAAGTTCAGTTCAAATTTTCATCCATAGACAGATGGACAGACAGAGGTAGTGAATAGGAGTTTGGGAAACTTGTTGAGATGTTTGGTTGGAGACAAAGCCGAAAGTTGGGACTTGATTCTTTCACAAGCAGAGTTTGCATACAATAATTCAGTCAATAGGATTATTGGAAGAACACCTTTTGAGATTGTTACCGGAGTGAATCTTAGAGGAGATGCAAAATTAAGAAATATCAGTACAGAAGAAAGGAGGAGTGCAGAGGTAGAAGAATTTGCAGATCATATGAAGACAATGCATAAGCAAATCAAGAAGCATTTGGAGGATATGAATAGTAAGTACAAAGAGAAGGCAAATGAGAAGAGAAGAAATAAAGAATTTGAAGTTGGAGCTGAAGTCATGGTGTACTTAAGAAAAGAAAGATTTCCAGTTGGGACATATAACAAGTTGAAGATGAAGAAGTTTGGACCTTGTAGGATGCTTAGGAAATTTGATTCAGGAAATGCATATGAAGTAGAGTTACCGGAGACATTGGGTATATCACCTATTTTCAACATTGCAAATCTTTATCAGTATTATGAAGCAGAGTTCAGTGATAGCATGGAAGAAGACTTGAAGAAGCAGTTACCACACAAAGCATTGGAGCAGATAGAAGACATTTTGGACAATAGATTTGGAGGTAGCACTAGAGGAAGACAATACAAAGAATACCTTGTGAAGTGGAAAGGTAGACCAGAAGAAGATTCATCTTGGATTTCTTAGGCTAAGGTGGACCGTCTTGGTTCTCCCCTAGCCCTAGCAAAGTGAGAGACTCACTTTTTCAGTAACCCTAGATGTCTGATGTAGGAGCATCCTTGGTTTAAGAGTAATCTTACATCAACCAAAAACATTTGCATTTCAGTTTGTTTGCATTTCAATTCTTTCATTTTCCTATTCAGTTCAGGCAGTTCAGTCAAAAGCAGTTCAGTTAGAAGCAGTTCAGCTTGTGGTTCAGTTTTGGTATTTCAGATCTTGCAAATTTGGACTTAGCATCTACATTCATTCATCTACATCATATCAAGAATTTAGAGCATTTGGATTAGTTACCGAAAAGATATCGCTATCAGAAGATCAACTTTTTTCTTAGAGCAGAGCATTCTAACAGTTCCAGATAATTAGCTAAAGGAGAAGGCTTGCGGATCATTCCTTGACTTGTGGATCCTAATGACACATCATTCAATGATCCTTAGTTCATGACCAACCTTCCTTGGAGGTCTACACGTTGTTCCATTCATTTGAGGAAGTGTTTTATGCATTTAGGTCTGACCTATCTGTGAACACATTACATCTCTTCATTAGAGTTTGTGACCTCCCTTGGCCGACGTGGAGGAATCTATTGGTCTTAAAATGATATATATTGATGTAATAGATCCTTAGGAAAGTAGCTATTCACATAAGAAAGATCTGATAGTTTATATTTGTGCAAAGGAGCTTCAAAGCTTCATCTTGCACATGTATGTAATCAGGCTTGTGAGCCCTAATTGTAATCTCACATGTTGCCAGCTAGATTGTATTTGAATTCTTTGATATACTGCATGACTAAATCTGCATTTGTTCCATATTTGTGTGTTGTTTCTATTGTGGTTACTCTTGCTGCATGGTCCGGACAGTTCATTCTGTGAACCCTCCTACCATGACTGCACCATTTGGACATCAAATTTAACACCATAAATGGATGATGTCAGCACTACATCACTGCTAAAGCTAGTAAAACTACTGCCAAGTTTGGAAATGCCACAAAGTTTGGAGATGCCACCAAATTTGGTTGTAGTTGCCTGCTAATTTTAGAACTTCACCAAAATTGGTGAAACTGCCAACTTTAAAACTAAATTTTGCATAGGCACCAAATTTCTCACACAAAGGTCAAGGATTGGTAAGGGTATGGAAGGGGCGTAGGTATTTTTGAATGGTTTTAATTTTTGAATTTTTAAACATTAAAAAAAATTGTAAACTTTATGGGGGGCTTAAAGCCACACCCCACCCCATATAAAGGGGTCTGCGGCTCTAAAGAGCCACAACCTTTATGATGGCATTAGATGTGGGGCCCAGTGTGGGATACCTTGTGTAGGTACCCATATAGACCTACACAGGGGTAAATCTCCTTTTTGATTCTTATGTTTTTTTTTGTTTTTTTTATTTGTAATTTTTTTTAATTTGATTTTTAATTTTGATTTGATTTTTGAAAAAAAAGAATTATTTTTATAACCAAATAAGAAATTATTACCTAGCAGATGTAAGTAGATGATGTAGGATCCATACGATCATATGGAAGATTATTTTGCAAGATTCCTCAAGCCCTTAAAAAATGCTCATAATTTTTTGGGAGCCAACATATAGAGCATTTTATATCAAAATTCATCTATTCATCCTTCTAGACTTGACGGTGATGTGCTTTTTGGCTAAAAATGCACCCAACAAAAGCTCAATGCTAAATTTCTCCCAAATTTGAGAAGGAACTTGCAGATCCTAACGCTCTGATACCATGTAAGAGTTAATGATGATCTTGAGCATCCAATATCACCTACAAAACCAAGATTAACCTTCTACATGAGAGTAGCAAGAGAATGAAATGTTGGAATATGGTGCAATAATTGAATAATTATATTATCACATTCCAAATGATACAATATGCATTAGCACTCCCTTATACTGATTGAGCTTATATGAACTCATCTGAACTAGCTAGGAGAGGTGAGTGTTGATTATGTAGCACAATGTGGGCATATAATTCCAAGAGGGATAATAACTCCCAAATAAATAAATTAGGTGGGAGTTATACCTACTTGAAAAATGCCAAACATGTGGCATAACCTACTCAGAAAGAGACAAGATAGTGGTAATGTGAGGTGGCATAAAAGGCCAAAAGAGGGTGTGAGACTCAACCACCCATGTGTGGGTGAGAGAAACACATGTAACCGATGGATTATGCCACGTGTCCTCACATAAACCATGTCTCATATAACCTAAGTATGCTTAATAATGTGTAGGAAAAATAAATATAAAAAAACCTACACTAAAATTGAAAATAATAAGCCCCTAGGAGATATATAAATATTAATGAACTCATAGGAAATTTGATTGTTAGAAGTTTGATTCATACAACTACTCCTCAAGAAACATCTTTAGTAGTGAACACAACACTGTTTGGTGTGGTTGCATCAAAGAAACTTTAGGAAAATTTTGAAATGAAAATGTGCCACTCCTACACTCCTAGCGAATGCTCTATTCTTCCTTAGAAGTCTATGTCTTAGTTCATAGCCCAGCCCAAGGGCCTAGTGAACTAGAGAACCTCTATTTTCAATTCCACCCATTCTTAGGACTTCATGTCTCTTTCTCTGGATTCACATAGTTGCAACCAAGAGAACATTGAAAAATACCACACAAACATAAGCATCATTATTACTTTTTTTCTAAGAATGTAAGGATAGAATCAACCTCTTTAGATAAATCAAAATCTGAATGATATCTTATTAAAATTCACAATTTCCTTTTATAGCCAAGACCTAAGTTTAAATTAGCCTTTGGCTAGGTTCCCAATCCTGGTTAGATTGTCTAAATTATCCCTTATCCAAAAGCATGCCATCTAAATATTTAAAGTACACTAAATTACTGCAACATATGCTTTGAAGATTTAAAAAAGTTTAGGTGACATAAAGGATCCACATCACACCATGTATTTTTGTATCCATGTACCATATTTATCTTTTGATGGTCATTTATGCTCTAAAACCTTCACCACCTTGTGTGTGTAAGAAAAATATAGTTCATCAAGGAGTACCTTAGTTTCCTTGATTAATCCATCAAGCCTAAACTCTAATTCCAATAGCTTGTCTATCCCGACATTGCAAAAGACTAGATCGACCTTATCTTATTGTGTGATGGATGTGACTAGAGATGGAGTAATGTTGCAAAATTCATGTTTCCAATTATCTAATGATTTCTCCCTACTTTCACTATCAAGTATTGGAGGTAGTAAACACTTTTCAAGGGTGTTGAAATTGCTTAACTTATTCCTCAGCATCACATCAAGTTTGTCTTGAAAACCAAAGACATCATTCAAGAGCCTTGTAATCTCATGTGTACCTACTATAATAGTTGGTGCATCAGGCTCAAATCTTGTGCTATTATGTCTATGAATAGCTAATTGTACACATGGAATCCATGTACTTAGAATATCCTTCAAGGTTGCTTCACCACTGACATGGCTATTGTAAGCCTTTTTCAAATTATTATAACACACCCAGGCATCATCAACCTTGTACAAAATACTTTTCATTCAGTGATTCAAAAAGTTGTTAACTAAGTTAGTGAGATCCTTTCTACCCTTCTCCTGTGTTTCAATCACTACATATTAACTTTTCTTTAACTTCTCTTTCAAATCTGCCATTTTCAATTTGAAAATATGCTTGTCCTACTATGACATATCACTTGAACTATTACAAAAAGTAGTAAGCTCTGATGCAATACCCTGTGAAATGGGAACTAATTATTTCATTCTATTATATTCCTACAACAACTTAACATAATCATCTTTCAACTTATCAAGATCTGCCTAAAGTTTCTTTGATGCATCCTCACTAAACAATGTTGTGTTCACTACTAAGGATATTGCCTCAGGAGTAGTTGTATCACTAAACCTTCTAACAATAAGATTTCATATGAGTTCATTAATATTTCTAGCTACTAGGGGCTTATTATTATTAGGAGCTAATACCCACATAGATAGAGTTTTAAATTTAGGGGTAAAACCTAACCCAAGATACAAACTTTTAGCTTGCTTCTCAAATTTAAGTACATGCTCATCATTATCCTACATTCTAATTATGTCCATAGCTATGGCAGAGGTGATATCCAATCAAGGTAGGAGTAAGAACCCACTTTCCTTGACTAGCTTCCTTCCTTCTTCAAGGGTGATCTTACTGATAGCAAAATCAATCCCCCTTAAGACTTTTTGAGCTATCTCCTTCACCCCATATTATCTAAATTTCACTTGCTCTTCATTTAACTTCTTCAAGTAAGCCTCTAATTTCTTCTTCAACAGGAGACTTGAATTTGCTAGACCTAAAAAATTGATCATCTGATAGGAATTCCTTGCAAGCTAAAGCTCTTACATCATACACAACCCTACTTCCTTCCTCCAAACTTAGTGATACCCTTTTCAAGTCATTGAGGAGAGGCCAAGACTTGCTGAATTTCCTCCAAATCAATTTAGTTTTCTCCCATTTCCTTAGTCATTGCATAATCAATCAAGGGTTGGTCTACCTATTGTTGTGCTAACCTTGGCGGAGGGATCTCATCTCCTATTTCTAAAACTTCTATCATTTAGGGTTCACACACTGACTTCTCTACTTCCTATATTTCTTGTTGTTGTTTCCTAGATTTAGGCTTCTGAATATCAGATTTTGTAGCTAGTCTTGGAGGGAAAAACCCCAAGGCATGAACATGGTCCAAAATTGTCTATATTCAGAGAATGTGATCCTTAATCTCAATGAATGCTCCCTTGTAATTAGGGTCAAGCAACATTCTATTCATTCTCCCATATAGATTCTAAACCACGTATCTCTTCTATCCTCAACTTTAAACTTTGTTATATAAATTCTAATAAAATCCTCATGTTCATCAAGGTAAGAAGAATATGTAGACTTTACTTTGTCCTTTCTAAATTGGTCAATAAAACCATCAGGATCAAATTTCCTTATTTCTTCCATCTTCATCTTGCACATTCACAGCTTAGGCAATAAAGATTCAAGCCCTTCTTTCAAGGAAATTTCAAAGTCATAAAACACCATTGTTGACAAGAAAAAAGAGCTTTCTTGTATAGCCTTAGATGTATCTTGTCAGATTCATCTATTTACCATATTATTTCCAAAAACTCTACCCTATCAGGGACCCATTTAGGTAAGATATGTGTCCAAACTTCTACTCCATAAACCATGATCACTATTATATCTGAGTGGAAGAACCAATTTGAAATTGTGATCAATTTCTTGGTTGGGATTTTTGTCTCTAGGTCTTAGGAAATCCATGACCTTGTTGGACAATCTAGGCTTCTTATGTCCCAACATAACCAATATCTTATGCATAAAATACTCTTCAAATATGACATAACTTGATTTTTGGCAACATAAGTCCCATAAGTGTGTTTTTCCTTGAATGAGCATGTGATATCCCTTAGGTGTATGGCACACTAGATGCAAGGCTTTATACCAATTATCTCCTTGAGTGTACAGAAAAATGTGGCACAACATTGAGTACCACTTGAAGTAAGGGATCCTATTATCCCTCTTAAAGATACCAAGTCCTTTTGGATTACCTCAACAAGGTAAGAAGCATAGTCAAATTTCCTATAGATTCTTATGTTGAATGTCATTTACTATCATCATCAATTTAACTAGCATTTGCTACTTGTAATCCAATCCAAACACTTGGTACAAAGCATAATAGGTCATTATGAAGTATTCCTCAAATGTGTCTTCATTAAAGGGCTCCATTTCATTGATTATTGTTAAGGTAAAATGTGGATTAATCAAATGAACAATAATAAACCCAAACATCAACAGAATAATGAAAATAAGAAAGATTGAATGAAATAAGGCAATGAACAATACAGTGCAAACCTTCCCTGTTTCAAAGCTTCTGTTGTTCGCCTATTACAACTGTCCTTTGCTGATGAAGTAGGCCCTCAGTGAGTGCACTCTTTTAGATGTGTTGTAGGATGTCGGTAGTAAATGGCTGTGTTGATAAATAATGCTGTGAAGTAGAGCTTCAAAGCAAATGGTGATCTCAAGTAGATTGTATTGGGGGTGCCAAAGGCGTGCTGGTGGATTTCTGCAGAGTAACAATACAAATAACCTGGATGAATAGAATGGGAGGATGAGGTTTCTTTTATAGACTCAGAAGAATGAGGATCAACGGTTGAGAAGAAGTATGATGATCAATGGATGAGAATGGTTGAGGAATGTGCAACCAGTAGAAATATGACAAGTGTCTCATCTCCATCATGAAAGAGGGGACTTGACAACATTGATTGGAGAGTTAACTCTTTTAACTAATCAGTTAACAAACTTGATTAATCAGTTGGAAGAATGAATTATGGAATTGACTAAATTGATTGAGGGATTAACTCAATTGACTGGTTAGTTAACACTTTTGATTGATTAGTTAACTAACTTTTGATTTGAGAAGAAATAGGACATGTGGGTGAGGGGGAAAATAGGTAATTAAATATTTAATATATTTAATTACATGTGCAACCCGATGAGGTGGACAAGGTGAGGTAGAAAAGTGAGGTGTAAGTGTGAGGTGGATTTTTGGAATTAGAACTTAGGATAGAGGAATTTGGTTTAATTAAATAATTTAGGATTATTTAATTGTGTAGGACATTTAGAAGAATTCAGGGATTTTAATTAAATAAATTGAATTTATTTAATTACAGAATAGTGAATCGATTAAATAAATTTAGAATATTTATTTAATTGGTAGAAGAATGGAATAAATATTTAGAATATTTATTTAGTTGAATTGTGTCATTTTTAGGCGTATACAATTAGAATTTGCACTGGTTTACCCATGCTTTTCTTCCTATGGTGAGGCAACCAATAGACCCTATAACTAACTTTGTCTCTCTTGTAATCATTGCATAATTCACCAAATTTGATTTTAATGTTTTCTATGTGGTTAAGGTAAAAAAACCCTTGTAATCAAATATTTGAGATGGGGCTATCCCTTGAGCGGTGGTAGTAGTAGATCTTAAACAATTCCCACCATGATGGTGGAATGATGGCATCCCTAATTGACTGAACATGGTCATAACTTATTTCCAAAAGAGGTCCTATACCCTAAGCATGTTTGTACCTTTTTGGGTGAACCAAGGATTTGGACAATAAGGTCCTCCTCTAAACTCTATTTTTCTCTTCCATTCTAGGATGTTTTTTGACTCATTTTGCAATATGCGATTTTCCAACCATGACAGGGATTTCCTAAACTATAGTGGCACAATTTATGATATTCACAGAGGAAAAAAATGCCTTCAAACTTTATAACGCTAGAAAATCTTATTAAGCATAGAGATAAATTTCTAAACATACCTATTATAGAAGCACTTGACAATTTCAAACTAGAACCAGTAATGTAGCACACACACCATCACGATTCACACTTAATCAATTCCTTTACCATTTGAAGAATGATACTGTAAGCTTCAAATGTAGTCATGTCACAATTCAATTATGTCATATTCAACATTGAATAGCTAAATGAGCCAATATCAGCATGACTTGCCATAAACTACAAGTTTCTTTGAATATCAACCTTCAATTTTGTGGAAGCTCAAATCAATGGACAATGCTTAGGTGTAAGAGATTTTTACAATTCCTTTATTCAAGTGGTGCTATGAGGAAAGTGTGCACTACAACTAGATAATGACACATATCTAGGCTACATCTATTCATCATCATTGAGCCCAATCAACATGGAGGACATGTGCCAATACATCACACTGGTTCAACTTTGAGATGAAAATGCTAGCAAGAGGCTATGCTATTGGCGAGTCCTTGTGTAGCAATGAGATGATGCCACTTGGCACAATGAGATGATACCACTTGGCACAATGAGCTAGATCAACTTTGTCAAAATTAGAGTAAAACATGAGAGTACATCTATAACTAATGAGAGTACACCAACCATCAATAGAAATGCATGCTTGGTGGGACCTTCTTAGGGCTAAAGTGACCTCTAGGGACATGTGTTAGCATAGCACATTGTTACAGCTTTGAGAAACAAGCACCGATGAGAAGCTGCATTGGGATCAAGGTTCAGTGTTGGGGTGAAAAGATGCCACCGAGCATAATAGGATAAGCCCACATCAGTGAGAAGACATGAAAGGATACAACAGGGACAAAAGTCAAGCAAGGTCCATCAAGGATCGAGACAACTTCAAGGTACACATGTTGGCATAGTATTAGGGAGCAATTTTATCATATGGGCTTAGATTGAGGTTGTACTCAATCAATCCACTCATGATTCCATCAAATCTTGACACTTGGATAATAGGTAGAGGCCACAAAGCATCATCAGGGATAAGTGATCAGGTTAAGAAAGTTTAAAATATAGTCAGTAAGTAGGATGAAAGGTCTAGTAATACAACAATAATGAGGGCATTCACTAAATGACTTAATTGATGACCACTAATAAAAGTCACTAAAAAATTAGATATTGGAGCCTGAATTTTGGAAATAGAAGCCTAGGGGTTTTGGGTTGTGGATAAACCTTGCAGGGCATAAACACTAAAACCCTAAAATTTTACAAGTCATAATAGTGGCTCTTGTTCAGGGACACATATCCCACCAAATATGGTAAGGATTCAATAAAATCCTAGATGCAAACCAACACACAAATAGACACAAAACAAACATACTTCATTGTGGGTCATAGACAACCACAATTTCACAAGACCACACAAAGAGGAAAAACCTCTAAACTACTGAGTATGGAAGATGAGAAAAATCTCAAGAAAAGTAGTTCTTCAAGAATTTTCCATGCAAGAGAAATTCTCAAAATTTTATAGTTAATCTCTCAATGAAATATTAATCTTCTCCATGAGAATTTGTAATTACATATGGTCCTAACCACAGGGGATCAAATATCTTATTTTTACCTCTATCTTGTATTTGGCCATTCCATACTAACACCAGATCACCACATTCAAATTTTATTGACTTATCTTTTTTTTAAACAAGTAATTAACTTGTTGTTTCTTTGTGTTAATAATGTGAGCTTTCGTCTTGGCTTTATCTAGTTCAATCAATTGATTAATCCTACAATTCATAGCATCATCCGTTTATTTAGTAGATTATTGTATGAATTTGTACACCAACATCAAATTATTCACAAGAATTACAACATCCATACCATGGACTAATTCATAAGGATACTTACCAATTGATTTCTTAAGTGTGACATAGTCGGCCCATAAAGCCAACCTCAATTTTGAATCTCATGATTTCTTATTTTTTTCAAACACTCTTAATGATCTTCATCAAACTCTTCTTGCTCTATTCAGCCTGACCATTCCCTTCGGGATGATATGGGGATGAGTGAGATACATTGATTCCATAATTAGAGAAAAGGTCAATAAACTTTGCAGACTTGAAACACATCTCATTATCAGTTATGAGTTTATTTGGGACTCTAAATCATGTGATTATGTTCTCCATAATAAAATCAATGACAACCTTTCTAGTCATCTTCCTAGTAGGGATGGCCTAAATCCATTTGGTAAAATAATCCATTGCTACCAATATCCATTTAAATCCCCCACTATATTTTTCTTTGATCTCACCAATGAAGTCAATTCCCCATTGTTGAAAAGGGGCTTCAATTGTTAAAGGCCTTAAAGGCAAAGCTCTAGATTCTCTTAGTTTACTTGAGAATCTTTAGTAGGTATCACAACTTATTACCAACTAATGAGAATCAAAAAAATAAGGTGGGCCACCAATATCCAACCTTGAGGATCCTATGAGCCATTGTTTTGGCCATAAAGAGACCACCAAAATCTATGTTATTCATTTCCTTCAAGACCTTACTAGCTTCATCTTTATCCAAACACATTAGAAGAATGTTAGATCCCTATTTCTCTAATACAACTCATGGTTGACAATAGTATACTTTGTCGCTTGCAACTTTAAACCCTTCTTCTAGTTGTCATTCATTTGATTTAGGAAATTCAAACAAAAAAAGTAATATACTATATCTTGATACAAAGGAAAACTCTCTAAGTTACATTTTTTCTCTGGAACTTCTTCCTCCAAGTAATTCACTCCTATAATTTCTAGATTCAATTTTATCATGAGTTTAGCTAGACCTTGTCCCCTAACCAACTTGTTTATCTGAATATAAATATTAAACTCTTGGATTTTGTTTATCCATCTACATCTCCTTCTTGTTACTTTCTACTAGGTGAAGATGTCCTTGACAACTGCATGTGGTACATAAACCACAATATTTGCTCCTGCCAGATATGGTTTGAAGTTTTTTATTTCTTTAACCAGAGCATATCTTGCTTCTCCATACTATCATACTTAAACTTCATCTCTTGAAGAGACTTAATGGAAAAGGAAATGGATTGTTCAAGCCCATCATTATTCTTTTGTAGTAGCACAACAAAAATTATGTGGATAGGAATAGTTGGAAAGGATTTGAGAAATTGGGAGAAGTTAACGTTGGATCTTGTTTGATTTCTTCCTTAATATCTTGAAAAGACTTAGTAGGTTCCTTTCCCCAAGCTATAGTTTGACCATTCATTAGCATCTTAGAAATGGATTTGGTCTTTTCAGCAAAATTTTGAACAAACCTTTGAATAAAGTTGATCTGCCCAAAAAATGACTAGATATCTTTAACTATCTTTGGTTGTAGGATTTTTTTTATAGAAGCAACATCTTTATCCCTTCGTTTGATACAATATTCCCCAATAGTTTAGCTTCCATGACCCTAGACATGCATTTCTTGGGATTTAATTAAATCATGTACTCAAACCATCTCCTCAAGATCTGTTCTAGGTGATTACAAATTGGTCCTCACCCTTCTTTGAAAATGAAGTCAAGTCATCTTGATAAATTACCATAATGAAATATTGTAATGCCCCATCATGCAACCCTAGAGGGTTAAACTAACAAGTGCAAATATACAGAATAAATTTTTTTTTTGAAAGCAATAAAGTGCAATAACAGTAACCAAAGATATCATAATACACAACATAAAGAAAAGTACAATTCTAACTCCTCTAGGGAAACATAACTGCATCAGTGAAAGAAAGTTAAAACCACACAAGTGAAAAACATTAAACTGCAGAATTAAATAAACAAATAACCTTTACAATAGCAAGATAGTTTGATTACAAGGTTACAAGATTACAAGATTACAAGGTTACAAGGTTACAAGATTACAAGGTTGCAAGATTACAAGATCGATCTTGTCGATTTACAAAAGAGTACATATGAAAGTAAACAACACTGCTGAAGGTAGAAAGCAAATTGGAACTGGAACAACTCCGCCCAAGGCTCAATCCGAATCTCCAAGAAAACCAATGGATAGCTCTACCTCCCAACCATGTGGAACCCTGAGGTCCACCCCACTGAGCTAGGAGATAACAATGAGGTTAATGTTAGTTTAACCCTCTAGGGTTGCATGACAGGGCATTACACATAATTTAAATCAAAAAAGGCTACATCCATAGCTCCCTACAAGGTCTTTTCTACATTTATCAAACTGAAATGTATCTTAATATACAAGTAGGCACCCCATGGAATAGTGAAAGTTATCTTGTATTGCTCTAATTGCTTCACCATCACGTAGTTATATCCTAAAAAACAATCCATCATGGATAAAAATTCACAACCTCTAGTCACCTTCTTCAACATAGCTTCCATATTGGGTAAGGGATAATTATCTTTTAAAGAGGATATATTTAGATTTTTGAAATCCACACATAGCTAAATACTGCCATTCTTTTTTTTCACAGGGACCAAATTTGAGACCCTAGTATAATGTCTGATAGGTTTAATCATTCTACCATCTTTGTGTTTATCTAACTCTTATTGCATCTTGGGTGCTAGAGTAGGATTTATTAGCCTCTGCTTTTTATTGAAGGGTTTTGCATCTGTATTTAGAGGTATTTCATGTTGGAGCAAATCTTCTTTGTATGCCTTCATGTCATCATATGACCATGAAAAAATCTTTTTATATTTTTGTAGCAAAGCAATGAGCATGGTTCTAATCTTAGTATTTGATTTGTTACCAATGTACACCCTTCTAGGTGATGTATCTATTCCCAAATTGGTAAATCTTCCCACTAATTCTCATACACTATCACAAATTTGGTGACATGTTCATCTAATCCATCAAATAATCATTCTATAGCTACCAATCCTCTTGGAATCTTGTTAGTCTTCAATTAAATGATCTCATTTCTAAAAATGGTTTCCTTTCCATCAGTGTTTTCAACAAAGTTCTGAAAATCTATCTCTTGGTTGTGATACTCATCAACAAAATTTAGAAATTTGAAAAAATCCTAGTCATCATTAAAAATATGTCAATGACATTTTAATCTTTGAGATCCTAGCTAAAGTCAAATCCTTAGATCTAAGTACTATGTTAGCCAAGAAATCAGCCATGACATTCTTTCCTCACTCTACCCAATCAATAAAAAATGCATCAAATGATTCAATGGTGTCCCATATCAAATTCCTATATTGTTTGATTATCTTGTTCTTTGAAACATATTTGGATCTTATCTATAAGACAACTAGCTTTGAATCTCTTAAAAATATAAATTTCTTAATACCATGTTTAATGGCCATCCTAATTTAAAAGATGATCTGAAAGTCTTTTCATTAGGAGAGATGAGGACTACTCCTACCCTTGATCCATCTTTATAACATGTGACATAAAACTACATCATCCATATATTCACATTGTTAGAGATACTTGAATCTCTTTATCAATGGGTGCTTTCTTATCTTGAATAGACTCGGCTACTTATACTCTAAAACTATCCAAATCAACATCAATAAAACAAATGTACTCTTCATCTTCCTCTAGTTCTTCTAGGATGGAAGGGGATCTCTTTTCTCTATCTAATATAACTTTCTTAACATCCATAGGAATTGTTGCATAAGAGGAATCCATCTGAATACTTCCTCATATGGTTGATGTCTACTTTCTTGATAACAACATTCTATATTGAGGGATGTTAACCACAATTACATTCATTTTATAATTCTTCTCTGGAAAGGTAGCCAACTTAAAATATATGTTCTTCATAACAATGATAAAAGGAACCTCTCTTGATTCCATGGAAAAACACTTTCCATATGATTTAGTTACTTGTAGACCCAACTCATTCATAACTTGCAGTGGCATGATATTTGTGGAGGCCCAAAATCTATCATACAATTTTTTATCACTTTATCATTTACAATCAATGTGACATAGAAAGGATATACTTATGAAGGAAATTTGTGCAATGTGGCTCCTAGATACACTTCTAGTATTTTAGTTTTTGACTAATTAATCCTCATTGTCACTTGATTTTCCTTCTTATATTACATATCATTATCAAGATTCATATTTTGTTGGTATGATGATGTATCATCATTGAGGGTCAGTGTCTTATACTTATGCTTGATGAGTCTCATCATTTCTAACAAAGGAACTATAAATTTCAACTAGCTTAGGACCTAAACCAAGTCCAATGGGGGATACTTTGGCATAGGGTTGGGCACAATACCCTTCATATTTCTAGCTAGAGTCATCGCAACATCACCCTTTTGCTTAACCTTAGAATTTTTAGAAATACCAGTTCCTTTTTTATCAAGGCTCTTCACCTTTTGATTTTGTAACTCACACTTGGGATCAACTTATTTGTTCCTTGATTTGGAGAAATCTAAGTCTTCATCACATTTTTTGTAGGTACACTTTTGGGATTGGGATTTTTCTGCTCGTTCTCTTTTGCTTTTGAGTAAGATGCTTGCCTTCCCCACAATGCTACTCCCATTAGGAAGATTTTTATTTCTCAATTTATAATTATTCTTTACCTGACTAACAATAGCTACTATGAGATATATAATATCTTCATCTGAGGTCCTCCTCAATTTGAATTTGCAAGTATCTAACTCTAGACTGTAAACATAGTGATCTTATTTTTCATCAATTGAAAAATTTGTTGATGATAATAATTATCCACACGTCTTCTATCATAAACATCAAAATCCACACCTCCCACTTTTGTAAATGAATAATCATCACTCTTAAAGGAAAACTAAGATGATAACATGTTGATATTATAGTTTTCATGATCCTCATTATCACTACACCCATCATTGGGTACATCTGAATCAATTAATGACATTGCTATAGCACATTGCAAAGGAGAGTGAGATAACTAACAAGTGACATACCAAGGTGTGTCTTATATATTGTGTACTTTATTTAGGGGATCTAGTGTTTCTTTTCTAACACTCCCTTTCTATTTATCTTATGTAGTTCTACCATTATGCCACTTTGTGTTATATAGTTGATCTAATAGGTGAAGCATTCTCTATTATTTGGCATATGCTTTTCATTAGATAATCCTTTGTTAGTCTTGGCCACTTTATAATGTAACTTATCATTCTGTGCAATATCCTTACTACATTGCCCTTTAGTATGGGGCAAAATTTTGATATCACTTCTCTTACAGACCTTCCCAGAAGCTCATTAGTTACTCTCAATATTTGATGTTATTCTGTAAGCAACTTTGAGGATTTGAGGGTCCTTGTCCCTTAATAAGTACCCCATCTTTGTATCATAGGCATTTCAATAAAGGGTGAGACACATGGGCTCATTTGACCTCAAGTAAGGGGGTATTCTAGCCATAACCTTTGTCATTCTTGTGTTGAATTCTAATATAGATTCATTTGAACCTTTTATAATATGTACAAATTTGTTTATGATGAATCTAGGATCAATCTTATAACTATAATTCCCTCTAAATACCCTATGAAATTCAATCCAATAATTAATATTGCCTTCCAGCAAGCCCTTGTACCACTCCCTAGCTACATCATCTAAAGATTGAACATAATTTCATTAGGACATCTTCTTCTTCAATCTCAAAATCATCAATTAGGTTAGTAAAATATCTCAAGTTATCTTCTCCTAGTATGGCATTATTTCCTTGGAATTTCATCAATCTCGACCTTACTTTAGGAGGCACCAAATTTGGATATCCAGGTATTCTAGTATAATCCAATTGTCTGTATCTTTCCACATTGAGGGTTGGTCTAACTACAACTTGTCTACCAATCTCTCCACCCTATCTATTATGTCCTCTAATTTTTTCAATATTTCCCTACTTCCAATAATTATACGGAGGCTCTATATTTCTTAAATTGTCAAATCTCCTCCTTAGGTCTTCCATAGTCTTTTCTTCTTCTAGCCTAGCTAACTTTCCTCTGATGGTATCTAATTCTCAAAGTAGGCTCGTATCATTTGGTGTAGTACCATTCTCAAATATTCATTTTCAAAATCATTACCACCCCTTTCTTTGTATTCATCCCCACAAGAAACATTCCCACTTTATATGTATATGTGTTCATTTGATTTAGAAGGGGAGGGCACATGATTATCAAACAAAACATTACTTCTAACATTCACATTGGACATAAAAGTTCTAGATGTAAGGGATTCATTCAACTTGGCCTCTAATTCTTTCCTTTTTGTTTCATTTGAACTATACCATCTTTCTTCCTCTCTAGACTTATCAATTTTTAATGTAGATTTATCACTGTCATACTCTAATGCTCTACCATTTGCAATTTGATGCTCACCAATTTCTAGTTTAACAACATTAGGTTCATATGAATTACCTCTATCTTTCGCTATCTAGGTAGACTACTCCTTTTTCTTCATCTCTCCCACCAACCTTTTGTGTGGGTCATTCTGATATAGTGATATTCTTCTATCCATTGTGAAATATAAGGAGAATTAGGTTCTTCAAACAATAGAGTCACCAACCACCAAGGGATTTCGACAAGAGGGCACACAATTACTTAGAATATTGAAAGAGACACAAAGAATAATGAAAAGACTTAAGTATGGGTTGTGAGACAACTTATTTCTTTAAAGATCCTAACACTAACCCAAGGATGACTACCAGCTACCAAGTAGAATCACCAATATGTTGGTTACCCAACCTATATCTCAGTTTTCTAAATATTTGGAAGATCCTACAATTAAAATTATAGGAGGGTTGGCCAATGAATGGGAGATAGAATATACAATGTTCTCCCTTGCACTTTAGGCTCTACAAAGCCTAGTTTGGTACCTGTTTACAACACTTTTGGAAATGATCAACAAAGTCACATAGTAGTGTCAAGTAAATACAAATTTACACACATATTGATAAGGGTTTTAAAGATTATACACACATATGGTTTATCCCTTGTAGTACTTAAAAATTGATGTGAAGAATGCATTTATAATTATAAGTAATTATAGTTTTCTTGAGATTTGTCATTTTAGGAGTTCTTTGGGGTATGAGAATGCTCATAGATAGATCGGTGCCTATTTAGGAGAAAAAGAGTTAATATATTGTGCAATGCTTCACTCTAACACCAAATACTTCTGATGGTCATTTAAATTTCACTAAATATTACTACCTTGGTAGTAATATGACCTACTAATGGTAGATATGTGTGAAATCATACTTAGTAATCCCCCTATAATGTAAACAACCTTGTTATTTTCTATAAAAGCATTACTTCATTCATTAAACAAAATCTAACATAGATAATAACTCAATACAAAAAATGTGTATGAAGAAATTCATAATCCTTGATTATTATTTCAAAGAGATGTTTACATCACAACCTATAGACAAATTACACAGTATTACATGTTTTTTATATAATCTCTATCAGAGAATACATGCCATTACAAAAGACTTACATAGATATAATTGTTACTAAATTTTGTTCACACTAAATTTAGTTAGACCTATGTGTAGTTGTTTTAGGAAGAATAAAAGAAAACTTTGAGGTTATTACATTCAATGAATAGTTGATGTCTTGACAAAGCAAAGATAGATATTCATTTGTCAGGATAACCCATCAATCCAATCAGGACTGATGAATCATCATAACAAGTGAATCATGATGTCAAGGAATCAATCATTTAAGAAATATAGTTGATCTAACATAGTGTTATCTTTCAAGAGTTATAAGATAGATTGATTATTCAGTTGATCATATTTGAAAGAAAGAAAGAAAGATATTTATTTAAACTATCATTTCATGTCATATTTGGAGCATACATTCAGCATTTGTTACTCTATCCTATGCATTGATTGAAAAATAAATATACAGACATCAAGTGCATAAGATAGATTAACTGATCATGTTTAAAAGAGGTGTTCAAATGTGTCCCACACAAGCCGTGGGAGTAACTAAACTGAGCAATGCAAAAATATGCAAGATATACATCTAATGATAAAAGAAATAAGGAGGAACACATGATAAAATTGAATATCCATCATTGCCTGAGCAAGGAGGTTATTGAGCTAGTTGATAGTTGATCTTCAGTCCTCATCTTCAACTCCAGTTGTATCAGTTGTACCTACAAAAAATTGGGGAAAGTCCTGTAAGAGCTCTAGATATTTAATGTTATCATATGCTTTATCATGCAGACATATCAACTTGTCACATCAGACATTTCATATGAAAGATCAAATCAGACATGTCCATAAATCAGAATATCATGAAGAGGATCAATCAATTCCATCAAGTATGTTTTTATGCTAACTTGTTAGTTCACTGTGTAGGTATAGGAAAAGTAATGTTGCTGATTTGAAGACATTTAAAACATGTGGAGAAAATGTGGCTCCCACAATGGTTGAGCCCAACATGTTTCCTTTTATTCATTTGAAAAGGAATATCAGAATAAGACAGGATGCATCATTCAAAGTATATCATGCATCATTTAATCAACTTATAGAGAAAGTGTGTCATCATGACATTGATTACAGTTGATTGAAACAAATCAGATAAGTTCAGAATGTCTAAGTCAAATGGACAAGGTGCAAAAAATAGAAATACAGCCATGAAAAGGTATTTTTCTTGTTCATATCATTATCAAGATGCTTTATTGGTATCATATTTCAGGTCATAGTTCACAAAATTAGACTTAAGAAATGACAAAAATATGAAAATAAGATGAAGAGAAAACTTGTGATCAGATAAAGTATCATTTTACAAAGACATTATCAAGTTAATCCCTATCTATAGATGTTCATAATGGAACATAAATCTCAAATGTATTCTTGATTCAAGAGCCATTAAATATTAAGATTTATATACATAATGAACATGTGCAGATTAGTGAGAACAAATCATGCATTAAATGTTCAGGGATTAAATGGATAAAATTAGATAAACCAACTACAGTTTTAGAGAAATATCAAGTACAGGTATCATTATCTCTGACAGAATGGTAAAAATCTCTACAGATATCTGATACACAAGAGAGATCAAAACAGCAAGGCAGTAATACCTCTGACTGGTGACAGTCAAGTATTTCTTATTCATAATTTAGAGCAACTAATTGATTTAATGATGGAAGTGAAATAGTAGAAGACTCATAATATGTTATATGTTATAGTGATACTATTGACAGAGATACAAGACAAGTATTCATTATTTCATATACCATTATTTCTGATTGATACAGTTATGATAGGCATACGCCATGATGGAGGACAGGTAAAGAATAAATGATAGGTTAAACATGCTACAGAAAATGATCAAAGTGCCAAAGTAAATGTGAAAGAGTAGCATAATGAGAAGCATTTAACAGTTGACTAGTCAATACAAAATGAAATGCCAAGTTAAAATTCCATGCTCAAAAAATATATTCGTGTATACAAGACTGTTACAATATCTTTTTACAGAAAATGATATTTGTTATCACTCAGAGTGTTTAGAAGCCAGAGAGGAAGGTACAAAATTAGAGGATTAAGTCTCAAAGATGACAGAGAATATCTCTGTGTTATAAAAACTAGAACCCTAGTTCCAAGTTCCTGAATAGAGTCTTGTTTCGAAATGCTCAGAATAGTGAATAAATGTTATTTTCATGAAACCATTGAAGAGGGATAAAACCCTAACTCATTTTGTGCATGCAGAGAAAAACAATCAACATAATGTATGTTTCTGCCATAGCTGTGAAGAGAGGAACATGATTTATGTCTGAAAGAAGATACCCATATGATAAAATGAAAACCTTCATTTTTTAGGAAACACTTGTATTCAATTTCATGCATACATAGAAAAAAATAGTTATAGTGTGTCTCCAAGCATGGTCGTGCCTGAAAGAGAACTTTTATTTATACCCATATGGGTTTTTTATGAAACCCTAATATATTTTTAACATTACAGGAAAACAATGGTGCTACAGTTCATTTCTAGCATAGTCGTGCCTAGAAATCGCAAAAGATATGCATTTCTTGAAAACCCTTGTCAAAGATTTCAATGAAAATCTTCTTCATTTTTACAAGACAGTCAAAGAAGAAGTTTAGAACATGTGTTTTCTGGTATGGTCGCATGTGTAGATTGCATTTATGTGCAATTTTGAGCAAACCCTCATGTAAAAAAATTTGAAGACTTCGAGTTCATATAAGAGAAAAGCAGTAAAAGATGCTACAAAGAATGACAATAACCATGGCCATACAAAAAGAGAAGAATATTGAAAATACCCAGGTGGAAAAGAAGAAACCCTTATCTCCATTTTGCATTTTAAAAGATAGTCATGGATTTATAGTAAAGAAGAGAAAGAGAGTTACCTTCAAAATGAAGAGAAAGAATGCCATGTCGATGAGTTCATGGAGAGGTTTTTCTAGATTTTATCATATTTGCAGAAGGAAAACATAGAGAGGAAAAGAATATTGTCAAATAAATGCTATAGAAGGAGAAAGAAAAGAAGAGATGCCTACGGCCATTGCCATAGGAAACTACAAAAAATGAAAGAAATACCAGTAAAAAACAAAGATGCCATATTCACCATTTCCTGTCACTCTCTATAATTAGAAAATAATGAAAAATTGTAGAGTTTTCACCTCAGAGAACACAAAGAGAAGCCGAGGGAGTATCAAACCCTAATGCCATGGAAAGTTGCAGAGCAATGGTCGGGTAAGAAGAGGACATGAAATGACAAAGTGATTAGGGTTTTCTTACCCTTTTTGTTTGAAATCCCTTTTCTTCATTGTGTTTTGACTTTTCAAAATAATGCATTATTACCTTATCTAAAATGTCGATTGGGGTCACAACATCAATGATATGTCTCCTAGCAATCATGGTTAGGAAGGGATGACAGAATGTATCTCTTGCATTTTATTTGAAGTCAAATGGTGGTCAATAGAAGAATGGTAAGTATTATACATTATGACCAATGCAAATTCAAAAACAAATACTTATTACCTTGTGTCGACTATTATAGTCAAAATGATGTTCATATCACATGGTTGAAGAGTCATCATTTGAAGTCAAAGCCAAGGAGATGCATGAAGACAAATTAAGTTTACAAGGTGGAAGATAAGGTGGTAGAGGTATTATTGTTTTTGCATGAAGGAGATATGGAGAGGAAGAAGATATTTTTTGCATAATAATGCATATGGTGAGGTGGTAAGGTGACTTAGGGTTTTATCTTGCCTAAAGAAGATATATGGTAGTAAGGCCATTTTTGCATGGTAAATGGAGTGATAAGGAAGAGTTGGGTATTTATTTTCTCCTTGTGTAAATTGGAGTCATAAGGGTTTGTGATGTTATGCCTAGGTATTTTCATGCATTTTGATGATGTATTTTGGAGTGATAAGGGTATATTTTTTCCTTGAGGCATATTGGCATGCAAATAGATATATTTTCTCATAGGGGACTATAAGGAGATTTTATTTCCTCTAAAGTCCTATTTTTTCTCAAATCATGCAAATTAGGCATATGTAAATTGGAGAGATAAGGAGATTTAGTATTTTCATGCATAATTTTACAAACAAATCAAATGTAAATAAATAGTAAAGTAATATTCTTCAAATTACTTTATTATTTTCCACAAGTTGTAAAATCAAAAATAGTACAAGTTGTAACTAATAATAGAGTAATTATTTTAATTACTTTTTTTTTTACTCACAATCAATTTTGCAAATGCAAAATCATGCAAATCGATGAGTTGAGTTAGCTAAGCCATCTAGGGGATTCTTACATGATTTGAGGAGCATTTTTAGGGTTCTTGGTCAAACTTCTTGGTCAACCACATGGAGAGGGTCATCTTGGATGATGGAGAGACTCTAGGGATCCCAAGAGACTTCAATAGTTTAGTCAAACCATTCAACAAGCAAGGGGAATTTATTGTTTCACAATGGCAAAGTATCAAGGTTCTCAAGACATAGCCACAAGGCTCAACATGGAATGTGGCTCTGGATACATGATCTCTCTAAGAGTAGTCATTTCATAGGGTTCCAAATAGTCAACATAACCTTCCCAACCCAATGTTTAAGGTTCTGCAAGCATGGGATATATACTTTCTTCATAAGCCTATCATAGTCCTTGTAGCCCTATTTAGGGGGTAGTGGTCATAACTTCCTATAGAGATCTTGAACTGACTAACTCTAACCATTCATAGGAGTACTGACATGTAACTCACAATATACCATGGAATGACTTGTGATTCCTTTGGAATAAGTACCTCAAATAATGATTGGCAACCCTAACTAGAGCCCCAATTAGGCCTAATTTACAAAGAGACCACCCTTCAAAGACTTCATAGAACATGTTTGATCACATATAAATGTTAGTTGTGTGGAAAAACAATGGATTACATTAGTCTTTGGCTCCAATAGTGGACTGTACTGGCTTTGACAACTCGGGTTCCTTCTATTGGCTTGACACATGGTTTTGTCAAGACAAAACCATAAAATCTCTTCCTCCCATCCTGAAAATATTACAAACAACTAATAGGCAAGAGTACAATCCCATTCCATTGATCATTGGATGATGAGGAGTAGTGGAATGGTTATTTACCCATCGTTTTACTCAAAACCCTAAATCAGGGTTTGTTCGACCAGCTTGTAGGAAAACAACAATAACTTTGCTAAAGATCAATATCAAGGGCTCAAACCTACTTCAAATCAAATCTTACTCACTCCTCCTTTGAATCAACTTACATTGCGTCTATGACTATTCTGTACACAGGAGTACACAGTCTATAAAATAATGTTTTGACACAAAAATTGTACGAAAAGAACAAATATTATGCTTTATCCTTCAAATTCTTTAATAGTAACCTTCTCCAATGACTAGGATGAAGGTTTTAAACATGTGCACATACTTGTCAAGTAGTTGTAGGTAGTTTGGGGTCGATGGGAAGCAGAGAACTAACTCTGCAACCTCCAAACTGTCCCTTTTGTCTCCTTGTTACAACTACATACAAATGTAGTTTTTGTTTACAATGTGTATAATCACTTCACAATACTATTTCAAATGCCCCTAATATAGTTCCTACATACCATGAATGGTTAAAAAACATCAAAGAAATAAAATTCACTCCATCTTTACACTTATGGAGGATTTGACTATCATGGACCAAGTATGTCTTGACTGTCTTCACACAACAATTAGCATCAAAGCCATACAATGTGAGTGCAAACATGTTTCAAGGTGGTCATAAGGCCTTATTACAATCCACAAATGGTCTTCAAGACCTTATTGCAACAAAATCATAACAAGAGATTCAAGATAGGTCTCTAGGACCTATGGGTGCTCCTGCACCATTGGAGCTATTTTTGCTCAATTTGTGGCAGTTTGAGCCCTTTTTTTTAGGGATTTTTTAGTTTTCTCATGGATCACTTTGGAGGGCTTATTTTTAGAGGTAGTTAGCTACAGTTTCATTTTTGCATGCCTCTTAGAGAGAACAAACTATATATTGTAAAGAAAAACTTGGTTTTTTCTAGTTCTTGCATTCTTCTCTCTTTTACACATTGAAAGACAAGAGGTTTTGTAACTCATTTTTTGAGTTCTTGCCTTTTTGCTCTTTTACACTTTGAGAGAGAAGAAGGTTTTGTAGCTCATTTTTGATAGTTTTATGGAGATTATAGCAGGTTACAGGTCCAATTTCTTTGTTCTTATGCAATATCTCCTTTATTTTTTTGGAATCAAGTAGTTGCCTTTCCATTTAATGCTAACTGTATGAGGTGATTTGATGAAGTTTTACTGTGTTTAATTATCAAAACCTTTAAAACTATTGTCTCATTCTTACTTGAAGTATTAAGCATAGTAATATCATAGGTCTTAGGTTGTGTTACCAAAAATTGTTCTTTCATTGTTGTGAAAAACCTTTTCCTTCATAAAGAGTTTATTTTCTAGCCTTCCTTAGAAATACATTTGTGATATTTATGCCAAGATTGGATTGTGTGAGTTAGATTTCCAAATTCTATTGTGAACCAGGTTGCAAATTTTCCATCCTTATTAGGTGCATCACCAAATTTTACAGTTTTATTTCATTATAGTTTCCTTCTTACCCTTTTCCGAAACAAAAAATCATAGTTTTAAATAGAATATTTTAAGGGAACCAGCCCACAATCTGAAGGTTCAAACTCACTATAAGTTACCCATAGCCTGAGTTTGTCCCCATGTTTCGAAGGATTGTAGAGTGTCACAGCTTTGCATAAGTGTGCAATCCTCATCGACAACAATAACAAATATGTTATTCCTAATACAAACAAAAGAAAAACCCTATATTTTCTCCCTTTGTTTTTCCTACCTCCTTTACAAATTAAGTACATCCCCTTATATAGAAGAAGAAAGCATACAATCTTATAGGTGAGTGACATATGTCACTTTTACATTATACACAATAAACTCATGCATAACAAAAATGGGTGCAACAACTTGCAAACCATTTAAATACTATTATAGCATCTTGTTGCCAAGGTGACAAAGCAAGAAAGGCTAAGATAGTCTTGAACCACCCAAGTTGAGACACAAGCCATTTTTCATAGTTATGGTTATATTGGGTGATTTTAAAAGTTCTTCTCTCTTGAATATTCAATCCTTTTTGACAAATAATGTAGACTAGGACCCAACAAACTTCATCATCCCAAATCTCCTAGAAGTTAAGGATGACATAAGTGAGGTTGGTTGCACTAGAATCAATCAAGAGACCATAATGATCAACCTAGACATTATTAAACATGTCTCTGCAATGTGTACCCCTCACTAAGTTTCTAGTACAAGAAGATGAAGATGATATAGCTGAGATAGAACCATCTTATTGTAGAACAAAGCCACTAGGAAAAGATAGGGTGACATTGGCAACCAAAGATTTCCCTATGAGGGCCAACACACCACTTGCACCCACTGGCATGCATAAAAGAACACTAAAGGCTTTAGGGGAGGAATTGGAATGTATCCTTCTCTAATTGGAGCATGACAAACTGGAATTCTCCCATAGAGGAAGGAATGAACTTGAAAATATCCATTCTAATTCACTAGGAGTGTGCACATGGCACATTTTCATTTGGAGCCCAACCTAAGGGCCTAGTGGACCAGAAAATCTCCATTCCAATTCCACCCATTCTTAGAAGGACTTCATGTCTCTTTCATTGAATTCACACAATTGTAGCTAAGAGAACATTAAAAAACCCCACACAAACATAGGAAACATTATTATTGCCATCTAAAAATGTAAGGATTGAATCAACCTCTTTAGATAAATCAAAATCTAAATGATATCTTCTTTGAATCTATAATTTATTTTTATATTCAAAACCTAAGGTTAAATTATCCTTTGGCCAGGTTCCCAATCCTGGTTATATCTTCTTAGTTGTCCCTTATCCAAAATTGTATCATCTAAATATTTGTAGTACCCTAAATTATTGGTACATATAATTTGAATATTTAAAAATGTTTAGGTGGCATAAAGGATCCACATCACACCATGTACTTTTGTATCCATGCAACATATTCATCTTTTGACAGCCATTTATGTTTTAAAATCTTCACCACCTTATGTGTGTAAGCAATATATCATGCATCAAGGTGTACACTAATTTCCTTGATGAAGCCATCAAGTCCACGCTCTAATTCCAACAACTTGTCCAACCCAACATTGCAAAGGAATAGATCAACCTTAATTTCTTGTGTGATGGATGTGACTAGGGCTAGAGTAGTGTTGTAGAATTTAGATTTCCAATCATCTATAAATTTCACCCTATCATCACTATCAAGTATTGGAGGTAGTAAATAGTTGTCAAGAGCATTGAAACTACTTAACTTATCCCTCAACATCACATTAATTCTGCCCTTGAAACATAGAGATATCATTCAAGAGCCTTGCAATATCATGCATACATGCTATCTTAGTTGGAGCATCATGCTCAAATCTTACACTATTGTGTATATAACTCACTACTTGTACACATGGAATATACATACTTAGAATATCCTTCAAGAGTGCTTCAACAATGCCATGGCTATTGTAAGCCTTTATCAAATTATTATAACACACCCATGAATCATCAACCTTGTACAAAATACATGTCATTAGGTTATTTAAAATTTATTAACTAAGTTAGTGAGATCCTTTATACCTTTCTCGTTTGCTTCAACCATTGCATCTTGACATTTCTTCAACTTCTCCTTCAAATCTACCATTTTTAGTTTGAAAATATCCCTATCCTATTGTGACATATCACTTGAACTAGTAGAAGAAGTAGAAGGCTTTGATGTAATACTCTATGAAAGGGGAACTAATTATTTAATTATATTATATTCCTGCAGTAGCTTGACATAATCATATTTCAATGGGATAATGCTAGTTCGTCATGCTCCAAATGTAGAAGGATACATGCCAATTCCTCCCCTAAATCCTTTCATGTTCTTCTATTCATGTTGGTGGGTGCAAGTGGTCTGTTGGCCCTCATAGGGAAAATTTTCATCATCAATGTTTCCTTGTTCTCTCTTGGTGGCTTTGTTCCACAAGAAGATGGTGCTATCTCAGCTATAACATATTGATATTCATGTACTACAAAGTTGGTGAGGGGTTCACATTGCAGAGACATCTCTAATAATGATTGGGTGTATTTTTATGGTCTCCTGATTGAGTCTAGTGCAATTGACCTCACTTATGTCAGCCTCAACATATAGGAGATATGGGATGATGGCATCTTCTAAATCCTAGTCTCTGTGATGCAGGAGCATCCAGTGGTGTAAGGGAAATCTTGCATCACCCAAAAAAAGATGATGATTCAAAATGGTTGATGTTGTTTTCATTTCTTTTCAAAATTTGTTTTTTTGGTTCCATAATCACTTGAATAATGATGTAGAACTTTCAGTTTTTCCAAACTGTTATTTTTGGAAAGTTTCCATTTTGGTACATATGGAAGTGAAAATTGACATGAAGCTTCATAAATGAAAAATAAGACCTTTGGAGAAGGAATCAGGTAAATATCATTTGTGGTCTGAAAGATATTAAAGTTTATGTTTCCTAAAAAAACCCTAAAAAATTATTCAAAGTTACATTTGAGGCACTAAATGGCCCCATACAGGCCCAAAAATGGGTGGAATTGGTAGAGTGGATTCCTAGCACGTAGCTAACTCTACGAGATTTCTGGTGCTTTAAATGGTTCATCAATCGAACACCCAGATCAAAAGTTATGGCTCCCGGAAGTTGACCTATTTTTGGAGGGAGATGCAAAATTTAAAATTTGGCTGGAGGCCACTAAAAAGGGCTATTTATAACCATTTTTGGGAACCCTTTGCAGTATTATAGACAAGGGAGAAAGTTTGGAGTCAAGAAAAGGCAAGAATAAAGAAACCCTAGTAGATTTGAGGCTATAGAAGGCAGAAGGTTTCAGAGTCTAGAGATAGGAAGTTGTAATGTGTTGCAGCCTATGGAGAATTCATCCTCTGATTATATTGGAGCTTCTGTAATGTAATGTGTTGTCCAAATCAATAAAAGACCATTCATACTTTCTGTGTGCAATTTTTTTTGTTATGTGTTTTATGATTTACCCCCTTCATCAAGTGGTATCAAAGAAAGGGTTCCTAAGTGTGTAGACATATCATTGATCGTGAGGCAGTTTGCACAAGGACCTAAGGTTATGGGTTTGTTGTAGAGATCAAAATGCCACTATGAAGAAACCATGGTGGCAAAAATACTTTGACAAGAGAGGTTTTTAGAGCCCTACAAAAGCAAATCAATGCATTGCAAGAGGAGTTGCAAAGAGGGTTTGAACCAAGAACAAGAGAAGAAACCGAAGATGAAGCTAAAGAAGAGCTATTTGAGGAAGAATAAGAATCTATAGGAGATCTTGTAGAAGTTAGGTTTTTTAGGGCTATTTCAAAGATTGGAAAGAGACCAAGGATTGAAGTCTCTACCTATTTTGAGAATCTAGACCCAAAAGAGCCTATTGATTGGATCAATGATATGGAAGATCCATAATGGGTCAAGGTTGCAAAAACAAAGTTGAAGGGTCATGCCAGTATCTGGTGGAAGGATGTCTAGTTAGAGAGAAATAGAAGAGGAAAAGGAAAGATTACCAGATGGGATCAGATGGTGGACAAACTAAACAAGCAGTTCATTCCTATGGATTGAGTTGGAGTTGTTGAAGAAGCTACAAGGATTGTAGAAACATAACAAGTATGTCAAGGAGTATATAGAAGAGTTTTATAAGACTACTATTAGAATAGGATGCGTAGAGGCCAACAAGGAGACTAGCCCATTACATTAATGGGTTGAGGCCAAGTATTCAAGAGGAGTTGAGCCTGGTTAAAATGACCACCATAGAAGATGCATACCAATTTTCCCTAAAGGTGGAAGAGAAGTTGAATAAAAGATTCAAAAGCAAGCAAAGTGGAAGAAGTCAAGGTGGAAGGAGTGGTGGAAGATCCTATGGAGGTCGTAATGAAGATCAAAAGAAAAGTGAAGAAGCCGGCACCAGTCAAAATCAAAGAGGATATAATGCCTACTGCCCTTGTGACCAAAACAATGGTGAACAAAGAGGAAGAGGAAGAGGCAGACCTGGTAAAGGACTTGGAAGAGGAGGTTTTAGAGGAACCTATTTCCAATGTAGAGAAGAAGGGAATCAAGCATACGAGTGTCCACCACATCAAGGAAGGAAAAATAGGAGACCTGAAGGTAATGCACGAGTTTCACATGTAGATGAGGATATGCAGTCTGAGCATTCTAAAGATACTAAAAGGGGAGAAACCCTAGTTGTCAAAAGAACCTTATCGATGAGGAGAAAGAACTAGATCAGAGGAAAAGTTTATCCTATACAAGGTGCAAGTGTAAAGGTAATTGTTGTGATATTATTATTGATAGAGGAAGCACTAACAATCCTATTTCATAGGAGATGGTTAACAAGTTGAAGTTGAAAAGAAGAAAGCATCCACATCCATATCCAATTGCATGGTTGCAGAGGGACCATAGAGCTTTGGTCAATGAATAGTGTTTAGTCAAGTTCAAGATTGGGGATTACCATGATGAGGTGTTGTGTGACATCATACTGATGGATGTATGTCATATACTATTGGGAAGGCCGTGGAAGTATGATAGGTGTGTTTTCCATGATGTCCATGCAAATACCTGTTCTTTGATAAAGGATGGAGTTCATCATAAGTTGAAACCCTTGAAGGACATGGAAGAAAAGGTATGTAGTACTACCATAATTTGCTTGGTAAATGGTAGGAGATTTTTGGAGGGTATGAAGCATGAGCATCATTGCTTTGCGTTGATTCCTAAGATTGGCTAGGAGAAATGTGAAGATGTACCAGTAGAAGTCTTAGATCTGTTGGATGAATTTTAGGATATTGTCTCTAATAATGTACTAGAAGGTTTACCACCAATGAGGAAGATAAGTCACCAAATGGATTTGATACTAGGATCTAGTTTTTTGAATAAGGCAACCCATAGAATGGCTCCTGTAGAGAATGAAGAGCTAAATAGACAAGTTCACGAGATGTTAAGGAAGGGACTGATAAGGTAGAGCCTAAGTCCATGTGTAGTACCTACAGTACTAGAATCAAAGAAAGATGGAGAGTGGAGAATGTGTACAGATTCGTGAGCCATCAATAAGATCACAATCAAGTACATATTTTCATTGCCTAAAATGGATGACAAAGTGGATTGTTTGAGTGGAGCCAAGTGCTTCACAAAGATTGACCTAAAGAGTGGGTATCACCAAATCCAAATCAGAGAAGGAGATGAATGGAAGATAGCCTTCAAGAGAAAGGAAGGTTTGTATGATTGGTTAGTCATGCCATTTGGGCTAGCCAATTCATTAAGCACATTCATGTGGCTCATGAATGAGGTATTGAAAGAATTTTTGGGAAGTTTTGTTATTTTTTATTTAGATGACATTTTTATTTTTATTAAGACTTGGGATGAGCATTTGTTTCATATTAGAAGAGTTTTAGAGAAGCTTAGGGAGGAGAAGTTGTTGATTAATATGAAGAAATGTAGTTTTGCAAAGAAGGAGTTGGTATACCTAGGATTTGTCGCCTTAGAGGATGGTCTTAAGATGGACCCATAGAAAGTAAGGGCTATTATTGAATGGCCTACACCAAGGAGTGCTACAAAGGTACAATCTTTTCATGGTGTGGCAGGTTTTTATAGAAAATTTATCAAGAATTTTAGTAGCATTTGTGCACCCTTAACTGAGACAATGAGAGGGGATAGAAAATAGTTTAAATGGACTATAGGAGTAGCCAAGAGTTTTGATACATTGAAGCATAAAGTCACAAAACAACATGTTTTGGCACTTCTAGATTTTAATAAGGTATTTCAGGTAGATTACAATGCTAGTGGCAGTGCTATAGGAGTTGTTTTGAGTCAAGAAGGTAAGTCCATTACCTATTTCAGTGAGAAGCTTAATGATACCGAGAAAAAGTATTATGTTTATGATCAGGAGTTTTATGCTATAGGTCAGGCTTTGAAGAAATGGAGACATTATTTGTTTCCAAAAGAGTTTGTTTTATACAATCATCAGGCTTTACAATATCTTAATAGTTAAGGAAAGTTGAACTAGAGGAACTTAAAATGGGTTGAGTTTTTGCAGAGTTATACTTTTTTTTTGAAGCATGAGAGTGGGAAGTCCAATAGAGTTGCAGATGCCTTGAGCAGAAGGCAAAATTTGTTGATAGAAATGAAGATAGAGGTTGTTGGGTTCGATGAACTCAAAAGTTTGTATCCAGAAGTTCCAGATTTTGTAGAGGCTTGGAAAGCTTGTTTGGAACCTATTACTTTGGATAGGAAAAAAATGTCAGATTTCATAATCCAAGATGACATGTTGTTTAGAGGAAGTCATTTGTGCATTCTGAGGAGTTCCATGAGAGAGAACCTAATTAAGGAGAATCATAGTCGGGGACTAGCTAGACACTTTGGTTGAGATAAGACTATTACTATTGTTGTTTAGCATTATTATTGGCCTCAGTTGCAACAATATGTGAGGAAATTTGTGCAGAGTTGTAGAGTGTGTCAGATGGCAAAAGGAACAATTTAGAATAAAGGGCTATATCAGCCATTACCTGTACCAGAGAGGCCATGGGATGATATTAGTATGGATTTTGTTCTTGGTTTACCAAGGACATAGGGAGGACATGATTCCATTTTTGTGGTGGTGGATAGATTCTTGAAGATGTTACATTTTAATCCTTGTAAGAAGACTAATGATGTTGTTCATATTGCATAGTTATTTTTTAGGGATGTGGTAAGACTACATGGTCTACCTAAGAGCATAGTTTTAGATTGAGACACCAGGTTTCTTGGTTATTTTTGGAGGACACTGTGGAAGAAGTTGAAGATAGATTTGAAGTTCAGTTCTGTACACCATCCACAGACTGATGGATTGACGAAAGTGGTGAATAGGATTTTGGGTAACCTACTACGATGCTTAGTAGGAGATAAGCCTAAGGGATGGGATTTGATTTTACCACGAGTAGAATTTTCTTACAATAATTTTGTCAATATGAGTATAGGTAAATCACCATTCCAGGTTGTTTATGGGAGTAGTCTAAGAAATACTTTAGAGTTAAGGAAGATGGACGAGGAAGAAAAGACAAGTGTCGAAGCTAAAGACTTTGCAGAACACCTAAAGAATTTACATGAAGAGGTGAGAAAGTACATTAATAAGATGACTATTTAGTACAAGGCTAAGGAAAATTAGAAAAGGACATATAAGGAATTTTAGGTTGGAGATGAAGTCATGGTTCACCTAAGAAGATAGTGGTTTCTAGTTGGAACATATAATAAATTGAAGATGAAAAAGTTTGGGCCATGTAAAATCTTGAAGAAGTATGATTCAAGAAATACATATGAGGTAGAGTTGCCTAAAGAAATTAACATTTCACCTATTTTTAATATTTTAGATTTGATAGAGTATCATGAAGGAGGAATTGAAGAAGGATTAATAGAAACACAGTGGAATATTCCAACACCTACTTCAGAAAAGAAGGAGATAGAAGAGATCTTGGATAGCCATGTGGGAAGAAGTAATCGAAACAAGCAATATGAAGAATACCAGGTGAAGTGGAAAGGAAGGCTTGTTTAAGATTCTTCTTGGTTGTCTAAGGTAGAAGTTGACCATTTGGGGTTTTCCTCAAACACTTGAGATGTGAAAAGGTCAATTCTCAAAATTACCTTGGCTATCTGATGCATGAGCATCTAGTGGTGTAAGGGAAATCTTGTATCACCCAAAAAAAGATGATGATTCAGAATGGTTGATATTGTTTTCATTTCTTTTCAAAATTTATATTTTTGGTTCCATAACTGCTTGAATAATGATGTAGAATGTTCAATTTTTCCAAATTGCTAAAAATAGCAAACTGCTATTTTTGGGAAGTTTACATTTGGACATGTATGGAAGATAAAATTTACAGGAAGCTTCGTAAATGAAAAATAAGACCTTTGGCGAAGGAATCAGACAAATATAATTTGTGGGCTGAAAGATATTAAAGTTTATGTTTCCCAAAAAACCCCTAAAAGTTATTCAAAGTCAGGTTTGAGGTACTAAATGGCCCTGTACAACCCTGAAAATAGGTACAATTGGTAGAGTGGATTCTAAGTGCATAGAGCACTTTGTGAGCTTTTTGGTGCTTCAAATGATTCATCAATCGAACACATGGATCAAAATTTATGGCTCTCAGAAGTTGACCTATTTTTGGAGGGAGATGCAAAATTCAAAATTTGGTTGGAGGCCACCAAAAAGGGCTATTTATAACCATTTTTGGGAACCCTTGGCAATAGTAGAGACAAGTGGGAAAGTGTCGAGTCAAGAAAAGCTGGGAATTATAGAAACCCTAGTAGATTTGAGGCTACAGAAGGTAGAAGGTTCTAGAGTCTAGAGATAGGAAGCTATAATGTGTTGCAGTTTGTGGAGAATTCATCCTCTAATTGTATTGGAGCTTCTATAATGTAATGTGTTGTCCAAATAAATAAAAGAACATTCCTATTTTATGTGTGCAATTTATATTGTTGTGTGTTTTATGATTTATCCCCTTCATCACTCTATCATTTGTTAATGGGGCCTAAAGATTCAATAGAGGAGCTCTTTCACACTTACCCACTACCACCATAACTACCAATGGTAAATTGTGTATAAACTTGGGTGGTTCAGGACTATCTCAACCTTTCCTACTTCATCACCTTGGCAACGAGATGCTATAATGGTCTTCAAACAGTTTTCAAGTTATTGCATCCATTTTTGTTACATGGGAATTTATTGTGTCTAATGTAAAAGTGTCATGTGTGACTCATCTATAAGTTTATATACATTCTTCCACTATATAAGCTCATGTACTTCATTTGTAAAGGGGCTAGGAAAAACGAAGGGTGAAAATACGAGATGCTATAGTTTCTTTAGTCTATATTAGGATGAACATATTTGTAATGTCTATGTAAGTATTCTAAAATGATATGTATTCTCTAATAGAGGTTATATTAAAAACATACATGTGATACTGTGTAATTTGTCTCCAAGTTGTGATGTAAATATCTCTTTGAAATAATAATTAAGAATTATGAATGTCTTCATACACATTTGCTATATTGAATTATTTGTTGTGTTAGATTTTGTTTAATGAATGGAACTTAATGCTTTCATGGAAAATAATAAGGTTGTTTACATTATAGGTGGATCGTTGAGTATGATTGCATATGTATTAGCCATTAGTAGGTCATATTACTACCAAGGTAGTAATATTTAGTGAAATTTAAATGACTATTAAAAGCATTTGGTGTTAGAGTGAGGCATTGCACAATATATTGACTTTGCGCTCCCTAAATAGGCACCAATCTATCTTTGAGCATTCCCATACCACAAAGAAGTCCTAAAATGACAAATCTCAAGAAAACTATAATTTACCTGTAATTATTTGCATTCTTCACACTAATTTTTGAGGACTATAAGGGATAAACTATATGTGTGTATAATATTTAAAAGCATTGTCAATATGTGTGTAAATTTGTATATACTTGACACTACTCTATGACTTTGTTGACCATTTCCAATTACTATCATAAAGGGGTATCCACCTAGACTTTGCAGAGCTTGAAGTCAGTAAGTGCAAAAAGATGGGGGGCCAAAAAGTGGCCAAATTATTTTTTTTTAAAATAATGCAAAACGCAAGCACGTTATAACGCGAGCGCGTTTTAACTTGTTATAAATTAAAAAAAAGGTTATCTCATTTCATTTCTTTTTTCTCCTCTATACCCGCGGCCTACAAACCCTAGGAAGCGTGCTTGCATTTTGCAAAACTCAATTCAACACAAAAATCTTATCAATTCATCGCCAAAATGCCACCACGACGTCGAGCATGCCAAAGGAGTAAGTTTTATTTATTTTTTTGTTTGAATTTGTTTCTAAATAGGTAGGTTTGAGTTGATTTTTCATGTATATTTCATTAATTGTTAGGAAATGTTAATGCACCTCCTCCTCCTCAAAATCCACAAAATCCTAAGGAGGAAATACTTGGGGAACAACAACCTCCTCCATCCATTCCTAGACATGCCCCTGGAACACGAGAAAATATAATGGGGCAAATTGAAAACAACAAAAAAGAAATTGAAGATATAATTGCAAGGTTCAAAGATCCTTCCACTTTAACCTTGCATAGGTCCACGCTTGCTAAATCTCTTGAATCTATGTTATCAAATGTAGATTCAATTAGCAAGCAAATAACTAGTTGGATGGATAAGAGGAGAGGATTTAGAGACTATTATGCAGACAAGCTGTCATACCAAGATGTGAAAAAATTACAAATTACAAAATTAGACTTGTGTTCGATTTTCACAAACCCACAAACAAATCAACATCCACCCATTACATGCAAGATGTTCCCTATCCATTGGTGCAACAACCAAGTGATAAGGGACAATTTTGGGCAGAGGTGGTGGATATTTTTGACCATCCTCCATGCAATAATAATGAGGTCCCACAATACTTTTTGAGGAAACGCTACTGTGAGTTTGTCCTCAATAAAGTGCCAAACTATTTTGATATGCGGGACTTCCAGGGTAGAAGTGGGGGGTCAGCACAAGATAGACTAGGGGCACGTGTTGACCCACAGTGGGTAGTGAGACGAGTAATCAGTAGACCAGCCCATGAGCATGTTTCTATCCCTTCCATTGTGAAGGAGAGTGTTGAGGTTGATACACTTTAGTCCATTAATTCCTTGACCCAGAGCATCATAGAGCATGTCAGTCCTATAGCACAAAGTGGGTTGGGAGATAGTGCGAGGAGTAGGGTCCCACCCCATACTTGTCAGACTTGCGGGTCATCCTGTGGTTATGACCCCATGGATAGTCATGACGCAGGTACACAGGCTACATCTGTAGCTGAGCAGATGGTGATGACAAATACCCTCTTGAGTGAGACTTACGGCCTTGATACTCAGGTAAATATTAGCAAGTTTATTGAATTTAATTTATTAAACTTTATTTTTGAAATGCAAGATTAACTAATTTAGTTTGATGATTTTAATGAAATTTCAGGGTCATAGTGTTGATACAGTTTTCAGTGGTTCTCCACCCACATATTACACTAGATCATCTACTGTCGGGGTATGTAACTAGTAAACAATTATAAATATTACATGTGAATAGCATCGTTATATGAGTGGTATTCTAATATCTGATTTTAGATGTTGAATAGGTTAATATTGGAGATTTCATGGCAACACCTGCTAGCGGTGGGAGACTTCAAAGCTTCACGGAGGTAATAAAATAAATAGTTTAATGAATGAATTGTACTTACTAGATTTTTGTATGTAACTTGTGTGCTTTATTGTGTGTACTTCCATGTTTAGATGAACGTGTGTGTATGTTAGGAGCCATGATTTGCATCACAATTATAGTTTTTGTAATTTAATAATGTTGTTTTATTTCCAGATGATGCAGGCTACGGAGACACCTCCCGATGTTCAGAGGGCAATGGAGCATGGTGTGACCTTTGCGATTCATAGCTCCATGGCATTGATAGGGGTATGAGGCAAATTAGTAAATTTTAATTTACATTCATTGTTATAGTTGTTTATTTTTGAAAAATCAAAAGATTATTGATTTGAAGTTTAATTTCTATCTGGATGGTTTCTATAGGACATGACATCACCATGGCCTATTCCTACTATTGAGGTAAGTGAGGAGATAGATTATATGTTAGTGGTAAGTGATTATTTTGTTAAATGTTTCATTTTTTATAACATGTAATTTCTATATATTAATGTCTATACTTTTTATTGTAACAGCTAAAGATGCAGGAAGAACTAAATAGGAGGAGTAGCCCTCGGGTTCATAGTAGACCACCCACATGCGCGTCTCCATCCCCTAGAAGATCAAAGGCTACCTGTGATCTATTCTCTTCACCAACTAGAGGGGAATGACTTTTTATTGTGTTCCTTTGTTGTATGCCTATATGGCATTTTTGGACATATATTTTGTATTGTATATAGTTGACATTGTATGCCTATATGGCATTCTTGTAAGCCTATATGGCTATTTTGTATATATGTTATACTTATATCGACAGATATTGATGTATGCCTATATAGATATTTGGTTAATACAAATCTTTTTAATTGATGGCGTCCATACTTGCATTATAAATCCACATTTGAATGGATATTTGTAGATGGCTACTTCAAATATTTAAAGTCCAATTGTATTACATAGGATGTTTGTTGATCTAATAAGATAGCTATTGTTATTCAAGTATCACCTAAACCTCGTTTTGGAACTAAAAGATAAAAGTTATATTTAAAAAAAAATGAATCATCATGTTGAACAGAAAATATTAATATTCTTATAAGTTGCTCAATTAAAAATATTCAAATGAGTATGCTAATCCATATTCTTTATGAGTTGGTCAATTGAAAATATTTCTTAATTTCTTGTTATTATACCATATTGGGATGCAAAGAGTATGTTTGTTGTTTTGAATAAGATAGTCAAAATCATATGCTTATGAGCACCTGATGACCATTGTGGTTATTAAATGTAATTCCTCTTGCATATAAGGTGAGGTTATGAGATTACATTGAGTCTTACCTTGATCATCATCTAAGGCGCCTTGCCAAGGAGGTCTTGAGCAACATAAACCTTAGGTGCAATTTCTTACTTCTACAATCAAATTTGAGCACCTAAGGAGTGGATTGGTGATGGACATCACTTTGAGCACCTTAAAAGTATTTGAAGGTTTGAATTGGTGAATGATAGCACCTAAAGGTCTTAGAACCAACTAGAATAAGGAATTGAAGAATGAGTTAACCACTTTGAGTGCCTTGAAGGAGAGAAGTATGTATATGAAGATTGATTGAATGTTTGGAGTTTAGGCGCACTTTCCTTGTCATCTAATCACACATTGTCACCTAGGAAGAGTTGACATGAAACAATCCTTTGAGTGGACTCCTTGATGAGATCTCTCCCATTGCTTAAACTTGTTGAAATGTTAAAAGCTAAGTCAAATGGATTCTAGGTACTCTTTGCCTTCAGAATGACCTTGAATTGGCACCTAAGCATAACAAGAGAGTTTAAATCCATTCAATATGGCACCTTGTAAGAGGAGAACTTAAGAGCATGAGACTAGATGGTATTTAAGAGTCAAGATCATCAAAATCCAAAGAAATGGGCTAAGTAAGCTAAGGCGCCTTTGCTTGTCATTCAATACCTCCATGAGCGCCTAGATTGAAATTGCATCCAAGGACATCTAAGAGTAGGCACCTAGAGGGGAAAAGTCATCCTAAGACCTTCATAATTATTTAAAGCATAAAAAATGCCAAGTATAAAGCTTCATGATGTTGGGCACTCTTTCACCTCCATATAGATCTAGATTGGTGCCTTAGATAAAGTATCACAAATCTATATCATTGAGTAAGTTCCAAGAGAGAAAGGCTTACTTCAAGCATGTTCAATCATTCAAGGTCTTACAAATAATGAATAGAGCCTAAATTGATGCTAGGCACCTCCTCTTGTCTCTACTATCTAGTTTTGGCGCCTAAGGAGAAACTGCATCTAGTGAACTCATTAATTGGCGCCTAGGAGGAAAAGACCTTAAACTTACATTATTGAGTCAGTACTTTAGAAATTGAGCCATTCCTAGTCAATTGGAGTCATAAAATATCAAATACAAAGTCAAATTGAACTTAGGTGCCCCTTCATGTAATTTGCCACCATCATGAGCGCCTAGATCTAGGAAGATCATCCAATTGCGCTTAAGAATAAGATACAAGTCCAAGACCTCAAATTTGAGTGCTTAGAAGTGTGATGGATTGAAGAAGCTACATTGGTGCCTAAGGGTAAGTTGTATCTAATGACATCACCTAATAGAGCACCTAGGAGGTATAAAGCTTAACATTGACATGAGGACATGCGCTTAGTAAAGGAGAGTTTCTCAAACATTTAAACATGTGAATGAAGTCATAGAAATGCACTAAGTCATCTAGGTGCCATTTTCCCCTTGTGTACCCTTACATTTGCGCCTAAGAAGAAGTTGCTTCAATTCATTGGAGTGTTTGAGTATTGAGGATTTTTTAGCAATGCTTTGCAACTTTACACTGCCTCCTTCTGACGATTTTTGGGGCAGCAGAAAACCTTTCACCATGGGAAAACACCTCAGAGATATAAAAAACTGAGAGAGGTTATTGTAGAAGCACTCTACATGATCGCGTTACCTTAGATAGAATGTTTCTAAGTGACACAATTTTCAAGTAACATCTCATCAAATATTGCTGCCTTTTTGCACTTTGGACTCTTTAGGGATATTGTCGGTACAATTTAGCTCGGACTGTTTCGACATGTTTGGGTGAAAAATAGGACCATGCCTAGCATAAATGTACCCATCTAGACACATTGGAATAGTCATTTTGGTCACATCAAGAGTAGGATGAAAGTTACACCCCTTTGCGACTTTACACTGCCTCCTTCTGACGATTTTTGGGGCAGCAGAAAACCTTTCACCATGGGCAAACACCTCAGAGATATAAAAAATGAGAGAGGTTATTGTAGAGGCACTCTACATGATCATGTTGTCTTAGATGGAATGTTTCTAAGTGACACAGTTTTCAATTAACATCTCGTCAAAGATTGCTGCCTTTTTGCACTTTGGACTCTTCAGGGATATCGTCGGTACAATGTAGCTCAGACTGTTTCGACATGTTTGGGTGAAAAATAGGACCATGCCTAGTGTAAATGTACCCATTCAGACACATTGGAATAGTCAGTTTGGTCGCATCAGGAGCAAGATGAAAGTTACACCCCTTTGTAACTTTACACTGCCTCCTTCTGACAATTTTTGGGGCAACAAAAAACCTTTCACCATGGGAAAATGCCTCAAAGATATAAAAAACTGAGAGACGTTATTATAGAGGCACTCTATGTGATCACGTTGCCTCAGACGAAATGTTTCTAAGTGACACAGTTTTCAAGTAACATCTTGTCAAAGATTGCTACCTTTTTGTACTTTTGACTCTTCAGGGATATCATTGGTATAATGTAGCTCGGACTGTTTTGACATGTTTGGGTGAAAAAAAGGACCATGCCTAGCGTAAATGTACCCATCTAGATGCATTGGAATAGTCAGTTTGGTTGCATCAGGAGCAGGATGAAAGTTACACCCCTTTGCAACTTTACACTGCCTCCTTTTGACGATTTTTGGGGCAGCAGAAAACCTTTCACCACGGGCAAATACCTCAGAGATATAAAAAACTGAGAGAGGTTATTGTAGAGGCACTCTACATGATTGTGTTGCCTTAGATGGAATGTTTCTAAGTGACACATTTTTTGAGTAACATCTCATCAAAGATTGCTGCCTTTTTGCACATTAGACTCTTCAAGGATATCGTCGATACAATGTAGCTTGGACTGTTTCGACATGTTTAGGTAAAAAATAGGACCATGCCTAGTGTAAATGTACCCATCCAGATGCGTTGGAATAGTCAGTTTGGTTGCATTAGGAGGACACCAAAAATGCATAACATGATGATGTCAAAATGTGTATATGTGTAAAAATGCAGCAGGAAATTAAAAAAGACAAACCTTACAAATTAATGTGCATACTTACAACTCAATGTAACATGAGTTTACAAAATCAATGTGAATACTTACAAATTAATCCAATGAACCATCCAGGTCTGCTCTACTCTTTATTGTGTCAAGTATTGCTTCATGGTCAGACTCACGCACCTTCCACAAGATTTTGTTCAAAGGTCTACCCCAATACTTTATCAAATGAACATTGGATGCCACGACAAGGTTTGAGTAATGAAGAATTTTCTGATGCATGTCAAAGTTCTGAAATAGCCAAACATTAACACTCTTATGTGGGTACCTTCTAAGCCATGTTCCAGTAATAACCACTGAGCCTATAGGGTATTTGATGTTTTCTCCATCTGTAACAGGGGCCTCCAATTTCTTTTTGGCCTCAACACGACATAAGTAATAATATGTTCCCTCTTCATTATTTTCATCTGTAATAACTGCATATACATGCCCTACATTGATATGTGTACCAAATTAGATGAAATTAGTCAACATTACAAAAACACTACAAAGTAAGATGACATTACCTGGTTGAACTAGATGAAATTAGATGCATATACATGCCCTATATTACCTGGTTGAACTAAATCTGATATGTGGTCAAAGTCAACTGATGATTCCATCTGTGTTAGTTCTAGTGCCATTGGGGGTCAATACGTGTCAAGTGGGCTAAGATAACTTAACTGCCATTCATCAACCCACTCCTTTGACTCACACTCAACCCTGACTTGAATTGTACAGGAAGAACATAAGCATGACATCTTTTGCGTATGGATACTCCATGAACCTTCAATTGAGCTTCTGAAAGAGTGCATCTCATTTGATCCTGTTAGTGTACAATAGTCCTCATATGGTGCATTGTTAGTATCATCTATCAAACAAAAAAATCTACGAACTGAAGACTTACCTTCATTACCTGGACCCATGGAAGCATTACACCACTTGACAATCGATTTTACATCTATCAACTTTGCATTATCTTTATACTTTAACTCTTCTTGTGCTATGGCTCTTTTGATACATGCTCCCCCTTTCCATGCCTGACCTCACAAAAGTTCCACATATGCTGAATACCTGTAAAATTATGCCTCCTACTCAGCCAATAGAAATTCTGCGAGTTCTTGAATTGTGACGCACAATTATCTGACCATATGATATGTTGACTGAACGATATGCCCCTTCTAGCCAAATCATTGTAGAACACTTGAAAACAACCTTGCACAAACTCCGTAGAATGTGTGCGATCATCACTAATATAGAAATTATACTCCCTTATGATCTTTCTGTCATCCTTTGTACTATCATTCGCATGAATGAATGCGATGTACACAAATATAGAAACCTGTGTGGAGTTGTAATATTGTGATTGTACCTCACGTTGTGGCTGTAGACTGTAGTTCTCTGCAAAGTTGATGATTGAAACAATGCTACCAACCGGAAATGTGTCCTTGCATAACTTGAATTGCAAGTCCAACCATCAAGCTCTATGAGCATGTCTTGCATACTCATACACTATGATGTCACAAAATATAGGCATAAACTGATACACTGGAATCTTTTCAATAACCAATTCACACCTCTTTGCTTCTTTACCATCTTTTGTATTGTATGCCACTATTTTATACTTGCCAAACTCTACTAGTTCATTTCCAACTGCATGTGTTCTTTCCATATGTTCACATATTGGCAAATGTTGCAAGCCACCGCAATGATGACATGTGCCATCCAAGCATAATTTCTTGTAGAATATTTGACCTTCCTCTCTTTCACATAAAATTCTTGATATGAAGTCTCTTGAAGATGTTGGTGGGGCACATATGGCACAACCCTGCAAAACATTGTTAGTATGCATATCTAAACATATAGACCTATAAACATCAAAATGGTTAGAAAATTCAATATGTAATCTACAACAACAAGTAGTGCGTGTGTGATTTATCTTGACATAGAAAGGTTTTAGCATTTCCAAATATCTTTGACAAATTTTAATTTGAGGATACTTCTCTAGAAATTTACTAGAAAACTGTGTTTGAGTCTCATCCAAAAAATGCTTTGGATGTGACTCATGGTTCTGGCTACTAATTCTCCTTCTTACTACGTCCCTTTGATTCAGAGATACCCTTGTGTAATTCTTCCAAAAGTCTTCAATTAGTGATCTCAATGCTTCAACAATTGGTTTATCTTTTCATGGTAGTCTCCTTGAGAATGCCCATAATTCATTGGCATTAGTCTCCTCAATTCTTTGGTGTCTTCCAATGGCTCTTGATAAAGTTTTTCTATTAATTCTCAATTCTTGACTCGTCTTTCTAATGAGACGAGCTTTCCTTGTTTGACTACTTACTATAGTCGATGTAATCACACGCCGTGTTGCATTACTATCTTTTGTGCATGAGGTGTTACTCACACTCTCATACGCACTCATTAGATTCTTGACAATAGATTTTTCACTTGAAGCCTCTGATGTTCTCAACCCAAGAATCTTCATGATGGACCTATACTTTATACTTCACATCATTTCAATGAATAGTTGACATCTTGCAGTCTCATTTAACTTTTCAAAGAACAATCTCCAAATCTTATGAGCATATCTTATACAAGTGCATTTTGGAATCTTACCTTCCATTGGCTACAAAATATTCTCATCAATATCAATCAAATACTTTGGCTTTCTATGCAAAATTCTAGGTGGTGTTAAGTTAGGTAAATTCATCTCAACATTAGGAATTTCATCAATATTTAAATGAGATGGGCTAGATGGCATACCTTCGATCGAAGATGGAATAGATGATATACCTTGAGGTTGAGGTGGGAACGATGGCGTACCTCCTTCATCACATGTGAGTGATGATGTACTCTCAACTTGAGATGTGGTAGATGGTGTCCCTACATGTTGACTTGTGGTAGAGGACATGTCTCCAACTATGGTATTCAAATCTCTCGTAGCAAGAAGTTTTTGCATTTGTTCTCCTTATGCCGCCAATACCATATCTCTTTGTGATGGTTGTGGTTCCTCTTCAATTGACATGTCTTCATTTATCGTGTCCAATTTCCTCTTCTCACAAAATTCCCTCATAGCCACTGCTTTCTTTGCATTCTTAGCTTCTATCTCTTCCTATGTTGGTTTAATTCTTGATCGTTTCTTCGGCATGACGGAGAATTTGTCTATAGCATGATAAAGAGACTAATATTAGTTCCTAAAAAATTAATACAAGATAATAGTGGGATTGTATTTTTATTATGTTGTAAGGATTTATTCTTGTATAGTTTGACATCATGGTATGTTAAGGTCTGTTTATTACACATAATTATTAAAGAGCCCAAGTGTAGAAAATATACATGGCATCATGTGAGATTGTAGGTTGCTTTCTTGATTGGGAATGTGTCTATTTTAAACATGTATGATAAAGCATGATAAATTAATTCAAATAGAATTAAGGAAAATGTAAAGAACATGCATGTAAAGACTTCACATACCTAAAAAATGAAGATTCGAATGGAGAGAGTACCCAATTATGTAGTGGTTTTTTCTTCTTGCATCAAACTCCTCAACAATTTGAGTTTTTCACCACTTTCTTCCTTTTCAATGTTAAATTGAATAACACTCAAATATAATTACTAACAACAATACTATTAACCAATCTATAATGTTAAATTCCTAAAATGGAATCACAATTAACATTGCAACACTACAAAAATTAAAACTTGAATAGATATATATCAAATTTGGTGTGAAAACTATGTTATTTCCTCCTTCTCAAGTTGGCAAGGCAGAAAAGGTGGTGGAAAGATCATGCAAAGGTGGTAGAATGTGTAAAATGTGCATGTGAACTTCCCAACAGCATGAAAGAACTTTTTTGTTGGAGCATGCGCAAAATTAGTATGAAAATAGAGCATGTGGGCCTAGATCACGGGGGTCAACACTTTTTTACCATTTCTATAGTAGGACAAAACGCGAGCGCATTATAACACGCTCGTGTTTTGTCCTGCTATAGATTAATCCATAAATATTTTACCTATCTCACCTTCGATAGGACCTTTACAATATCTCACGTCTAGTTCCATTAGCTCATGTTTTATATCTCACCTCTAGTGTCATCAGTGTAACAAGCCTCTCAAAGGAGCTCTTGAAACCTGCACCGATCAACAGTGTTAGGCTGATCAAAGGCATATCAGGGAAAAGTGAAAGGAGATCTCGCTGAAGGATCAAAGGTATTGGAGAGACAAGGGGTATCTTACACCGATCCATTGGAAGGAAATAATGTATCAGCGACTCTAAAGTGAGTCCCACCGATAGCATTTGTCACACTGAAGAAGAGAAGGATCATTGGTGCATCAGTCCAAGCATATAAACATCCGCTAATGACAAAAGTCTCACCGAAGGTGATTGGTATTATTGTGTTACCAACAAAGAAAATCAAGGTTGACACTGGAGTGTGTCCATCGGTGCATCGACCTGAGTTCGTAGGCATTCACTGATGAAAAGAGTCTGGGAGACAAGTATGGTTTGACCCTAAACCCTAAACCCTATCCCTAAACCCTCAACACTATACCTTAAACCCTAATCCCTCAACCCTCAACCCTAAACCTTATCCCTAAACCCTAATCCCTAAACCCTAATCCGTCGTCCCTCAACTCTAATACATCATCCCTAAATCCTAAATGCTATCCCTATTCCTAAACCCTCAATGGGTTTGATACTATACCTTAAACCCTAATCCCTTATCCCTAAACCCTCCAACCCTATCCCTAATCCTTATACCCTTGACACTCTACTTTAACCCTAATCCATCGAACCTCAACCCTATCCTAAAACCCTTAACCCTCAAACCTCAATGTACTCAACCCTCAAAGTTAAATCCTAATCCCTCAACCCTTCACTCTAATCCCTCAACCCTAAACCCTATCCCTAAACCCTCAACACTATACCTTAAACCCTAATCCCTCAACCCTCAACTCTAAACCTTATCCCTCTACCCTAATCCCTCAACCCACAACCCTAATCCGTCATCCCCCATCTCTAATCCCTCATCTCTAATCCCTCATCTCTAATCCCTAAATTCTATCCCTATCCCTAAACTTTCAACAGGCTCAATACTATACCTTAAACCCTAATCCCTTATCCCTAAACCCTTCAACCCTATCCCTAATCCGTATACCCTCGACACTCTATTTTAACCCTAATCCCTCGACCCTTAACCATATCCTAAAACCCTTAACCCTTGAACTTCAATGTACTCAACCCTCAACATCAAACCCTAATCCCTCAACCCTTAACTCTGATCCCTCAACCCTCAACCCTATCCCTAAACCCTAAACCCTAAAGCCTCAACCTTCAACCCTCAATGTTAAATCCTAATCCCTCAACCCTTCCCTCTAATCCATCAACCCTAAACCCTATCCCTAAACCCTCAACACTATACCTTAAACCCTAATCCCTCAACCCTTAACCCTAAACCTTATCCTTAAACCCTAATCCCTCAACCCTAATTTGTTATCCCTCAACTCTAATCTGTCATCCGTAAACCCTAAATGCTATCCCTATTTCTAAACCCTCAATGGGCTCAATACTATACCTTAAACCCTAATCCCTTATCCCTAAACCCTCTAACCCTATCCTTAATCCTTATACCCTCGACACTCTATTTTAACCCTAATCCCTCGACCATCAACCCTATCCTGAAACCCTTAACCCTCGAACCTCAATGTACTCAAGCCTCAACGTCAAAACCTAATCCCTCAAACCTTAACTCTAATCCCTCGACCCTCAACCCTATCCCTAAAGCCTAAAGCCTCAACCCTCAACCCTCAACGTCATTTCCTAATCCCTCAACCCTTCACTCTAATCCCTCAACCCTAAACCCTATCCCTAAAGCCTCAACACTATACCTTAAACCCTAATCCCTTAACCCTCAACCCTAATCCGTCATCCCTCAAGTCTAATCTGTCATCCCTAAACCCTAAATGCTATCCCTATTCCTAAACCCTGAATGGGCTCAATACTATATCTTAAACCCTAATCCCTTATCCCTAAACCCTCCAACCCTATCCCTAATCCTTATACCCTCAACACTCTAATTTAACCCTAATCCCTAATCCCTCAACCCTATCTTGAAACCCTTAACCCTTAAACCTCAATGTACTCAACCCTCAATGTCAAAACCTAATCCCTCAACCCTTAACTCTGATCCCTCGACCCTCAACCCTATCCCTAAACCCTAAACCCTAAAGCCTCAACCCTCAATGTCAAATCCTAATCCCTTAACCCTTCACTCTAATCCCTCAACCCTAAACCCTATCCCTAAACCCTCAACACTATACCTTAAACTCTAATCCCTCAACCCTCAACCCTAAACCTTATCCCTAAACCCTAATCCCTCAACCCTCAACCCTAATCCGTCATCCCTCAACTCTAATCCCTCATCCTTAAACTCTAAATGCTATCCCTATTCCTAGACCCTCAACGGGCTCGATACTATACCTTAAACCCTAATCCCTTATCCCTAAACCCTCCAACCCTATCCCTAATCGTTATACCCTCGACACTCTACTTTAACCCTAATCCCTTGACCCTCAACCCTATCCCAAAACCCTTAACCCTCAAACCTCAATGTACTCAACCCTCAATGCCAAACCCTAATTACTAAACCCTTAACTCTAATCCCTTGACCCTTAACCCTTAAAACTTGAACCCTAAAACCTATCCCTACACACTCGACACTCGACACTATATCTTAAACCCTAATCCCTTAACCCTCATCCCTAAAGCCTCAACCCTAAATCCTTAAACCTTCAACCCTAAACCCTATCCCTAATCCCTCTACCCTCAACACTCTTATTTAACCCTAATCCCTTGACCATTAACCCTATCCCTCAACCTTAACCCTCAACCCTCAACTCTCAACATTAAACCCTAATTTTTCAACCCTAAACCCTAATCCTTCAAACCTAAACCCTATCCCTAAACCATCAACCCTCAACACTATACCTTAAACCCTAATCCCTATCCCTCAACCCTCAACCCTTAAAACTTAAACCATATCCCTACACCCTCAACACTTGACACTATATCTTAAGCCTTAAACCCTCATCCCTAAAGCCTCAACCCTCAATCCTTAAACCTTCAACCCTAAACCATATCCCTAATCCCTCTACCCTCAATACTCTAACCCTAACCTTGACATTAAATGCTAATTCGTCAACCCTAAACCCTAATCTATCAACCCTAAACCCTCAACCCTCAACACTATACCTTAAACCCTAATCCATCAACCCTAAAACCTAATCCCTCAACCCTAAACACTATCAATAAACCCTCAACCCTAATACCTCAACCCTCAACCCTAATCCCTCATCCCTAAACCCTAAACACTATCCCTATTCCTAAACCCTTAACCCTTGACACTATACCTTAAACCCTAATCCCTTATCCCTAAACCCTAAACCCTATCCCTCAACCCTTAACCCTTAAAAATTAAACCCTAAAACCTATCCATAAACCCTCGACACTCAACACTATATTTTAAACCCCAATCCCTTAACCCTCAGCCCTAAAGCCTCAACCCTCAATCGTTAAACCTTCAACCCTAAACCCTATCCCTAATCCCTCTACCCTCAAAAGTCTACTTTAACCCTAATCCCTTGACCATAAACCCTAGCCCTAAACCCTCAACCCTCAACTCTTAATATTAAACCCTAATCCGTCAACCCTAAACCCTCAATCCTCAACACTATACCTTAAACCCTAATCCATCAACCCTAAAACCTAATCCCTCAACCCTCAACCCTAAACACTATCAATAAACCCTCAACCCTAATCCCTCATCCCTAAACCCTAAACACTATCCCTATTCCTAAACCCTTAACCCTTGACACTATACCTTAAACCCTAATCCCTTATCCCTAAACCCTAAACCCTATCCCTCAACCCTTAACCCTTAAAAATTAAACCCTAAAACCTATCCATAAACCCTCGACACTCAACATTATATTTTAAACCCCAATCCCTTAACCCTCAGCCCTAAAGCCTCAACCCTCAATCATTAAACCTTCAACCCTAAACCCTATCCCTAATCCCTCTACCCTCAACACTCTACTTTAACATGTTAGGGTTAGCCGGTAGAAGATATCAATTAAATGCAAATAAAGATTAAACAGAGGAATGGAAATACACAGAAATAATAATAGTGAGAGACAAGTTTTAACATGGTTCACCCAAACTTGGGCAACATCCACCAAACAGAGAGTCCAATATTATTATCCAATAAATCAAACCGATTACAATCAGCAATCCCTACAACTCAATACCACTACAAAATGCTACAATACAATATATCAAAACCCTAACCCTTAGCCGCTTTTATCAAGCTTTTTTGTCGGTTACAAAATAGGGTTTTTTTATGTTGGTCAATGAAAATTAACTCCCAGTGCCTTTATAAAATAAAATAATAAAATAATCCCTCAACCCTAAACCCTATCCCTAAACCCAACAAAACTGCTTTCCCTTATGTTAGGTTGTTAAACCCATCATTTTTGACACTCTTCTCTTAAAGATATTTGAGTTGCAAGAATATGTCAGAAAAATGGCTATGAACTTTTTTAATGTTAGTAATGTTATATGGCATGTTTTTCTAACCCATCTGGGGTTCATTATGCCAATAGCTGTACACACTATGAGAAAAGCTTTGCATATGGTACATCCACAGTGAATAATTAACAGTTGAAATCAGAAGGATGATCATTATGAGAAAAGATTTGCATTGGGGTACATCTATGTTTCTTGTTGTCCACCCCGCACTTAGGGGAGGTATATTGTTATGAAATAGGCAAATAATCTCCCATTGTTTACTGGCTCTATCCACAAGAACTACTAAACTATACCTTAAACCCTAATTCCTCAGCCCTAAACTTTCAACCCTAAACCCTATCCCTAATCCCTCTACCCTCAACACTCTACCTTAACCCTAATCCCTCGACCCTTAACCCTAAATGCTATCCCTAAAGCCTCAACCCTAAACCCTAATCCCTCAAGGTCCTAAACTCTAATCCCTTATCTCTAAACTCTAAATCCTATCCCTAAATTCTAAACCCTCAACCTTAAACCTTAATCACTCAATCCTTATCCACCCCTCTCCTCCTCTATCTAGCTCACTCCCATCTCTACCCTCCTCTACCCTCGACACTATACATACATACATATAGGCATACATAGATACATACATACATATAGGCATACATAGATACATACATACATATAGGTATACATACATACATACATATATATAGGCATACATACATACATACATATAGGCATACATACATACATACATACATACATACATATAGGCATACATACATACATACATACATGATTAATAGCCTTGAACATTAAAAAATTTAAGGGGAACATAACGCGAGCGCATTATAACGCGCTCGCATTATTTCAAACATGACAAACAACACAAACTTTTGCGGAAAAGAAAAAATGCAAAGCAAAAAATAACGCGAGCGCATTATAACGCGCTCGCGTTATGTTTTGCTTAAGGGAATCCCAAGCCTTGGGCTTGGGATTTGCTTTGGATTTCCAACCCAAAGGCTTGGAGTGCCTTTTCAACATCCACAGATGTGTTTTTCCATATTCTTCAAGATTTCACATAATTTCATTCGTGCTAACCCTCAGATTTGCACGTGTTTCAAGGTTAAACAAATCAAACACCTGGGTAATGTTAGGCTTTCTCTTAGCCATTTGACAATGTGATTTTTTTCACATTTCAACAATGTTAAGCCTTTCATCTTTAATTTCTTTTGTTTGTGTGTTCGTTTTTGGGCAAAAACCACTATTTGGTCTTTTTTTCATTATAAATAACTATTCATTGAAGTTTCAAAAAAATTACATATTTAGAAACTAGACTCCATTCTACAAATATTAAAAAAAGAAAAAAATGATTTTCAATTAGTTTTCAAAATTTATAGGGGTAGCACGGCCAAAATTCTATTTTTTAGGATGTGTCCACTTTGAAAATTAGTAAAAAATCAAATATTCATCAAAAATTTATCAGAAAAATTAGGCATAAACTACATGCTATTAGCTAATTTCTCACTAAAGCGATTTTAAAAATACCAAAAAAAGTTAACCTTTTGAGGGAGCCACAAAACATGCTATGTTATGTTTTTTTGATAAAAACAACACCAATTTTTGTTGCTCCCTCTTTTGAACCCCTTAATCTATGCCATTTTCAAAACAAAATAGTAGTTTAGAAAGTAGACTCAGAGCACTACGAACATTGTTTTGGTTGCATCTCCAAATTTTGAGTGTAACTATGCTCAATTTTTAATCCAAGGCCAGTATTTCTTGATTTTAGTAAAAAAATGGCCACTTAAGACCCCTTTTTGTCCCCCATCTTCTTGCACTTACCCCAAGGCTATTCTCAATTGTGTTCCCCATTCTAATAAAGGTGGATTGCCTAGTGAACCATCAGAGTAAAGTTGTTCCTGCAAATTCCCATTAGACATGTACTCATACACAAGAAGATGGTGGTCTTGATCTACACAGTAGACAATCAGCTCAAGTAGATAGGGAGAATGCAAACAACTCAGAAGGTCGACCTCAACTCTGAATTCATGTTCTCCTTGCTTTCCACCTCTATCAAGATGTTTAATGGCCACTATTCTTCCATCAAGCAAGATGCTTCTATACACTAACCCAAATCCTTCATTGCCAATAACATTAGCAGGGTTTAAATTGTTTGTAGAAAATTGAAGCTTTTTGTAAGTGAACAACTGGGCTTCTTTGTGGGTTATAACACGAATGGAAGGGACATGAGGATTGATTTGATCTGATGATAAACTTTTCCTCAAATCTAGGCTACCGTTCTCACTGGGTTGCCTTGATATATTGCCATTACTAGGATTTTTTAAGGATCCACCAATTTTCCTTGTTATATGGCTTCTTCTACCTACATTGCTTCTTCTACAATAGTAGAATCCAAGCAATAATAATCCCAGAGAAACCAAGCTGAGAACTATGGCTACTATTACAATAACCGCATGGCTTCTATTTGCTCCTTTGTGTTGATCAGCATGCGGTTTACCCCATAATATTAGTATGTTTGCAACAATTTGCATAGGCAATACTCAAATTGTTTTATTTTCTAATTTAATGTTTCTTTATGAATTGATTTTCATGGTTTAAATTAAGCTCATAAGATTTGATTTATCAAGTTTGTGAGGTTTTCCATCTTTTAGGGTTTTGATCAGTATCTTCTCATATTTTGGATCATTCAATATTAGTTACATATTTGTACCTTGTGGTATTACTGTTCAACATTGGTCACATCTATCCTCTAATATGTGTTGCTAGAAATGAGAAATAGGAATTGAGATGGCATTGGCAACATGATGGGAAATTGGAACAGGTTCAGGTTGAATTATGCTTAGGCACAATAAATGCTTGTACATTTAAACACTTATTTAAATATGCAATTTATGGTGCAAATTACAACTACAAACAAAAGACAACACATTATCACCTCCAAGCATGCCCTGCCATCTGCCCTGATAATGTTTGGCTCCATCAATGTTCTAAACATTACAGATAATCCTCACAATCATTTAGTAGTTTGCATTTATAATTGAAGGAGGTAGTGCCATCACCTTTTAAGGTCAATGGGTTTCAATTTGGAGACTTAAAGCCTTCAACCCTGCCACATGGACTTCTACCTATAATTATTTCCCTATTTATCCATAGCAACAACTGTCTACCTCAACACTTAGCTCTTTGTGAAAGCCACCTCAAACGCTTAGGTCAATTTACTCTACTGATGTTAATGTTAGAAAAGACAACCAACCTTCTATTGAATCAATGTAGAGTAAACAATCTCAATTTCACCCCCCTAAAATAGAAGACACACTCATAATGGATAGGGGGCTCAAAGGAAGAAAAGCATTTAATTTAAACCAACAACTCTCCACCCTAAAAACAAGACCGACAATTGTTAGTTACCAAACTGTTGGCCTTTATATCTATTATGAAATTTTCCAATTCCAATTTTCAAATTTAATGTCTTCCATGTAAGTCAAAGTTGTCTCATGTATCTCTCAAGTTATCGATTTACCATGTCAAGTTTCACAATTTTAATTTTAAGTGTGGACAATTTGCATAAAAGGTCACAATATCAAAATGTTCAAATGTCCAATTGGTCCTAGGAAGTTTAGGTCTTGTGAAAAGTTAAAATTCCTAAGTTAAAAGTTGGAAATTTTCCCTGGGTGGAGTTTTGGGGTTTTCATGCACTTTTGTAATTTTACCGGACTACGAAGGAACCCTAAAATTCTATGTGTTTGTATTAGGGCATAGCTCATGAAACTGAAAGTCTTGTGTGAAGATTTTGACATGACATTGAATGAGTACTACAAAGTACCTCATTAGATAGTAGATATTTATATAGGTAGAAATGCATGCTATAGGTACTCTGATGGCTTAGATCAAGAAGCAGCCTCATCCCACGTGTCAACGCCTTACTCATCAGTCAATTACCATTGACCTTTCTCATAGTTCCATCTTTGTCTGTCATTCCCAGGCTTAACCACCATACCACAGACCTCATTGCATGACTATCGCAGTGTTGTGGGTTATACACCACACCATCACAAGGCCATTCCATTGACTATTGTGGGATGGTGGTATGTATACCGCACCACCGCAAGGCCAAACTATTAACCATTGTGGGATAGTGGTATGTATACCACACTACCGCACAGACTATCAAAAGACTCCCATGGGATGGCAGTTAACACCACCAACACACACCTTTCTTATCTACATTCAGCATTACTGTGGTATAGTATGTAAACGAACCCAATAAAGATTCAGACCATCGGCCAAGTGATTTCTCAATCTAGAGAGCCATGACTAGTGAGTTTGTGCCTGTATGGATTTCCAAATGAGTCATGGGATGTTAATCTTCTTGTTGAAGAGGTACCTCCAGAGCTTCTTGAGTCTGTGTTGGGATTCAACTGTGCAAGGTATGTAATGCAAGAAATGGATTGGATATGTTTGGTTGTTGTTCATAGTGATGCATGGCTGCTTGTTGTTGCCTTTTTATTTTGGTGCAAGATTTGGATTTGATAAATATGACAAGTAGACTATTGTTTTTGTTTTTGATTAATCATATAGTTTCTTGATACCTTTTTCTAAATCCAAAATAAATAGTATAATGATTTGAGCTTTATTAGGCTTATTTTTGTTAGATAATTTTTTTGGTCGGTGTATTTTATAGATAAGCAAGTCTTCCAATAAGCTTTTAACTTGTACTCTTGATTTTGATCTTATATGTAAAAAATCCATTCATTTTTCTTGTTTCTAAAATTGTATTAGATTTAATTAAGCAAAAATAGTTTTTTTTAGATTCTTCATTCTAGTGAATAGTTCTAATGTTTTTAATTTTTTTGGTTTCCGAATAGAACTTAGTCCAAACCAAACAACTAGTAGCATTAGTTTCTAACTTACAAGCTAGTAAATTTATATGACACACAACTTTGATGAAAAACTAGCTTCTGAATTAGTGCTTTCTTATACAATGAGAATTGGCTATAGAAAACAAGGTATTAAACTCTAAAGGTAGCTCTAAAAAAGTTAATTTCTTACTATCCCCGACTCTCTATGTGAAAACTGAACAACACTCTTATTTTTCTTCTCTATGGCTCTTTGTTTTAAGTTTTAACAAGGTCTTAAGATTATACAAAGCTTCAATAACCTCTACATGCTTTTAAGACTATTTACAAACATTACAATGGTTTTCACAGATCCTAAGAGAACTTCACAAACCCTTAATGGTTATACAGAGCTTCTTTGAACTACATAGACCCTAACATGATTTGATAGACTTGACATGGCTTAAAAAGACTTCTTAATAGTTATATAGGCCTCTTTACACTTTGTAGACCTCCTTTAAGCTTCCATAGTCTCCTTAATGCTTGATGGACCTCTAATCTCTTATGATTTTCATAGTGTTTCTAGGTTTGACAAAGCTCTCACCTTGATTTAATACCTTGTACAAGCATGTATGGCTATGTTGGTCTTGTAGAACCCCTACAGATCTCCTCCATGAGCATATATTCTTGAAATAGACCTTCTAATGCTCTACATACCTTCTAGGATTGTGTTACTTCTATCATAATGTATGTATAGATGTGTATCACCTATAGAACATTGTAGGAGAATCACTATAGAAGATGAATAACTACTCTATCACTGGGGATGACATGGTGCATGTTCTTTTTTTATTTCATATGTCCTTCTTTCCCTATGATAAAAGCAATGTACTAGTCTTAAATGAGATTAGGTATTTTTTTTAACCAATGATGATAGTGTTACTAAACAAAAAAATAAGAATCCCTACAGCTCTGGCAATGACATTCTAATCATGTGGTGCACACAAAGAAATTCTTTGGTATTTAATATGAGAAGAAACCATTATTAAACACTAATTCAAGAGTTAAAACTCCAGATCAAAATTAAAATTTAAAATTTATTCATCTTGCCTACAAATGTTGGACACAAAAGTTGTAGAACAATCCAACATGTAGTTCAATGGTAACAATCTAACTTCTAAAACTTGTCTAAAGACAAAATATGGCCTCCAAAATGTCTTATAGAATGTTGTTTTCTGCTTGGAAAATGAGTTCTATTGGGTCTCATTTTGCAACTTTGCTTTAATAGAATGGGGGATTTGTTTAGATGGGTATTTTTGGTGTAGGCTTCATGATTCATTTTTTCTACTCAGGGAAACATCCAGGGATTACACTATTCTGGGAATTTCCACCTACGAAATGCATGCTTGTATACCATTGATGCATATATGTGTAATATATTGTTTCAAGTTTTTTACACTAATTTATGTAGATGTACATGGATGACTGGGTGGATGGACTAAGAATTTTAAATATTAGTGCATAAACATGCATGCCTACGTATTACATACACAATCATAATTGTCTTTTTATTATTTTGTATTATAGTTGTACTTTTACCCTTTTTCCCTCTATGCATCCCTTTCCAAAAATGGCTACTATGATTGGGTGTAACTATTTCATCTCATGCAGATGCATAGTTTTCCCAATTTCAATACATATTAAAATTGAAGATTCTAGAAGGATCAAGGATCATAATGTTGTTAACTTTTTTGTCAGTAATAAGGTATTAAGGACCATTTCCTTATTTTTGGACAATTACTAGAATTGATGTTTGTTTGAGATTTACACAGTGGTATAATACAAATATGGTATAGTATGAAAATAATTTCATTGTCTCATTTATTGACTTTCTTAAGAGGGTCTTATGCCTTGCTCATTTGAAAACATGAGGTGATTATGTCTAAAGTCTTTTGTTTGGATTTCATGCTTTCTCAATCACTTATTGAAAGTTGAAACAATTGTATCTATTATATTTGTTTTTAATACTAAGATTAGTCATAGCTGGGTTTAAATTAGTTTGGTGGTTGAAATTATTGTACAGTTTCCAAGCATGGGATCAATGCAAGCAACTTTACCAAATTTTAGTGGTCCTCCACTAGCAGGACCTAGTCCTTCTTTAGGACCTCTTAATGGTCAGTGGACATCACCTTCACAACCACCAGTTCCTTATCCAGTTGCTACTCCAGGTAAACAATCTCCTTGTTGATGGTGAACTTTTAGTTGTATTTCACCTATTATGAAACCATACATACTTAAGTTTGTCATGCTATTCAAAGGTAAAATTTAAAATCCTAAATGAAACATTATGGGTAGATCTGTACTTATATAATTATTGAAAGATTGGAGTTAAATATAAGGCCTTAGTTGCTTTTGGTCTTTGTCTTTTGGTTGAATCAGTATCCAACAAAAGTAGTGTATGCTTGCTGAAGCAATGAAGTATTTTTTGAAAATTTAGGCCATTTCTTTTGGGCTGAGTGTTTTTGTAGAGTTTGTAGCCTAGGGCCCAAGCTAAAATCTTGAGTTTGGGAAAATCAAATCAAAATCTTATGGATTTGATTATTGGGTTGGGGGTTGTATGTAACTGAATCTAAGTCTTAGTGACATTTTTTGATGTCTGGAACTTTGTGAGGTATCAATCCCTGAATGTTCTTTTATAAAATGTATGTATAGATGGGTATCACCTATAGAACATTGTAGGAGAATCACTGTAGAAGATGAATTGACTCCATATGCTTCTTATCTAACCCTATTTCATTTCATGAATATCCTATCACAAACCTAACTACATATGACAGTGCATTTCCTTTGGTTGCAGTCAAGAAGGACAAGTGCTAGATTGATGGGGTGGATTAGATGACCTATGGCAGTAATTATGCTAGTTGAGAATCAGTTACTGACATTTCACTTTTTCGTAAAGCATTGTAAACTTGGAGAAGTTTCTTTCTTATCATTTATGTGCATCGTAACTCATATTTTCAGTCTTGTGACTAAAAATAAACATTGTAATACTCTATTTCTAAGCATTTTTCAAGCAAGATAGATATTTTAGACTTGTGCAAGTTGTAAGAACACATTTCTTTTAATAAAGTTCAGCAATTTTGCCTTCTAAATGGTTGTCTTATTGTGTGCAATTGATTATTGATGTGTATTTTTGTGTTTTATGCTTAAATCCTCAAATATCAAACTAAATCTACTACCAATTGATAGAAATTAGTGAATAAATATGACTAAACATATGACTAAATATACTACCAGTTGATAGAAATCAGTGAATAAATATACTACCAATTGACACAAATTTGGTCACGTTATAAATTTGGTCATGTGACAAAATAAATGATTGGCTATAAACTACTAATGATCATGTGACCAATCTTAGTGAATAAATATGACTAAATATATGACTAAATTAATGACTAAATATACTACCAAATCAATCAATCAAAACAACCAATAAATAAAGAAAAATGGTTTAGTCATCAATTCGGTCACGTTATAAATAACTGAAAATAAACTACTAATGGTCACGTGACCATGATTAGTCATTTATATGCAATTTTTAGTAGTTTTTTAATCATATAATGTTTTTTTTGTACTAGTGTAAGGTCAAGGATACAAGGAGACTGCCTCTATTGTGAACATTCTTCTATATGTTTCTATATTCTTCTATCTTTCCTCTCTATTTTATTGATGTGTGTTGTGCCTTGGCGGTATAACATAATGGAGGATGTCTTGGGGGCATCTTCTTGTGTTGTAAACCCAAGCCACTCATGTCTCCTCTCTCATCTTTATTGTTTACATTATTTAGTGACTCTACTAGTCGGCAGATGACGAAAACAAATAAATACTAATAAGGACCGTGTGTCCCTTCAACAAGAAAGAAAAATGGACCTAGTCCATATATGAAGATGGGGTTGATTTATATATCTAACGCTTGACTAGTAGAATCACTCGGTGTGATGTTTCATATTGTGTAACAAACCTTTTACAATACTCTCAATCTATTACAACACACTTTGGATTATTTTGTATCACACTTGGTTATGAGATACTGACAGTATAGCCCAATAGCTATACTCAGTTCTGAACCTGATGGTGTAGCCATGGTCTTTGATGTGATCTAATCTATGATTTATGCATAGCTTTCATGAATTGATTTGGTTATTATCTTAGAGTAATATTTTATAACCAAATCTTATATCTTGTTAATTATCTTAGCAAAACATAATGATGTGTTTGTGGGAACATTTGGCGATCATGGAACATGTCAGCTCTAGAGGAATGGGCTTGGTGAAAGCTCTTGTTCCTTTGCGTGTTTTCAATCTACCTGAATGTGCTTGATACCAGCAAGTGGGATCAACTACCTTAAGGTGGGGGCATACATAATGGTATCTGCTTGATTACTTTTGACACTGACAAAGCATGTTTGAAAGCCCTCACCACGAGGTGGGATGGTGTATCTCTTAAGCTAGTGCACATCCTTTTTAAGCAAAAATCCCTCAGCGCGAGGTGGGATGACATATCTCTTGAGCTAGTGTGTATCCTTTTATATAAATCCCTCATCGTGAGGCGGGATGGTGTATCTCTTGAGCTAATGCACATCCTTTTATACAATGTCCTCATCACGAGGATGGGTTGGATCTTAAGTCATTCACCCTTAATCATGTCTTTGGTGGTTGTGGTAGCGTAGCTCAACCTCAAGTGTGTTTGGCATGTTTTAGATAGTGTAGTGATGAGCTCCTCCCTATCACTTGTGTTTGTCATATATAAGAAGTATAGTGTGCCTATGGCATTCTATATGGTGCTCGTGTATTTCATGTGTCTTCTATGTGTTTTACGTGTCTTCTTTGCATGTCTTGCATGTTTGCGGCATGGTCTAAAGTTGTGCAGCTATGAGTCCCTCCCCATGATGTATGTGTTTTGCATGTCTTTACATGTGTGTTTTGTTTACTTTAGTTAGAATTATATATAGATATGTAATTTCTTAATCATGTCTTCTCTTCATGAATTCTTTGTGTATTGAATGAATGCATTCATGTCTTCTTCGTATATTATGTGCTTCACTATCTTCGCCATGTATTGTGTGCTTCCTTACTATATTCATCGTGTCTTATGTGACTGTTAAGTGTTTTCTTATGTTTGCCTAAGCTTGGGGGTTAGCGATAGTCTTCAAACTTAGGGTGTGCTTGATGTGTCTAATGTGGTTTGACCATACTTTAATGCATGGATTGTAGGATCATACACACATTAAAGTGGGGGCTAAATGTTATGGAGTAAAAAGTGGCCACATGCCTTTTTACCTCCTAGTTTAGCTCCTAGGTCCTATTTTCTTCATTATGCATTCTAATTGATCATCCTGAAATAAATTACCCAAAACCCATGACACTTTGGACCCTGGGGACCTCCTTTATTTTAACCTTGACCTAATTTAGGCCCCTAGAGTCTCCCCTTATTGGTCAGGGATAACTAATGGAATTTCATCTTGGGCCTTATCAAAATGTTTCTCCTTGTCAGATTTTCTGGTTTAAATTCATAAATGTTAGTGAGAAAGCATATATAAGTGATTTTATGACTTCATTTTAAACCTAGATGGATAACATAGACTTATGATATTGGAGAAAAGAGCATTCAAGGCATTCATTATGTTATTGTTGCATATTTGTGTTTGTATTTGTGTGTTTGTTGTAGATATGGCATCATCATCCATCTCCTTATGAGTTGAAGAGCTTTCATCTTCCTAACAACTTCACCTCTAAGGTGGCATCATTGCTATTTGAATCATTTGAATCATTTCATCATTTGGATTATCTTTAGCCTTTGTCTTGCAAGGACATGCTCTCTCATTAACAACGGTGTTGGGAAATCTTGAATGCTAACCCAGGATTTAACTGAGGCAAATCCATAAACACCACAACCCCAAACCCCTCTCTTATTGTCTCATGTATAGGTTATAGGTACATGTTTTAGGAAAAGTGGAGCTATAAGAAGGCAATGCAGGAATCCGAGTTTTGGGATCTAAAAATAGTTTTGAATTATCTCTCCAAAGAGACTTGGGCGATTGGTACCCTGGTCCATAGGGCTTCAAGCTTTTGGATCTAGTTTCTGAGCATCATTTGCAACCTCTTCTAATTTTTGACCTCTGGTAGAATCTCACTTCTAGACTTGGGTGGTTGTTGAATTTGTCCTCTCACACCTTTGCTTTTGGGAGACAGGTTCTGACCTCTTACTAGTCCCCTTTGTACTTTTGGTTTTTAGATTTTTGTTGTTGATCATTTGTTTCAAGTTAATTATCTCATAACTAGGGTTTCCTTCATATTTAACCTAGGTTTTGATAAAAATCTTGGTTGAATCTTATCTTTCCTTGTCAAACAAGAGAACAAAATCTATAACTAAGTCCTCTTCCATCTTGTAGTGACTTAAGCTCAGTTTTGTCCTTGAATGTTATAGTGAAAGGAGGGCTTGATCTAGTGTATTCACATATTCCATCATCTCGCTTTCTAGCTTATAACAATTCTAAGCATAACTATATCTGTAATTCTAAACCTAACCCTAACACTCATCCTAATCCTAAATGTAATTCTAACCCTAATTCTAGTTTTGACCCTAATTCTTATTCTAATTGTCACCCTTTTACAAACTGTAGCCCTAATTCTAATTGTAATTGACAATTGTAACCAAATCCTAACCCTAATTCTAACTACAATTTCAACCCTAACCCTAATTATAAGCCTAATGTAATTCTAACATTAAGCCTAATTTTAACCCTAACCCTAACCCTAATTGTAACCCTAACCATAACAACAATGCAATTGTAATCCTAACTCTAATTATAAGTGTAACCCTGATTCTCACCCTATTTCTAACTATAACCCTAATTCTAATTATAATTCTAACCCTTATCCTAACTCTAATTCTAACTATGGTTCCAACCCCAAATCTAATAACCCTAACCCTAATTCTAGCGTTAACCCTAATTATAGGTCTAACCCTAATTATAGTCATAACCCTAATTCTATCCATAACTCTAATTGTAAAGCCAACCCTTTGGTTATATATCCACCCTAATTCTAATCTATGCCTTATTTTAACCATAATATTTTTTTGGTTATATATTTGCGCTAATTCAAACCCTAATTATAACCAAACCCATTATCCTAATTCTAACTATAACCCTAATCATAACTATAACCCAAACCCTAACTATAATTATACTCCTAACCCTAACCTTAAACTAAACCATAATTGAAACCCTAACCCTAATTCTTACCTTACTTATAATTCTAATATTTAATTCACACCCTAATTGTATACCTAATTGCAACCCTAACCCTAAATGTGAAAGGAAGCTAGGTGTGTGGAAATCACTTCCTACACTAATCCAATGAGGGGAGGAGAGTGCAAATTCAATTTTATCCTTACTATTATAGCAATGTTAAACCACTAACAAAGATATTGCAGCAAACACATATACAAGAAAGTGAGACACAAGAAGAGAGACATAAGATATACGTGGGGAAAACCCTTATCGGGTGTAAAACCCCACACTCCAAAACCTACACAATGTATTATCAAAATAGAAATGGTTTACAATACATTTGCAATGCAAGCTCTCAAGAGTCTTCGACACTTGTATTTAGAGACAAATTGGCAACATAATAGTACCTATCAAACCTATAATACATCTCCTCTCAAAAGCACATGTTTATATAACAAATACAAGGCAAAAATGACTCCACATTGAGATGGGCATCCAACATGGCCTCATGGCCCAAAACCCATGCCTATGGACACTTGTCCATCTCTATAGGATGCTCCTAACACTTGTCAAGTCACCCCATCCCAAGGAGATCACATATTTCCAAAATGGGCTATGATAGATGCTCTTATGACTTACAACCGTCATAGAATCTGTCATAGCTGTCATAACTTACAGCTATAAGAGAATCTATCATACACAGGCTATAAATAACATATTCTCTTACAACATGTCATAGTCCACCTTGGGACACCCAAATATGCCTTTTTCAAAGATGCTCTTCGACACTTCTTCACCTGTCATAGAATCTCCTATTTCTGACTCTTACATGTCATAACGTCGTTATAGGAATCTGTCATGACCGTTATGGTCATATTCCCTTACACAACATCCAAGATGCTAACAAATGGAAAAATATTCCTACCACAAAGTGGGATGCCTATCTCCTCATGTGAGGATAAAATACATGTGGTCATATGCCATGTAGGATGACACATCACCGTGCCAACTCCCACAATATGACAACATAGGATTTGCATCCAATTAATACAATAGGTAATTAATAAATAAATACAATGTAAAAATACAAGGAATTACCAAGGTTGAGACACCTTAATTCCCAACAAAATGTAGTTTTAAATACAATTATAGTACTAATAGTAATTCTAACCCTAATCAAACCCCAATCATAATTCTAACCCTAACCCTAAACCTACTTCTAACCCTAACCCTACTTCTAACCCTAACACTACTTCTAATCCTGACACTAATTTTAATCCTAACAATAATTCTAATCCTAACCCTAATTATAACAATTCACATAACCCTAATTTTATACCTAACTCTAACCCTAACACCGATTATAAACCTAACCCTAAATATGACCCTAACACTAACCCCAACCCTAATCCTAATTATAACTGTTGAAGATGAATAAACATGCAAAGCATCAAAACAATGAAAATGAAAGCAAAACACAAAGATTATACCTTCTAAAGAGCCTTGAAGCCTCCTAACTCCTTGATAAGGTGATGTACCCAAACTCCTTAGCTTTACCCAAATGTGATGAAGTAATGTGGATTACAATGCAAATTCTCAACACAATTTTAGCATGGTAAGGGTGTGATTGAAGGATTTGGAAGCTATTTTAGCATTATGGATTTGTTTGAAATGAGATGATGAAAATGGCTTGTGGAGGGTCTTATTTATAGGCAAATTTGGAGGAATTTTGATCCAACGGTTGAGATTGAAAGTTGAGATCAAGGGTGGCGATTCGATGAGAGATGGAGGGTTGAGATTTGATCAATAATATTGGATGGTGGAGAATAAAAATGAATTTTAAATTCATTTTTGAGGAAGTATTTTGTATTTAATATGATAATGACTTGTGAGGAAATAAAATTTTATTTCCTTGGGAGGATGTGGAATTTAAAATTCCATTTTATGGGATGATATGTGTCACATGTGACACATGGGCAATTTTGGTAGTCACATGTGAGTCCAATTTTGGAGAAGAGTTTAGCATGGAAATAGTAAGGTGAGGTGGAAGGGTCATGTGACGCATTTGAATTAAAAATATTTTTTTATTCAAATGGTGTGGGAGAAGGTGTTAATAGAGGTCTGACCAAGTTAATCAAGGTGATTAACTTAATTAATGTGACTAGAGAAAATTAGTGGATAGGCTAATTAGGGTTTACGATTAATTAAATAATGATTTATTTAATTAATCTAGGTCTAGGGGTTATGTAGGCTAGTGTAGCTAATTAAATAATGACTATTTAATCAACTAGGCTAGGTGTGGGATGATTAGTAGAGTAGATTAATTAAATCAGTATGATTTATCTAATTAATCAGGTTTAGGAAAGTGGACAAATTAATCAAATAAATATTTAGCATATATATTTAATTAATTAATTGGGATGAAGTTAGTAAGGTATAGTGTTGAATTAATTAAATTAATTCAGGACTAAGGGTGAATTAATGAGAGTGGTTAAGGATGGATGATCAAGGATGATGTTAGGTTAATTAATTAAATAATTATGAATTTATTTAATTAATTAATTAGATGAAAGGAGAATTTAGTGATATGGATGATGTAGAAATATAGTTGAAGGGTCAAAATAGTTTTTAAGTGTCTACATTTGCCCCTCTTTGACGTGGCTTCGTGACCTAGTAGGTAAATGGCATCAAGTCAAAGAATTTTCCCCAATTAATAGGAAGGAGTGAAAATGGATGAGGATGCCCCCTCAAGAGGTTAGGTGAAAAAATTATTTTTTTGGGTAAACTCTTGAAAAGGATGGAATGGTGGTGAAAAATGGATGAAGGACGGAAAACTGGGTTGATAGGAGGAAAAACAGAGGAAAAAGGTTAAGATTTGTGTCCTGGGGAGAGAAAATGTTGAATGGGGGATGACATAGTGGCTATAAATAGCAAGTGTGGGCTTAATATGCCACATTTGCATACTCTTAGCTTATTAGATGAGAGGAGACTAAAGGAAGCCATGTCACAACCGACATTCCCACAACATGTACATCGATCCAAGAGGGTAAGAGACTATGGACGTATGGTAGAGGCTAACCCACAGCTATGTCAGCCAAACCTAACTTTGTGATTTTGGGTTTCAGGTTAGGTTAATGGGTTGGGAAATGGGTAGTTAGGTAGATTAGCGCTATCGCAGAGTCACGTAGCACTATAGGATCCCAGTTTAGCGCTATCCTTTGGATTAGTGCCATGGGAAAAAATAAAAATCTGGATGGTTTAGTGCTATTTGTTAGCTCTTTAGAGCTATCCTCTGGATTAGCACGATATGGATGAAGTTTAGTGCTATCCTCTGGTTTAGCCCTAAAAAATTTGGGGTTTTTTAGGTCAAATGGCATATTAGTGTCATTAGGTCATGAATTAGTGCTAAACTCTAGTGTAGCACCATCAGGGTCTAGATTAGCACAATCCATTAGATTAGCACTATATGGCTTTGAATTAGCGCTACCTTCTGGTTTAGTGCTATTTTGGGAAATGAGTTGATTTAAGTGATTTTTTGGATGTAGATTCCAGGAGTGATACTGCAATCATGAGAGCGACATGTTCTGTCAGTGATGGCATTAAGAGGTCAGCTTGCTAATGCTGACCTAGCATGATTATAGAGGATTGGGATTCATACTATCTTTGAGATGCCCTAGTTATGGATGCATATGGCTATGATTTTGGCCTTGGTGGAGAGGTGGAGGAGCGAGACATGCTCCTTCTTACTACCTATGGGTGAGATTACCATCACCCTAGAGGATGTATGGAGGATCCTTAGGATCCCCATAGTGGGAGAGAGGGTGATATATGAGGTATCCTCTAGAGTGACATCTTTAGATAGAGTATTTGCACCATCTTGACCAGTGTATACCAGAGATGACCAAAAGATGAGATATGCATGGACTTGAGTGGGTGGAGCTAGGCAGTTCGTACTATATGTCTGTGGACTGATTGGAGGCATATTGATGCTGAATTGATGATCGCAATATTTTTCAGTTGGCTAGGGGAGAATGATCGAGGTGATGATTACTCAAGAGATAGTGTTCACATGGGGGTCATGCTTGCTAGCCCAGTTGTATCATGAGATGCACCAGGTGGTATATCATTTGGATGTGAGCTCAAGGGAGCAGGGGAAACATTGCTCCACATATGGACGTAGGAGCACATCTAGATCACGAGGCCTGAGTGTGCCTATCGAAGGGGGTGTTTTGATCTATATGTCTTTTTGTACAGAGCACCTTTCCATCATACACATATGGGGTAGCTGAGATATTGGCATCGTCAACTTGATGATTTGGATATGATCATCTAGCGACCGTACATAGGAGTAGAGGTGTGGCCAGATGATCACATTCATATACCTTAGACCCTCTAGCCTTGGTATATGATGGGTGGGGGGAGCACATAATCGAGCGGTTCATTCTGTCACATGTGATGCAGTAGTTTAGATTGATACAAGACTTGCCACAAGTTACATCAATCTATGCACGAGGACCTACAGATGTACCAGCATGGCCAGCACAGTTGCAGCTGCAAGTGGCTTTGTTGGACTAGGAAAAACTATAGCTAGTGTTGTGAGAATAAGGGAGTGTGACAGTGGATATAGGGATGACCCCTACATATGACATGTGGTGCCAGCAGGCGAGGCCTGTGCAGCTTACGATTCCTAATGTAGGTCCGAAGGAGGAGGAGGAGGATGAGGTAGAGGTAGAGTATGTGATGGAGGAGGTGGAGGTTCAAGAGGAGGGAGATAGTATAGATGTGTTGGCAGAAGCAGCTACATGGCAGGTAGTGGGACGATAGGGACAGGTGAGGCAAGAACCTACTAGACAGGCACTCATTGGGCATATTCCTCAAGGTTAAATTCTAGTTGTACAGGTACCTAAAGGGTAGGGATATATGGGTCAAGTGTTAGTTGTATAGGCACCTATAGTAGGGAGTTCTAAACAGGTGGGCACTTCAGGTGCAAGGACATTAGGAGCAAGGCCATCAGGTATAGGCCCTAGTCCTATTCCATCTACCATTCGTTGATGAGTATGGTCAAGGGGAGATGAGGAGGAGGATACGGTGATATTGTGGACCCAGGTGGCCAGCTTGGAGGAGGTAGTAGTGAGGCACCAGTAGGATTTGGCTATAGTCACAGCAGAGTGAGACAACGCTCTAGCATAGCTATAGACTCTACAAGGTGTATAGGCCCTTTTGGATGGGGTGAATGACAGTGATGGAGATCTATAGATTTCAATTCTGCAAGCATAGATAGGCCACCTCCAAAGATAGATGCAAGCATAACTAGCGCAGGTCACCTCAAAGAGAGATGTAGAGATAGTGATGAGATAGGGGTCAAGGTCTAACTGCAGAGAGATAAGGGTAGGGATACACATGCTAAGGCGTAGGTGGTGCAGCTGTAGCAGCAGGTCACATAGATGCAGGGTATCATAGCTGGCACCAATATGGCATAGATGTGAGGTGACTACTCAGTAGCATAGTAGTTGTTCTTGAATCAAAGGGCTAGGGCTGAGTACTACTATGGGGCCTATTATGCAGTGGTTCCTGAGGGACTGAGAGTGCCTAGCTATAACTAGTGTAGCTGATCTGGGATGCCAGGTTCACATTGCTTAGGTCATTCTCAAATATTTGTACAACCACTACATCAAGAACCTATGAGGCTACCTCCTCAGCATCAACTTGACTCTCCTATAGACTCTTCCAAGGGTTCATCTATGTAATACCCCGCCATACAACCCTAAAGATAAGTTTAACTAAGCAATAAAAAGGGAAATTTTTTTTTTATATAGAAGTAATGATAACAAAACATAACATAGACTAATATCAACAAGTTAAACTAGCATCTCTAGGGATTACACAGCTGCATTATTGAAATTAAACAATAATCAACAACATACATAGTTTATTCAAATAACTCAAACTAACAACTTGATTACATCATTAGATACATACATCAACATCTTTGCAATAATGTTTACAAGTGCAGAATAGTTTATCTTACAAGGGGAATTACATAATTTCTATTATACAAAAGCTCTTACTTTCTGAATGCATCAAATTACATAATGAGTTCCACTGATACACAAGTCTAGATATAAATAGTATAATTATCTGTCTTCAAATATAGGTGCAAATCTAGAAACATGAGAGATACAACTTCTTTACACACGAGCCACATTGCCAGAAAACCAATGGAATAAAGCACAACCACCCGACCATGTGGAACCCTATGGTCCACCCCCATGCTAGGAGATAACAATAAGGTCCCACAAGAAAACAATCAAGAAAGATAGTAGACTAATAGGTGCAAGGACTACACATGACTCCAAAATAACACTAGTCAATAAGGACATCACAAGTAACTCAAACATCACTTCAAGAGGCATTCACAAAACAAAGGGAAGAACACAACTAGAGAATGCTAGACTGCAGTAGAGATGAGTGTCATCGCAAGGTCCTAGCATGGATTACCCTGACAGTCTCTAGCTAGACGTCGGCCCCCATCTATGGTTACCCTAACAGTCTCTCACTAGATGCCAGCCCCATAGGGTGACACATGCGGAATCAATATTCTTTTCATGAGGACAATGAAGTTGATTTTGCCAACCATGGCCTTCTCATCTCATCCTTAGCCTGAACGAGCACTACAGGCATGAGTGAGGCATCCAATTATCTTGATTAGTGTGAAAACTACCCAACCCTCTAAATTTATTATTAATTTATCACTGTATTAACAACTTCCAATGGGTTACCCTGACAAGCCACTTTGGGCGTTAGCCCCACATTGAAAGCCACTCCCCCTTCACTGCATCTAGATTTTCAAAGCCCAAAACAAAACCCAAGCATGAACTATCACATTTCTCATCATGATACATTTACAACACAAAATATACATCATTTCACATTACACAGAGCAAGGCATTACCCATCTTGCATAGTTATCATAACCACACGAATCCATAAACAAAGTGGAGTCAACATATAACCAATACATATTCAACCATTACCAACATTACATAATCACAAGAGTCATACACACGACTACCCCTCTTGGCCTCTGGAATCAACTTTCCCAAATGACACAAACACTTGACACACTAAACACTATGGTCTCACATCACATTCATTCTCAAATGCACATTATCATCTAATAGACCAAACTAAGATCCTTCATCAATAATTCAAATACAACACCACAATTGCAACATATGACATACTACAATAATTATAGGTCTTGAAGAATGTAACATTTATTGAATCATGATCAATCATCTAACAATCATAAAGTAAATCTTCCTCAATAATATAGAACTATCATATTCCAACCACTAGTAATAGTTACTTTTAGGATCATAAGATATAAGAGTCCACGAGTAACAATATTTTAACTAATAGCTCCTAAGACTTATGTTAATTTTATTTAATTAAAATGACTGCAAATAACTCTAAGGCATACAAATTAAATACAACAATTATTTACACTATTTACATTGATGCAAATTTCATTAATAATCTAGATAATTGTAAATACTATTAAATGTAATTGTAAAAGCAAGGCTAAAACCCTATAATATTAGAATGCTATAAATATCTTACACTAGTTAGAATCACAAGATACCAAACCTGAAGCTACAATGAAAGAACATTGTTCTAAGGTTAGCTTGAGAGGAAAGGAATATAGAACAATAAAATATTCCTATAAATCTAACATCTTTATCAAATCTACCACACTTTTAACCACATGCATAAGATAGGATTATCACAAAATGAATTTGTTGAGAAGACTTTAGAAGCTACCAACAATGTAAAATGTGAAAGCATAGACAGAGCATGCAGACTGATTGATGGAATGCCTCAAAGAGAGTCATATGATGGAAATTAATAATTGTAGGATATGTACAAAATGAATTTGTTGAAAAAATCTTAGAGAAACCCAATTCGAAAAACTAAAGTTATGGCTAACGCAACAGACTGCTAAAACAGAGACAAAATGGCTGAGGTAGATAGTCACAAAACATTCATATCTCCAAACCTATACACTGGGTATGGACTATTTTTGGATATGATTTAGATAACTAGGCTATACACCATATATAAAACATTTAGAGGAACCCAGTTTGTAAAAACAAAGTTATGGCTAACACAACAGCTTGATAAAACAAAGACAAAATGGCTGAGAGGTAGACAATCAAAAAAATTCATATCTCTAAAAAAACAAATTGGGTATGGACGAGTTTTGGATATGATTTGGATAACTAGGTAATGCACCATTTATCTAAAATTTAGAGGAACCCAGTTTGAAAAATGAAAGTTATGGCTAACGTAACAGCCTAGTAAAACAAAAATGAAATGGCTGAGAGGTACACAGTCACAAAACATTCATATCTCCAAAATGACAAACTATGTATGGATGATTTTTGGATATGATTTGGATAACTAGGTCGTACACCATATATAAAAAAATTAGAGGAACCCAGTTTGAAAAATGAAAGTTATGGCTAATGAAACAGCCTACTAAAACAGAGATGAAATGGCTAAGAGGTAGATAGTCACTAAACATTCATCTCCAAAATGACAAACTGGGTATGGATGATTTTTGGATATGATTTAGGTAACTATGCCATACACCAAATATAAAAAATTTAGAGAAACCTAGTTCGTAAAATGAAAGTTATGGCTAACGCAACAGCCTGCTAAAACAGAGACGAAATGGCTGAGAGGTAGACAGTCACATCAATCGGTGATTCCCAGAAATGCAATGATATAGACATGCACAATTGAATCTAATAACAAGGTTTCTAACCTCTCAATAAAATTACAATCAATAGGAAAAATTATAAATCAAATATTTGCTTCAACAAAAAAATGAGACAGAAATTAGAACCAAAGGAACCTAATTTCAATTGCTTGACTGGGCTGAAGATTCGATGCCAGGTTCAACTGTTGCAGCCAGAAACCAGTCTCTCCCCAAAAATTCTATCTATTGAAGATTGTTATGAGAAAAACTCCCTATTTAGAGAAAGAAATCCCCTAAAATCTTCTAGAAGTTTCCCCCCACAAGAGGCAATAACTCCTGCATGAAAAATATCTTACAGTTTGCTATTTTTAACATTTTACAACCAGACCAAGATAAATATATTTTGTGGCAACACATAAATATTATTTATTTATGTATCTCTAGTTGTAATTACATTTATTACTATTATTATTATTACTATTATTATTTATTAACTTAACTTCTAGAATAAAATATTTTTCATAAACTAAATTTACATAAGGACATTTATATATTTATTTATTTAGCAAAAATGCTTCATAACTAATTATTTTATTTTAAGGCAACAATAACCAAAACAATACCAACAAAATAACCCAACTGTCAAACCATACTTGACTTCTATGCAAGATCGAAAAGCAAGACCACCACAACAATGACTGACTATCATGACCAAGCCGACAACACTGATAGGGTACACAACCAGATACCCGTCCTCTTCAAGGATGATGGCTAGGCTAGGGGACCATATGTTATCTCCATTCAACAACTTCCATTGGTATGAAGGCATGCTCAGACCTGCCAATTCAGGTGGAGTCGATGCCTAGTACCTGCAACCTGCAGCAAACAAAAGTATCGAATACATACATATAATCATCCAAGCAGGCACATAGTGACAGGGAATCGCAGCGTAGTAGGGTACTCATTATGAGTAATACTACTCTGTCCCTTCACAAAACACATCACAAGTATCCACATTAAACAAATTCATTAGTATCTAAACAACCAGATAACACATAGATAGATAATCACATTAATCACGTAGTAAAAATAATTTACATAATCAATTAATCCATGACTAATCACAACCTAAGCATAATGTACTAATTATAGAGTATCAACAATGTCATCATAGTAAACATCAATGAGTGTCATCAACTACATCAAAATGGTTAACCTACCATCAACATGTCTAACATACCCTAAGTATTCTGAATATCTTACCTTCATCTTCATGCTCCTTAGCCTGACCACCTACTCATCCAAGGTGAAAATGGAGGGGCACTACAATCTACAAATGGATTATGTATATTTGCATGCCTTCAGGCTTTGTATTTTGATAAACTTCATCCTTTGGAGTATATTTGTATCATGATATTTGATTTTGAGTGATATATATATATATATATGATTTTGGTGGCTATCTTTGATGATTTATGCATTTATGATTACGGTTTTATGGATATGGATGTTTTATGGTTTATGATGTATGCATTGATGAGTTATGATTATGATTATGCATATAATGGATGTTATGGATGCATTTTATGTTTTTTTATGTTTTATTGATGGATGTATTGATACCTATGTGATGATTATTGATGGATGCATTATGGATGTTATACATGTGGATTATGGATTAGGATGTGGATTATATGCATATGATTTATAGGATGGAAATGGAATATATGCTTTGATTAAAAAACATATATTATGTATGAGTGAATGTAATATATGCTTAGATTAATAAACATATATTATGTATGGATAAATGGAAATGGAATATATTCTTAGATTAATAAACATATATTATGAATATATGTTGTAATGGTAATGCAATGATATGGTTAATGTTATGGATGTTTTTCATGATACATTGTGATGCTTAGAACCATGAGAGATGGGTTTAGGAGGTTTGGGGGATGGTTGGGATAGGTTTAGGGATGGTTGGGATTGGTTTAGGGATGGTGAACACTAAGTCACAAGACGCCACATTATTGGAGGGGCTTGGTTGGAATTTCAATGGGAGGGTATGAATTTGTTAGATTGGTTAGGGTGTTTGTGGGGTGGAATTGGATAATTAGGGGATGGGATTGATTAGGTTTGTTTTCATCATTAAATGCAAAGTCTAGGTGGTGATTTTGGGGGATGAGGGTAGATTAGGGATGATGGGTTAGGATGCAATATTGTGTTGATATTTTTGAGAGTAATTCTAGATTTATTATAGCAAAAGGGGATATTTTCACCAAGGTATGAAAGACAAAGGTGATAATACATATCTGTTTTTGTATGGACTAGACCTGCAAACAATAGGATGATCCCATGCATGCCCAAGGTAGTACAATCTTGCCTAAATGAGGGAACAAGACTCATAAGTCCTTAGTACATAAATAGTATGATGGACCTTAGATGCAAAAGGGGAAGAATATGCTAGAACTGGCCCTACATTTACAAGCTATGAATACTATACTTGGAGTAGTGAGACCAACCCACAAGCACAACATAGAGAAACAATGACCATTCCCCATTCTAGTTTTTTTCTACCACATACAATGATATAGCGGGAACAAGGTAGTTTGGGAGTGAGCCTTAGAATGAGAAAAATAAAAATCAATAATAAAAAAGACCAACAAACCATACAAACAACCATTGTATCTCTTGCCAAGATAAGTGTTGATTTGATAAGATGATGGATTCTACCTATTGTAGGAATGATATATCCATTAAGGAAATAATTGATAGCATGATTTAAGATAAAGGTCAAAAAATGGGTAGAGAAGATAGTAGGCCATGTGTCATGATTGTAGTTGGTTTGTTGATTGATGATTTTTGCATGAGATATGATGTTTTTAGAAGTATGCTTAGAAAGTGTATTGCTCTTAGATTTAGTAACCTTGGGAAATAGGGACCATCCAAATGGGTTGGATGGGTGCATCTTTTGTACTTGCATACTGGATACTTCCTTCATATTCAGACTACCTACATACCCTATATCCACGAGATCAAGGCACATCAAGATGTGGGTGATGATGAATATGTGGTTCTAGTTTTTAGGGATGATATAGGGATGGTTTAGGATGGGTTGGATGATGCGTTGGATGATTGTTTTTAGAATTTTTTAATTTTTAATTTTTTTTTGGGGGGGGGGCGGGGATTTGGTTTTTCTAATGTTTTTGTATTTTGGTGATTTTTGATGTTTTTAGAATTTTTTTTCCTAATTTTTATACTATACAAGGAGGGGATACAAGAATCCACTAACTCAGGAATCTGCCTCAGGTGGGTAATGAAGAGATGCGATGGTTGAGGTTGAATGTTTGTTATTCCAGGCCATGGGATGGAGAGGATATGGAGTGCCATAGAGTGATGAATGGATGTGAAGACTTATTAGATGGTAGGAATGACCACTACACATGGTACCTGAGACATGTTTTCACCATGGTACTTATCCAAGGTGTCACCGAAGTGATTTTGACACTTGGATGACTTTATTGTACTTGGGTTTTTTTTTGGATTTTTTGCTTTTTTTTTGTATTTTTTGACTTGGAATACTTTATGGGTTAGGCATAGAACTTTTTTAGGTGCATGATGTTCATAGGCTCATCTAGAGGTTGCCCCTCAAGTGTTGCAAGATGATAAGCTCTTGATCCATAGCTAGCTATGATGACATAGGGTCCTAACCAATTAGACTTGAACTTTTCCTTCTTGTGACACTCTTGTAGGTTCCTCTGATTCTCCATAAGGACAAGGTCACCTATCTCAAACGTGAGGTTCTTGATCTCCTTGTTGTAGCTTTTGCATAGGTGGTTCTAATAAGCTTGTAGGTGGTTAAGAGAATTCAGATGCTTCTCATCAAGAAGTTCTAGCTCATTTAGGCATGCAACTCAAAATTCCTCCTCAGTAATGATATTCTGCAATGAAATTTTGAGTGAGGGGAGTTCAACCTCGATTGGCAGGATAGCTTTAGAACCAAATACTAAAGATTATGGACTAGCTCCTATAGGGGTATGAATGCTTGTGTGATAGGTCCAAAGGGTGAGATTGAGTTTGAGGTGCCAGTCATGACCAACTTCATTAACCATCTTTTCTAGGATATGTAAGATGGTTTTATTGGAAGCTTCAACTTGAATGTTACCTTGAGCGTAATACAATGGGGAAAAGTGATGTTGGATGTGGAATTTTTTGTAAAGAGTGCAAACTTATTAGTTCCTAAACAGTTTCCCATTATAGTGATAATAGAAATGGGAATTCCATAATGGTATATTATGTAGTGGAGGATGAATTTGGCTATTTGTATTCCACTTGTGTAAATGAGTGGAATGCCTTCTACCCACTTAGTGAAATATTCAATGGCGGTGATAATGAACTTATGTCTATTAGATGATGGTGGGTGAATTTTGCCTACGAGGTTGAGCCCCCATTGTGAAAATAGCCAAGGGAGAGGTCGATGGATGTTGATGGCATAGTTGATAGGGTGTAAATGGTGCATATGGATGATTTGAAAAGTTCAGCAAAATCAAAAAATAAGTCTTGATGGTTCTCTTCACTAATGTTATCAACCATAGGTATAGACCTAGCAGTCTCACTTAAGATATACTAAAGTTCGGTGGGGGTAGACTCTTATTTTCCATACCCTAGCTTGCAGAGATAGGGATTCCTTGTTACTTGAATGGGCTCAATAATTCCTTTTTAAGGAAGGCCTATACCACCTTGTCCTTTGTAACCCATGTGTTTGACAATCTCAAGACCTTTTCCATAGTTCTTGATTGGGAGAATAGAAGATTCTTTTTGCTCATCATCATTATATAACCAAGAGGATATATCTTTAAAAACATCTTATTCCATTAACACCTTCTCCCACACCATTTGAAAAAAAAGAAAATTTTAATTCAAATGGGTCACATGACCCTTCCACCTTACCTTACTATTTCCATGCTAAACTCTTCTCTAAAATTGGACTCACACATGTGAGTGCCAAAATTGCCCATGTGTCACATGTGACACACATCCTCCCATAAAATATAATTTTAAATTCCACATCCTCCCAAGGAAATAATATTTTATTTCTTCACAAGTCATTATCATATTAAATACAAAAGTCTTCCCCAAAATGAATCTAAAATTCATTTTTATTCTCCATCATCCAATTTTATTGATCAAATCTCAACCCTCCATCTCTCATCCAATCTCCACCCTTGATCTCAACTTTCAATCTCCATTGTTGGATCAAAATTCCTCCAAATTTTCTTATAAATAAGACCCTCCACAAGCCATTTTCATCATCTCATTTCAAGCAATTCCATAATGCCAAAATAGCCTCCAAATCCTTCAATCATACTCTTACCATACTAAAATTGTGTTGAGAATTTGCATTGCAATCCACATTACTTCATCACATTTGGGTAAAGCTAAGTTTGGGTGCATCTCCTTCCACCTTATCAAGGAGTGAGGAGGTTTCAAGGATTTTTAGAAGGTATAATCTTTGTGTTTTGTTTTCATTATTTAATTTTTGCATCATCCACATCACTAATTTCTCCTTTCATCTGATTAATTAAATAAATTCATAATTATTTAATTAATTAACCTAACATCATCCCTGATCATCCATTCTTAACCCCTCTCATCAATTCACCTTTAGTCTTGAATTAATTTAATTAATTCAGCACTATACCTTACTAACTTCATCTCAATTAATTAAATAAATATGCTAAATATTTATTTGAATAATTTATCCACTTTCCTATACCTGATTAATTAGATAAATCATACTTATTTTATTAATCTACCCTACTAATCAGCCTATACCTAGCAGAGTTGATTAAATAGTCGTTATTTAATTAGCTACCCTAGCCTACATAGCCCCTAGACCTAGATTAATTAAATAAATCACTATTTAATTAATCCTAAATCCTGATTAGCCCATCCTTTAATTTTCTCTAGCCACATTAATTAAGTTAATCACCTTTATTAACTTGTTCAAACCTTCATTAACACCTTCTCCCACACCATTTGAATAAAAATAAATTTTTAATTCAAATGGGTCACATGACCCTTCGACCCCACATTACTAATTCCATGCTAAACTCTTCTCCAAAATTGGACTCATACATGTGACTACCAAAATTTCCCATGTGTCACATGTGACACACATCCTCCCATAAGATGGAATTTTAAATTCCACATCCTCCCAAGGAAATAATATTTTATTTCATCATAAGTCATTATCATATTAAATGCAAAAGCCTTCCCCAAAAAATGAATTTAAAATTCATTTTTATTCTCCACCATCCAATTTTGTTGATCAAATCTCAACCCTGTATCTCTCATCCAATCTCCACCCTTGATATCAACTTTCAATCTCAACCATTGGATTAAAATTCCTCCAAATTTGCCTATAAATAAGAGCCTCCACAAGCCATTTTCATCATCTCATTTCAAGCAAATCCATAATGCCAAAATAGCCTCCAAATCCTTCAATCATACCTTTACCATGCTAAAATTATGTTGAGAATTTGTATTGCAATCCACATTATCTCATCCCATATAAACGCTATATCTTTCTAAAGAAGGTGTTGAAATGGCTGACAGTTATCTGCAAGTTGTGCTATGAAGTGACAGATGGATTGGAGCTTCCCTTGAAGGCTATGGAGTTGTTTGAGTGTTTTAGGTGGAGGCATGTCCACTATAGCCTTAGCCTTAGTAGGTTTGACTTCAATTCCTCTTCTTGATACAATGTACCCTAGGAGTTTTTCGGAGGTGACCCCAGAGACACATTTCTTAGGATTGAGCCACACCTTGTATTGTTCTAATATGTCAAAGATCTCTGCCAACACATTCAAATGATCTTCTCTAGTCTTGGATTTTCCTAGAAAATCATCTACATAATCTTCCACTATGCTACGGAAAAGGTCATGGAAGATGACTATCATGGTTCTCTAATATGTGGCTCCTACATTTTCAATCCAAAGGGCATCACAACCCAGCAGTAAGTTGCCCATGGACATATGAAGTTTGTTTTATGTTGATCTTCTTCTACTATCCTAATTTACTTATAGCTAGAAATTCCATCCAAAAGGGATAAAATTTCATGTCCATCTGTGAGATCAACAAGGATATCTATGGTGGGTAGTGAGAAGTCATCTTTAAGGCATCCCTTATTAAGATTGTATATGCCTAAAAATGACATGGATCGATCTAAATAAATATTCTTAATATTTATTTCATTCTAATTCTTCTATCAATAAATAAATAAATTTATTTATTTATTTGATTCATATTCCTCTAAGTTGATTAAATATCAAAATATTTAATTACCTCTTCTAAAGTCAATTAAATAAAATCTTTTATTTAATTAAATTCTTCCAAACAATTAAATAATTCTTAAATTATTTAATTAAGTCAAATCATTCTTCTAAATTTGAATAAATCAAATCAAATTTATTTAAATCCTCTCAATCTCCAAAAATAAAATATAATCAAATATTTTATTTATTCTTCCAAATCCTGCACAACAATTAAATAAATCTATTTATTTAATTAGCTTTCTTATCTTCTAATTCTTCAAATATCTTCCAAATCTTCTAAAAATAAGTCTTCTTCTTCACGCACACAAAATTAAATAATTTATTAGTTAATTTCTCTCAAATCATGCAAAAGAAAATCTCAAGTTGAGTTATCTATTCAATCAACTTTGTTTTTATCAATATCTCTTAAATTAGGAAAAATCTTTCTAATTTATGAAGTCATATCTTATCTTTATAAAAGAAAGTAGTTAACTCAAATAAAACAACTTTTGGGTGACACTTGTCTTCTTCTTATTCGCGCACATTCCTCAACCATTCTCAACCGTTGATCTTCTCATTCTTTCTATACCATTGATCTTTATTCTCTCAAGTCTATAAATTAAACCCTATTCTTCCATTTCATTCATCTAAGCTTTAAGTATTGTTACTCTGCAAGAATTATAGCACGCCTTTGGCACCAATTCCTTCATTGCTTGTGATCACACTCGTTACCATACTACTATCATTTGTTGTGAAGCTCCTCTTCATTACAAAGCATTATCATAGCCATTTTTCATTGACAATCTTAGAATCATAGCAAGGAAGTGCACTCTTTGAGGGCCTTATTCATACATGCAAGATCGATTGAGATAGGCAACCAACGGAAGCTATGAAGCTTTGAGGTTTGTAAAGGTTTTTGAAGTTCTTTTGTTTGATTGATCTCTTTATTTTTGTATTTCGTTGAGTTTTGGGTATTTTGTTATTGATTATATTGATTATTCATGTTTACTCCAATTTTCCCTTAACATTTTTGGTGCCCACCGTGGGGCCTAGCCCCAAATTTAACCCAAAAACTAAGTTTTTATCTGATACGACGCATCTATCAGTTCGGTGCATATACACTGTTCTCCTACACTTTTGACCTCTGTCTTAGCGCTTATGTACTACGGTGCTTCTGATCTCTATTTCTGCACATTTAGTCTCTGAAGCTATGCATCTGATCTAGGCAATGATTTTTAGGGTTTCCTTGAAGTTTTTGCTAACGCTAATATCTTTTTGCAAGAACACTCTTGATCTATTTTGCAGGATAGGTACTAGTTTAGAATCATAGAGTTGCACTTGTTAACTCACACTTCAATTTCTAACAGGAAAGTAAATGGATGCTCATGCAAATCTCACATAGTTTTAACTAGGAAGGCGGTAATTGAATCATTGCTATCTTGCATATCATTGAATCATTGCTATATTGCTATCTTTCAAAGTTAAACTCATTGCTATCTTGGTAAAATTGGACCATTGCTATCTTGTTATCACTTCAAAGTTAACAACTCATTGCTATCTGAATAAAATTGAACACATCATTGCTATCTGGGTAAAACTGAACCATTGCTATCTCGATTATCACTTCAAAGTTAACAAATTCATGCTATCTAGGTAAAAATTGAACACATCATTGCTATCTGGGTAAAACTAAACCATTGCTATCTCGATTATCACTTCAAAGTTAACAAATCTGTGCTATCTGGGTAAAATTGAACACATCATTGCTATCTTGGTAAAACTGAACCATTGCTATCTTGTTATCACTTCAAAGTTAACAAATTTCTATACTTGCCCAAGTAGATAGCTCATCTAGCTTTTCTCATTTTAACTAGGGGAAAAGAACCACTGTATTTTGTGTTTTGAGAATGATACCAGGCCTATGCTCTCCCCTATCTTGGCTAACCAAAATGCCAGACATATCATTTTTGCATGTGTTTTTTCTTTAGAGCAGCCTGCTCTTGGATACCGTTCTTCCAAGTAGGAACGACCCAAAGTGGTAACAGGATAGACACCAAGCCCTTCCAAGCCACTATAAATAAATTGTGTTTGGAGCGAAAGCTTCAAAAAATGAGTGCAGTTGTGTTATATCGATAGCCAACCTCCTCTAAAACCCTCCAAGGTGCAACCCTTGCAAGCTGGGAGACTCCATAACGAAAAGTAGTACTGCTGCATGTATAACCACTTGAACGGTTGCTTTTATTACTCATCCTTTGTTCTAGTAGGCCCAAAACCCCTATAATCTAGTGTAGAGAAGGGCGATTATCACTTCCTGAAGATGCTTCACTAGAGATATTAAGAATTTAGTTTTATACTGTCCTTTGAAACCTAGGTTTGTACTTGCTTTCTTTTAGTCCAAAAAGAGTCAAAAAATCACAAAAAAATAAAAAACCATAAAAACATTCTTTGTGTTTGATGTGTCTTCTTGCCATAATCTCATAAAATTAGATCAAAAAAACCTTCTTGCAACCAAAGATACCAAAAACATAAAAAAATTGCCAAAAACTTGCAAAAATGACTGAAAAACCAAAGCGGCGCATTTGTCCTCTTTTGCTACGTATTTGTGCTGACCTACGGCACATCTACACTAAATTATAGTGCTTTTACAACCTATTACGGTGCATCTGCAATTTACCAGTGTGGCGCTTTTGTGCCGACCGGTTGCGCATTTACCAGTTTTTACGAAGCATCTGTTCCAGTGCATGCATGACAGTGAGCACTTCCACAGTCTTTGAGAGAAAATTTTTATCATTTCTAGGTACCCATTTCAACCTAGTTCCAGGTTCTGAGATCAAATTTTACCTTGCAGTCATTTTTCCATTCATTTCATGTCAAAGTCTCTCTTTCATTGGTCATCCCATTCACCTTCTATCAGGTCTTTCGAGTCCAAAGTCAAAGTATCCCATATCAGATTAGCATAGGCTCCTTTTTCAGATCATTTTGGATTCAAGTAACCCTAATAAGTCACTGAACTTCACTAGTAGTCTTGGTGCACAACTAGTCCCTACACAGTAAGACAAGTATCGAGTACCCTTACTGGTGGCTACCATCTTGTATCGACTATCTTACTTGGAGTCATTGATCGGGAAAGTCCCTTGTCCAAATCTTGTCATAAGTATCTTATTCTTAGTAGTCTCCACTGACACCTTGCCAAAATCTCTAGTTTCATCCCACCGCATCCCACGTCACCTTGCATGGTTCTTACTAGATCTCAATACCAAAAGCAACTTGAAATGGCTGGATCATCTGACCATATTGTCACCCCTCATGATAGTGATGAGGAAATCTCTCACAAAGATTATCAAGGACATCTCCAAGATCAGAAATTCCAACGCTTGCTAGAGAAAGTGCTCCATGAGGACCCTCACAAGTATTTTTATCATCTTACGAGTCTTGGCATTAAGCTCCCTACTGATTTCGATCTAAGCAAACTCAAAGAGACCGTAGAGGATAATCATGAACACCACAATGGTGAAGACAAAGGAAAGAAAGCCATAGACCCAAACACACCTATGGAAGAAATGAGGAAACAAATCGAGGGTCTAACGCAACAAATGATGGATCTCAAGATGGGTATAAACACTAAAACCTACTCCTTAGAAGATATTGCACCGTACCCCTTTGATAAAATTTTGAACATGATACCATTTCCCTTTCGATTTGAAGTCCCTAAGTTTAACAAATACAAAGGGAAAGGGGACCCTAGAGATCACATTAGGGAATTCAATGCCGCATGCATGGAAGTAGCTCACAATGAGACTTTCTTAATGAGACTATTCCCTAGATCTCTAGGTAGTCAAGCCATGGAGTGGTTCTCACAGCTTCCACCAGGCATCAAAAATTTTGATGAGTTAGTCAACAAATTCATCATGCACTTCTCGTACAATATTGAACATGAAGTCTCCATGCTTGACCTATGCAACACCAAATAAAAGAGTGGTGAATCATTCACCTCCTTCCTACAAAGGTGGAGACAACTAGCAAGCAAATGCTCATATGATGTACCCGAGAAGTAATTAATGGAGATGTTTGTCCATAACCTTAACTCTGATCTTAGCTACCAAATACAAATTCAATGCCCTACTTCATTTTCAAAGGTCATTGAAATGGAATTGTTCATTGAGAAAGCTATGATCACCAAGGGGCAAATCAAGTTATACAAGGACACACCTACCTCTAACTACATGACTGACAAATCAAAGTTTTGGACTAAGAATAAAAATGTCGTCAATGATGGAGTAGTTGATGCCAAAGTGGCAGCTCCCAAATAACAACCGATATTCACTCTCAAAGGAGAGGCAAGCAATACTACGACCAACAAAACATTCTCTTGGGAGCCAAGACCATGGTTTAACTCAAATCCAAGGTGAAAGTTCACACCACTGGGTGAGTCCCAAGAATCCGCATTAAGGAAGCTATTGGACAAGAATGAAATCTCTCTACCACCAATAAGGGATTATGAACCTCAAATAAAACCTCACTATTGGAAAGATACTGACTATTGTGAGTATCATAGAGGAAGAGGACATACAACCAACAATTGTATCCATATCAAACATGTTATTCAAGATGTCCTTGATCAAAATCAAGGAGGAACTCAACAACATACTTCTAATGAGACACACGTGGCTTACAAAGATCCACTTCTCAATCATGACAGGTCGTACAATAATAATAACAAGAGCAACAATAACAACGACAACAATAGCAACAACTACAACAGGCAAAATCAGAATAATGGGAATAGTAATGCCAATTACGCAAGTGTGCCATTCGACTATACCATCAATTGCATAACATAGCACATACCACAAATCAATGTGGTTACACCCAACCAACAATCAGAGCCTAACCGAACTGATTGCAGTATCATTACCTGTAGTGGTAAAGTCACGTTGAATACCATTCCTCCAAGGTCATCACCTTCTCAATCCAACTTCCATCAGTATAGCATCATAGACCAACTACGTAAGACTCCTGCCCACATTTCTATTTTAGAGTTGTTGCATCTATCTCCTTCCCACAAGGAGATTCTCGATAAAGCCTTAGTGGAAACCACTGTGCCCACTAACTTGGCCCAAGAGAAGTTTCAAGCCATGGTAGGTAATCTGACGTCCTCTAGTACCATATCATTTATTGAACAAGATGACCTCTCAGTGTCTCAACCTCATAACACCCCCTTACATATCGTCACCTTCATCCACAAGCACCGCATCAAGAGGGTTCTCATTGATGGGGTAGCCGGTTTAAATATTTGCACGCTGAAGCTAGTCCTTACATTGGGGTTCTCTAAAAATGTTGTTGATCCAAGGAAGAAGATTACTATCAAAGCCTATGATGAAGAGGAGAGAACTACAAAAGGAACAATGGTATTACCCATACAAGTGGGACCGATGATAAAAGACATTGTGTGCTAGGTCCTAGATAGGGAGCTAGCCTATAATATTCTTCTAGGTAGACCATGGATTCATGTCATGAAAGCTGTACCTACTACCTATCACCAATGCATAAAATTCCCTCATAACGACAAGTAGGTCACCATCCAAGGCGACCCTAACCCCTTTCAACATTGCAACTCTATCCTTTCAAAACCTAATTGCATCATACCAAACAATCAAGCATTTACATCCCCTACCCCACAACATGATTCTGCCTCTGAAGCTTCCTCATCCAAGCCCAAAGAGCAAAAAATTACCATCAAAGAAACATGAGTAGGGGAATACTCCATTGAGCACAGCCTCAATCTAGCCAAAATGCCTTTATCTCCTAGATCCTTTAGACAACCCAAGCATTTCCAAAGCCATCTACTCCTCCTACACCTCCCACAACTCCCTTTGTAAAATGGGGGACCCTTTTAGATGAAACAAAGGAAACAGATGAAGCACTTCAAAATACTTGCACCATCAAGATGTCAAAAGCAAAGCATCCATCATACATCCATATCCCATTCAATAAAAGATCCAACAATGCAAAGTAACAATACAAATTGAAGCTTGTGAGTCTTTCTATCGAGTCATTCTTTCAATCAATCTTCTTTCTATCATTGTCATTTATGTGTCGATAGCATACATTTGGACATCACAAAAACATAACATATAGTTGCATATCATATCACATGAGATAGTCATTTACATGATTAAATTAGTTGCATACATAATAGGTGCATCAGGTCATCCATATACATTTTTGAAATCATCACATAGTGTCAACAGAAAAAAATCAAAAACATAGATAAGTGCATCACGTAAACTGCATAATCATATAGATACCATTTACATCTGCACATTAGAGGCATATCAAGTAAAACATCTAAGTCTACATTAGGTCACATAGCATCATATAGACATAGTCAAAATAAGGATCATACAAGTAACATCATACAAATAGAAATGCATCCATAACATAGAATGAGCAAACTGCATATAGAGAGCATCAAATAAACTACATCATCATATAAATATCATAAAAGCATGTCCAAGTGTACAATATCAAAAGGTCCATCTCTGAGTCAATGTCATATACAATGAATACATCTCAAAGATGGTGATACATGTCTCAAAATACAAAAATGGTACATATACATATCCGGCTATCTAAGCCATCAAAAAAAGTGTATGTAGGAGCCAAAATCTGCAAATTGTCTGCTAACCTTGCTACTATGAACCGCTACTCCCAGTAGTGTCTCCTAAGTCCCCTCCTCCATTGGCTCCATACTACTGTGGGCCCATCATGGAGGCTCTTGGCCTCGATCTGCCTGCTCTCTAAGAGGCCATAGACTAGCCCCTATAGCTCGGGGCCCTCTGACTAACTGGCACAACACCATGGTATAAACCCCAATAGTACTATGTCTAAGCCTATGCTCTAGCAAGCTCACCCTGCACCTGCGCTAACTACCCCTACACCTCTGCCAACTATGTCTGTGCCTGTGCTAGCTGTGTCTATGCCTATGCTATCTATGCCTATGCTTGGTGCACCTATCTAACCAAAAAGCTGCTAGTGGCATCTGTCCCAAGGGCTGCCACTGTTGTATCCCACTCTACTTAGATAACTCGTATCCGTGCCTCTGCCATATCTCGCTCCCTTGTGATCCCCGAGATAACCTCTGCATCTGTCTCCCACCAAGCCTTAGCCATCCTAAACTGTGCCTGTAGCTACTGAACCTGCCCTCTCAGCATAGCTATAGCTCTCTCCTGGACATTCGACTATGCTGGACCTTGAGAGGCCTATGCCTGTCCTTGCCCCTGTGGCTAGGGTACCTACTACTGTGCCACCTACTAAGGTGGTGGCATCTGTGCCTATTTTGTAGCCTGTTGTGCAACCTATTATGCAACCTACGGCTACACTACCTATTGAGTGTGGGAAGGTCCCTCCCTAGCTCTCCTCCTCTACCTAGGCCTAGCTCCGTCTCCACCACCTCCCCCTCCTCCATCATCTCTGCCACCTCCCTCTCCACCACCTCCCCATCCTCCTCTCCTCCTCCTCCTCCTACCAACCTGGCCCTCGTCATCTGAATCTGCCTCATCTATATGAGGAACCAGCTCTCTAGGCCCAGAGTACCTCAAAAATGGGTGCTCTATGAACCACTCCTGGTAGTCCTGAGTCATCCCAGCATCTGCAATCTCTCTCCTCATCTCCCATGCAACATAAGGAGTCTACCAAAAATTTGCCACCACCTCCTCATAGGATGCCATTGGCCCACATCTGAATCTCTCTACGTGAGTCCATGCAAATAGAGCCTGCCCCTGTGGCATGCCCTATCTCCTCCCAAACTACCTTTAAACCTAGCTAACAATCTATTGCTCTAGGATGAACTGTGTCCAGCCTATCAGCCACTGAGTCTAATTATAGTATGGTAGCTCATCTGCCTCATCCTCCCAAGGCTCACAGTCTAGATATGGTCACCATACGACCACATCTACTCCATCTAATGCATGCCTCCAATACTCGAGCTTCCCCAACCTATGTTGGGAAATCACTCTTGCATAGCCATAACTATAAGGCTCTCCTCTCTGTCTCCGAAACACACAAGTCAGCCTAGTGATTGAAATATGATCCCATAGCCAAAATTGCAACAATAATATACCTGCTGATAAACTCACACCCCTGTGGTATACCACCTGATGCATGTTGTGGTATAGGTGTGCCAACACGCAAACACCCCAAGCATAATGGGTGCCCTCTGTGATCATCCTTTCCATGATCAGTCCCTATCCAATCGGGAACCCATGTGATCTCCTATCGGGGCATACAATGCCTCTGATCAATCCTGCAACTATCCTAGGGAAATAGTCATAGTAGTCATGAATATCCTACCAGGAGATGACCTGTCCTACCAGGTTGGGGTCATCAAAAATCTGCCTGCACTCTGCAAGTCCTACATCCTGCTATGGATCATACTCCACGAGCTCTCCCTGAATAAGCAAGTGGAGTATCCTATATACATCCTCCAAAGTCACCATCATCTTGCTAGTCGGGAAGTGGAAGGTCCCATCCTCACTGTGGAACCTCTCTACTACTGTAGTTAGTAGGCCGCGATTCACTCGAACCTTGGGCATAAAGCACACATAATCTAAACCCATCTTGCCAAGTGCCTCTCGATCCATCTCTGTCAACATATGTCGCTACAACATTGGCATGGAAAACTGCTCCCATGACATCAATGTATCTCGTATGCCCTCCTGCAAGCATGCAAAGCAAGGCATCAACTTAAAGTTACAAGTACCATGCTCAAAATATCTATAGAAACATATCAACTAACTTAACATATCAAATTGATCAAAATAGCACACTACATCTCTTGACTAGATTCCTACAATCTCTGAGATAGCTTATTGATTGACGCATCAAACAGGATGCCAATCGAGTCAATTTTGTTAAGTAAACTATCTATATCATATGCTCCATAACAGAAGGTACATGCACCATTTCTTATCAAATGCGCCACTTCTGACACATGTGCTGCAAGATTTCATGCATGCGTTGTCCTATACAGTAAATGCACTACCCAATTGTATGCACCGACTCATACCGTAAATGTGCCGCCAAATTATGCATGCGCTGACCTTACTCACACATGCGTAGCTTTAGTGTATGCACCATTCTATATCCTAAATGCACCAAAGTTTGACAGATGCACAGTTTCACATGCGAGATGTGCCAAACTATGATCTGGCTCATTTGTCTAGCCTAATTTCTCCTAGCATTTATTGCACTAAAAATTGACTCTAGGGGAAATTTTTCAAGATACACACAAGGGGTCCAACCTCTGCTGGCTAGTCAAATCAATGGACTCACTCAAAGTGATGCTCCTTGTGTGGAATATCCATCCTCGTGCTGGCTGCTCTATGCTCTTTGCTCTCCTAAACTCTCAAAAGCAAATCAAACAAAGCCAAGTGTACAAATGATTTGTCTTGTCGACCCAGCTCCTAAATATGGCATGCAAACCCTAAAACTAGCTATGTGGTGACTATGACTACTTCCTACACCCATTTCTTCCTATTTTCTTCCCGTTTCTCATAAATACATCCTATTTTCTTCAATCCTAACCAAGTTTTCCCTTCGTCTTCGTGAGATTGTCCGTCTCACACCTTCAGCCTTCTTCCCGTCCAATCTCCCGAGGGGGCATCCTGTCATCATAACCTATACCAGGGACAAATTGGGGCATGTATCATTATCAGAAATTTATTCTTTGAAGTAATGTCGTAAACTGCTTTGCATCAAAGAGGGGCAAAATGTATATGCCTAAAAATGACATGACTCGGTCTAAATAAATATTCTTAATATTTATTTCATTCTAATTCTTCTATCAATAAATAAATAAACAAATTTATTTATTTGATTCATATTCCTCTAAGTTGATTAAATATCGAAATATTTAATTACCTCTTCTAAAGTCAAAATTAAATAAAATCCTTTATTTAATTAAATTCTTCCAAACAATTAAATAATTCTTAAATTATTTAATTAAGTCAAATCATTCTTCCAAATTTGAATAAATCAAATTAAATTTATTTAAATCCTCTGAATCTCCAAAAATAAAATATAATCAAATATTTTATTTATTCTTCCAAATCCTGCACAACAATTAAATGAATCTATTTATTTAATTAGCTTTCTTATCTTCTAATTCTTCAAATATCTTCCAAATCTTCTAAAAATAAGTCTTCTTCTTCATGCACACAAAATTAAATAATTTATTATTTAATTTCTCTCAAATCATGCAAAATAAAATCTCAAGTTGAGTTATCTATTCAATCAACCTTGTTTTTATCAATATCTCTTAAATTAGGAAAAAGCTTTCTAATTTATGAAGTCATATCTTATCTTTAGAAAAGAAAGTAGTTAACTCAAATAAAACAACTTTTGGGTGACACTTGTCTTCTTCTTATTCACACATATTCCTCAACCATTCTCAACCGTTGATCTTCTTATTCTTTCTATACCATTGATCTTCTCATTCTTTCTATACCGTTGATCTTCATTCTCTCAAGTCTATAAATTAAACCCTATTCTTCCATTTCATTCATCCAAGCTTTAAGTATTGTTACTCTACAGGAATTACAGCACGCCTTTGGCACCAATTCCTTCATTGCTTGTGATCACACTCGTTACCATACTACTATCATTTCTTGTGAAGCTCCTCTTCATTACAAAACATTATCATAGCCATTCTTCATTGACAATCTTGGAATCATAGCAAGGAAGTGCACTCTCTAAGGGCCTCATTCATACATGCAAGATCAATTGAGATAGGCAACCAACGGAAGCTATGAAGCTTTGAAGTTCTTTTATTTGATTGATCTCTTTGTTTCTTCATTTCATTGAGTTTTGGGTATTTGATATTGATTATATTGATTATTCATGTTTACTCCAATTTTCCCTTAACAAAGATCTCTAAAATTGGTGCACACACAAATTCCCCCAATGACTTTAGCTACCGACACAATATTTAACACCCATTTAAGATAGTCGATAGGTCAAATGAATCCAACATCTAGGAGCTTTTTGAGCTCAGCTTTGATGAGGAGTGCAAATTGGGGATTCATTTTCCATAGCTTTTTCTTTACTGGATTCACTTCAGGATGTATAGTGAGATGGTGCACTATTAATGTAGGGTTCAACCCTAGCATATCAGCATATGTCCATGCAAAGTTATGACTCCTTTATTTAAAGAAGGCCAAGAAGGCCTCTTGTTCTACTGCTATAAGGGATTCTTCTTGGAATGTGATCTTGGGTGCTTCTTCAGTTCTAAGGTTCATTTCATGTGACGCTTCTACCAGGATCAATGATCTCTCTTAATACAATTCCAAGACTTTGGGGAGGTCCATTCTCTCATCCTCTAGTACCTCGAGGAGGTTTTCACTAGGGGACATGTACTTTATTTTTATTTTTCATCATCCAAAAGTACCACAAAGTGGTTTTCACTAGAGGATGTAATTTTTATATTTACACTTTTGCGACTAAGAGATGATTGTCTCCCTAAAATATACAGAGGTGTTGATTTCCAATATGTATCCAACTCTATGATCTCCAAGGGGAATATGATCCCTAAACCCTAAGAACTCTACAACAACTTCATCATTTTGTGCAACATCAAGAACGAGAGACCCTTGTTGGCCCCAATAGATCTATGAGTTGGGGGTAGATGAGAGGGAGGTTAGTGGATGTTGATGGCATAGTTGATATGGTGTAAATGGTGCACATGGATGATTCAAAAAGTTTAGTGAAATTTGAAAATGAGTCTTGATGGTCCTCTTCATTGATGTTATCGACCATAGGGAAAGGCCTAGCAATCTCACTCAAGATATACTTAAGTTTAGTGGGGGTAGACTGTTGTTTTCTGTACCCTAGCCCATGGAGATAGGGATTAATTGTTGTTTGAATGGGCTCAATAATTCCTTGTTCACAAAGGCCTATACTGCCTTGTCCTTTGTAACCCATGTGTTTGACAATCTCAAGACCTCTTCCATATATCTCAATTGGGAGAGTAAGAGCTTCTTGTTGCTCATCTTCATCTTTATATAACTAGGAGGATATGTCTTTGAGAACATCTTGTTCCATGAAGTACTTATGCTTGAAGAGGCGAGATGGCTTGCATTTGATAATAACCGTTGAGACTTCATTGTCCTTAGGACCACCAAATGCCTTTGGGGATGGTGGGAGTAAGCCTACATAAAATGTGCCATGTAGATCATATTCTCCACATCCCATGTCACTTAATTTGATCTTGACCTCAAGAGGGGTGGATATTTGTGATGTGTATACAATGTTGGAGGGATCGATGTATGAAGTGGATGGTGTGGGATTGGTATTGGTGGTGGAGGCTTTTATGGCATTGTTTATGGGAAAAAAGTTTGATCATGTCCTTCCAAGAAGCTGGAGTATTGGAAAGGATAGGGATCAACATAGATGGTAACCTATGTGTTGTTATATGGAAATTTTAGGCATTGATGAAAGGTGGATGGAACGTCTTGCATGGAATGGATCCATGGTCAATCGAGGAGGATGTTGTATGGAAGGTCAAGATCAAGAAATTGACATGTTTGGTTTCTAAAATCTTTTGTCCTAATTGAATGGGAAGCTTAATGGTTCCCTCAGATAATCTTTTGGTATCATCATATCCTTTGATGGTTATGTTATGTCAGAAAAAGTAACCTCGTGGGATTTTTCCTATTAAGGTTTATCTCCTGGGTCCTGTTAGTGCATTTAGAGCATCTTGCATGTTAATCCTAACCCCCAATGAGAAAACCCTTGGCTCTTGTGAAAAATAGGACCTAGGGGGCTACATTTTGATGATCCCACAATAGAAATAGCAGGGTGGACTTAGGTGCCCAGCACCCTAGTCCATCCCTATTCTGGGTCTCACCTAATTTCAAAGTGTCAGTTTATGACCGTTATTTAGGCCCTATGCTGACATGGTAAGTTTAAATTATGAAATTCTTAGTGGGAATTCTTAGCATGAATCTTTGTAGTTGCATATATAAGCATGATTAGATTTTATATCTAAACTAGATGGACATTTTGATTGACAAGCATGCATAAAAGTGATTCAAGGCATTCATTGTGTTGCAGAGTAGTACTTTATGTTCTTATTGTGTTTGTGTTTATAGATTTGGTATCCATCTCCTCATGGCATGAATAGTATCTTCCTTCCATGGGATCTTCACTACAATGTGATATCTATTGTGTTTTCAATCATTTATCATTTGGTTTTTTGCCTCTATCCTGCTGGGATATGCACTCTCATCTAACAATGGTGTTCAGAAGACTTGAATGTCTCTTCATGGCTTAACCAAGGTAGGCCTCTAAACACCACAACCCCCTCCCACACTCCGTGCAATTGTAGGTTATAGGGGTCAAGTTTTGCAGAGTGGAGTTGCAGGAAGGAGTAGTAGACACAGAAGATTTAGGACCTAAAAAGGAGTAGGACACTGGTGCTTTTCTGGGACTAGGGTGCTCCCAACATTGTCCTCTGTAATTGAATTCCCATAAACTAAAGCTGTAGTGCAAATTAGTATCGAAAGGAGATCAGAACCCCTCAAAGAAAAAGGTACCTTGGACTTGGGTGTGAGTCGCCATGTCCCTGACTTTTCTGTCTTCCAAACATAAAAAAATAGTAAGTTAAATATCTCTGTCCTTTGCCTCAGTCTGAAAGGATTTGTCGTAATTCAATGATTTGCTTACTAATTTGCATAATTAGGGTTTCTAAGCACAATTAAACATTAGATAGAGACATTGTTTGAAATATACAAGAGTCCACAGCTTCCCAAGTGGCTAACTAACCTGATAGGTGATTGCTCTCGCTTAGTGGAGATTCAACTTAGTTGAAAAGCCCTTAAAAGGTTTCTAAAACAACAAACCCTCATTTTCCCTACTAAACATTTTGGTGAACCCATGTTTTGAACTTTTTTCAACCTTGCTAAGTGTTGTTTGATATATTTGCATTTAATCATCTTATTGCATTTGAAAAATTACAAAAAATTTGAAAAATTCTGAAAAAATTTAGCATTTTAGGCTTGCATCTTAGCATAATTTGAACTACTTGGCATTAAATTTCATTAAATTTCTATAATTTTCATTAATCTAATTTAAATTTCAGAAATTCATCATTTAGAATATATTTTCATTGCATTTGTGCGCTTAATTTGACAAAAATTTCTTGAAATTGTGCATCTTTCATAAAAACCTAGTTTTGCATTAGCTAGGGTTTGTACTCAAAATCTTGTTTCAGATTTTACTACCATTTTAAAACACTAATTAGGACTTATTTCTAATAGTAGTGTTGCATCATAGTGGTTTTCTTGCAAAATTTCATGTCTAGGGTTGAAAACTTTGCATTTTCACTAAATTCGGCCTTATCGTCTCTCTAGATTTACATACTAGGTGTGTTGTGAAGGATTTTTATAAACTAATTGAATTTTATTAGGTTTATTATATGTTTCCCCACCTCATATTTTTTACAACACCCTTTTTACTAGGCCTTTGCATTGAAAAATTGTTAAAAAATTGCATATTTTAGCACATTTTCACTAGGGTTTGACCTTGGGTGGCACTATAAGCATGTTGTGACAGATTTTTTGGTATTAGGTGGCTATTATTAATGTATTAATTTTTTTCCCTCATAATTTTCCTGACAAAACCCTTTTTCATACTCTTTTGCATTGAGATTTGGTGAAAATTTGCATATGTTGGCCTATTTTCACTAGGTTTTGACTTATCGACTCTCTAGGACTGAACTAAAGACATGTTGTGAAAGGTATTTCTGCATCATTGGAATTTTATTAGGCATATCATCTTCTTTCCTCTTTGAAAATTTTAACAACACCTCTTCTCCTAGTGATTTGCATAGAAAAAAGTTGAAAAATCAAGCATTTTTTGTCATTTTCATACATACTCTTGTATTTGTTCTGGCATAAGTTTTTGAAAATCTTTAAAATATGATTAGGCACTCATTTGAAAACATACACATGGCACCTTCATGTCATTTTTCCATGGTATCTTTGCATGCATTTATCAACGGCCTTGATTTTGACCAATTTTTAACACTCATGAGTGAACATCCTATGGTATTAGAAAGCTCTTAGTTGAGTTTATCTCCATGAGTAGCAATGAAAAAGATATTTATGACAGTACTTCTCCTATGCATCAAGTATCTACTACATGTGATGATGACATACACTTTTCCTTTGGTTATTCTTTCAAAAATGATTCTTCCCATGGGGATGTACTAATACAAGAATGAAATCACTGATACCTTTCCAACAAGAGAAGCACAACTTTTGCAAGATATCATCCCTCCTACAAATAAAATAGATGAACAAATACTTCATGATGTTGAGGATCCTATTGATGTGATAGCATATGTACCGATGAGAAAGTTAACGAACTTGACAAAGATCTAGCCAATTTCCAAGCATTTGTTGAAACTAAAAGGATAGCAGCAAAAGCTATAAATGTGATTCACAACATAAGAAAATTGATAAAAGAAGGACAAGATGGTAATAATGTTGTTCAGGCTTAGAACATATTGTACAAAATAATGTTATGCCCCTATATGCTCTAGCTAATTACACATCTCTCATGAACACATACCCTCAAGTAGTAGAGGATTTCACATACCATAGTGAGAATGATGAGTATGAAAAGTCTCTTAATGGATCAAAATAAATAGCTAAAACTCATGATGATGATGATGATGATGATGATGATACAACATCTACACTTCTTAACAACACTTTACCTTTCTCTCATCCCAATTCTCTTCCTGGCCAAAATGAAGCATTGGTGAATGTTGAAAGATGTCTCAGAGAACAACAAACTTATTATGACTACTACTAGGATGAGTATCTACATTTCAATGATATAATTGCTATTATAGAAGTGGATAAGGAAAGTACTGAAGTATTACCTTGTCCACGAAGAGATGGTATTTATGCTGAGGTTCCTTTTCTGTTATCCATTCAAGGATCGGGAGATAATCAAAATACATCGGAAAGAAAAAGGGCACAACCTACACCTCTTTCCTCTAGTATTCAAGATTGGGAAGAGGATGATCTAATTTTTGATAACCTCTAGCATGAATCTCTCTACAGGTAAGTATTTCTAACCCTTTTACCTTTGTGATATGTTTTCCCCATGATGTGTTATATGTTGTTTAGGCCTCCTAGGATTACCATTGATACTCCCGTAAGGTCAAGGATACTAGGAGACCACCTCTATTGTGACCCTTCTTCTATTTGTTTCATCATTCTTCTATATTGCTTCTCCTCTATTTTCATTGAACTGTGTGTTGTGTCTTATAGACATAGCGTTGCGGTTGGTGATTTGGGTGCACCCTCCTACATGACTATCCCTAAGACACTTGTTTCTCCTCTCTTGTTTCATGGTTTCCCTTCCTCTAGTGGTTCTATATAGCAGGTGGATGACGTAAAACATTTTATACTGATGTGGACCTAGTGTCCCTTTAGAGAAAAATAAAAAATTGGACTTAGTTCCTACATGACAATGGGGTTGTTATATTATCTGACACTTGGCTAGTAGAATCACTCGGTGTGATCTTGATGGTGTCTTATCAGCATACTAAACATAAACATACTGCTACTCCATGCACTTTGTGTATCTTGAATCTTGTATTCCTCAGTTCTCTATGCATTGTTGTTTATCATGATTATATGGACACTAACACTTTTCTTGCAGGGATGTGTTTGTGGGAATATTTGGCGATTGTAAAGTACATATCACCTCTGGGGGGCATGGGGTTTGCAAGAGCTCGTGTTCCCTTATGTGTTATCTTCCTACCTTAACATGCTTGATATCGGTACATGACATCAACCACCTTAAGGTGGGGGCATATATAAGGTAAGTTGTCTATTTTAGATGCTAGCAAAGTGTGTTTGTTCTCTGGTGTAGTCTAAAGACTAGTGGCAATGAGTCCCTCTTGCACTATGAGATTTGTTTGAAATCTATTGCAATCACTTAAGCTCTCTACAGAGGTGGGATATCGTGCATATCCTTTTTTATCTTAAGCCCTCTGAGTGAGTCAAGCATTATGCATTTCTCAAGGAGAGTGCACAATTATGTCAGTTTCAAAAGTCCTCTATGGAGGTGGGGAGCAGTTCTCTGACTAACTTGACCCTTAAGCATGTCCTTGATGATTGTTGTGGTGAAACCCAATCATCGGTGTGTGCCTGTAATGTGCCTGAGATGGTGATGAACCTAGAAATAGCAACACTCCATCACTTCTTTACCGTATTTTCTCCATGTCTTCCAATTGTGTGTGTATGGCATGTTTGTTCCCAAGCATAGTCTAAAGACTGGTGGTGATGAGTCTCTCCTGTGCTTTGGGATTTGTTTGGCATGCTTGTTTTGTTTGGCGTGTTTGTTCTCAAGTGTAGTCTAAAGACTGGTGGCGACGATTCCCTCCTACACTTTGAGATTTGTCTGGCATGTTTGTTGCCCCATATGCAGTCTAAAGACTGGTGGTGATAAGTCCCTCTTGCATTATGGGTGGTGTGTTTACTTTCATGTACTTGCATCTGCATTTCATATATGAGAAAAAGAAAAAAAGAAAATCATCACTCTCTTCACTACATTCACTATGTTCAATGTGTTTTGCATGTTTTCAATGTTGTCTTCTTTGTGTTTTGCATGACTGTAAATGTCTTCTCTATGTTTTGCATGATTGTAACTGTCTTCTCCATGTTTTGTGTGCCTATTTTTGTCTTCAATGTGTTTGGCATGTCTTCTTCATGCTTTGCGTGTTTGCTGTGTTTGTTGACCATACTTTAATGCATGTATTGGCCTTGTGTTTATACATACATTAAAGTGGGGGCTAAATGTTATGTCAGAAAAAGTAACCTTGGGGGCTTTTTCCTATTAAGGTTTAGCTCCCGATCCTGTTAGTGCATTTAGAGAATCTTACATGTTATTCCTCACTCTCGATGAGAAATACCCTTAGGTCTTGTGACAAATAGGACCTAGGGGGCTGCATTTTGATGATCCCAGAATAGAAACATGGGGGGTGGACTTAGGCGCTAGTGCCCTAGTCTAGCCCTATTCTGGGTCTGGCCTAATTTCAAAGTGTTAGTTTATAACCATTATTTAGGCCCTATGCCAACATGGTAAGTTTGAATTATGAAATTCTTAGCTCAGGAATCTTTGTAGTTGCATATATAAGCATGATTAGGTTTCATTTGTAAACTAGATGGGCATTTTGATTGACAAGCATGCATAAAAGTGATTCAAGGGATTCATTGTGTTGCAGAGCAGTACATTGTGTTGTTATTGTGTTTGTGTTTGCAAATTTGGCATCCATCTCCTCATGGCATGAAGAGCATCTTCCTTAAATGAGATCTTCACTATAAGGTAATATCTATTATGTTTTCAATCATTTATCATTTGGATTTTTGCCTCTATCCTACCGGGATATGCACTCTCATCTGACAACGGTGTTCGGAAGACTTTAATGTCTCTCTAAGGTTTGACCGAGGCAAGCCTCTAAACACCACAAACCCCTCCCACACTCCTTGTGATTGCAGGTTACAGGTGTCAATTTTTATGCAGTGGAGTTGCAAGAAGGAGTAACAGACAAAAGGGATTCATGACCTAAAAACAAGCAGGACACTAGTTTTTTTAGGACTAGGGCACTCCCAACATTGTCCTCCACAACTGAATTCTTGGAAACTGAAGCTATAGTGCATATCAACATTAGAAGGAGATCAGAACCCCTCAAAGAAAAAGGTACCTTGGACTTGGGTGAGAATCACCATGTCCTCAACTTTTTCATCTTTCAAACTTTGAAAAATAGTAAGTTAAATATCTTTGTCCTTTGCCTTAGTTTGAAAGGATTTGTCGTAATTCGATGATTTTCTTACTGATTTGCATAATTAGAGTTTCTAAGCATAATTGAACATTATATAGAGACATTGTTTGAAATATCCAAGAGTCCACAACTTCCCAAGTGGTTAATGCTCTCGCTTAGTGGAGATTCAACTCAGTTAAAAAGCCCTTGGAATGTTTGATGGCAAAGGAGGATTACACATAAACCACTCAAACAACAAACCCTTATTTTCCCTACTAAACAAGTTATACATTTACTAGATTCCACAACCACATTGGAATATCCCAAGTGTTTTAGTAATTTTAGAGTGCAAAGATTTAGGCTAGAGCCACCATCTATTAAGACTTGTTTGATGGTATGTTTTTGATTAGGACTTCCATGTGAAGGGCTTCATTATGCTAGGTGTTAGATGTGGGAAGGTCTTTCTCAGAGAAGGTGAGATGGTGATGTGAGGTGATGTGTCCCACCATGGCTTGGAATTGATCAACCCTCAAGTTGGTAGGGACTTGGGTTTCCATCAAGGATTTGTTGAGGATGTCCTTGTGGAGGGGGGATGTACAAAGAAACTCAAGAATGGAGATTTGAGTGGGGGTTTTTATGAGATGTTCAAGGAGGTTATACTTGTGATTGTATGGAGGATTGGTAGGTGTAGATGTAGAGGTTTAATCATTGGTAGGGGCTCCTCGAATGGAGATGCGGTCGTGATGACTAGTGACAGCACAATTATGTGTTTTAGCTCTAATGGTGATAGTGTTGGTATGATTGGAAGAATATTATATTCAACCTACAATGGAGTCAAAAGAAGAGGGTGGTGGTACTATGTTGTAGGATTTATTTGAGGAAGAGGCTTTTCCCTTGTTATTATCTAGAAGTGGATCCTTGTATGCTCCTAAATTGGCATTAGGTGATTTCTTTGGGGTTTCATCGATGGTTATATCACCCCTATCTACAAGATCTTGGATGCAATGTTTCAACCTCATATAGTTAGATGTTTTATGCCCTTTCACACAATAATATTCACAATAGGTATTTTCATCAAAACAAGAGGTTTTAAATTGGTTATCGTCATAGTGGCGAATGGTTGGTAATGTGATTAGATCCACCTTGACTAGATTTTTCAAAACATCCCTGATAGGTTCACCCAAGGGTGTGAATCTCCTCTTGGGTGCATTATTTTGTTTGGGTCATCCTTTGGGAATATTTACATTGTTGCTTGTGGATGAATTTGATGGTGTGGTGGTTTGTATGTTTTGGACACTCTTAACATCGGTGACACCATCATTAAGAGTGTTTTTGTTTTTGCCCCAAAAGTGGGGTTTTTCATGGGATGGATTGTTGGTGCTGGTGTTGGGGTTGTTTGTGTTGTTCCTACTGACTTTGTTGTTGTTCTTGTTCTTGTTGTTGTTGTAGATTTAATATCCCCTTTAGAAATGAGGGCTCTTTCAATGGTTGTTCCCTTGTCTATAACCTCCTCAAAGGTTAACGTGCACTGGATTTGTAAGTGGAAACCCATGTCTTGATTTAAATTAGTCACAAACATAGTGACTAATTTTTTCTCATAAATAGGCCAATAGAGTTTTCTTTCTAGGCTTCTCCATCTTTGTAAAAAGAGAGTGAAGGATTCCCTATTCTTTTTTTTCATGTTGCAGAGGTCTGTCATGGATATTTCATGTTCAAAGTTATGGGAGAAATGATTTACAAATTTCTTCGCAAGCTCGTGGAATGTTTTAATGCTGGGGGGAAGATGAGAAAACCATTTGGCGGCTTCACCACCTAGACTTCTAGGAAAGAGTCTCATAAAATATGTCCCATCGTATGAGATCTCTAGGCAAGCAACGTAAAACTCCCTAGGGTCCCCTTTCCCTTTGTACTTGTCAAATTTTAGTGTTTTGAAATTTTAGGGAAGGGTGGATGGGAATGGTTCTATCAAATGGATATGGGCAAATATCTTTGAAGGAATATTGTTTTCTCTTGTGTCCATGTTGCATATCATCAATAGTTTAGATCAAGGTTTGCACAATGCTAGATAAATCTTGGTTTGGTGGAGGTTGGGGTACGTGTGATTGTTGTTGATGGATTAATTATTGGAGAAATGGGAGATTTGTTGATGTTGAGGTGGGTTTTGGTTTTGTTTTTGTTAGGCTTGGTGTTGTTGATAGGCAAGGAGTTGTTGTATTACATGTGGTGGAATTCGTTGTTGGTTAGTATTTTGAACGAAAGATGACAAAATAGGTGATAGTGAAATAGATGGTTGAGAGATGGGGGGTTGTATGTATGTGAAGTTAGATGAGGGGCTATTGCATGGATTGGTGTTGGATGTGTTGTAGGGTGGTTGGGAAAATAATTGAGTTATGAAGGCTATGGTGTTGGCATCGAGTTGTGGTACAAATGTAGATGCACTTGTGTACATGGTGTTGTTGGGAATATTGAGGGTAATTTGGAGAGTGGATGTGGTTATAGTTTATGTTGATGTGGAGATAGGGATTGATATAGTTGATGTGGAGGTAGGATTTGTGGTGGTGTTTGAAGTTTGAGATGCATTGGGGATAGTGTTAGACGAGGATGGTTGGGATGAAGTGGGTATGGCAGCACCATTTTGGATGAGGAATTCAATATATCTATGTGGGTTTGACTTTAGGACTCTATCTAGTATGTCCATGGAATCAACATCTTGTATGAAGTCTAAGACATCTTGATCCACATTATTAATGTTGGTTGGGGGGGCTTGTGATTGGATTCAAAAAGGATTTATCATAGCATTTGCATCAAGAGATGATTGTTTTTGGATTTTAGGGATATTATTTTGGTCAGTGTTAGAAATTCCAATTAATTCTAAAGGGTTCCATCTCTTTGTTTTTCCTAGTTTGGGACCTTTTTAAGGGCATGCAATGGATTGGGTGTGAATTGATTTGGTGTTGAAGGTGGGTAAGGGCCTTAAAGAATTGATCTCAAAATATTGGACCCAAGGATGAAAATATGAGTGGATGAGTGATGATGAAT